>JAZFAU010000153.1:660000-1170273 GCA_037178615.1 Dione vanillae
ATAAAAAGAAAAATAATCAAACTCACTTAGAAAATTAAAGTATAATCAAGCTCACCTTCTTAAAGAAAAAATGGTTTGCCAAATGATTTAACACCATAGGATTTTTCGGATCAATGGCATATGCCTTTGACAGCATAATGACAGCTATTTTGCTAGATTCACTCTCTTGTAAATTTAGTTTTAAAATTGAAAGGCCAATTAAAGCGCCAACACATTGTGGGTCTAACTGTAAAGCTCTCTCAAATGCCATTCTGAAAGTAATTAAAAAGAAAATAAAATTATGTGAAAATAGTTTAACCTAATTTGAAAAAAAATGACCATATTTGAGTAACAAAAAAATTAAGGACTAAGTAACTTTAGTGACATTTGGTTATTAAATACAAGTAGTATAATATATTTTTTCATTTTATACCAGCAGATATGTAATTAAATTATTTTTTACAACCAAAAAAAATAGTACATCATTTAAAATTGTATATAAAAACTATATTTATACCTAGCCTTTTCTTGATTATTCAATTTCATAAAACAGTGTCCCATTCCAAGTCGTAATGCTGCTGGACTGTTGGGGTTAGTTCTTAATGCCTTTTTATAAAACGCTAAAGCTCCCCTGAAGTCTTTTCGATTGAAAGCAATGCAGGCTTTACCAAGTAAAGAGGGAACATTGTTAGGTGATTGATTTAAGACAAAATTAAACTGTGTATCTGCTTGTCCCATTTTGTCACCTTCAAGAAGGCAAAAATAAGCTCGGCCTAAGAGATGGTTCTACAAAAGAAGAAAATTGTGTTGATTTAGTACATTAAAAAGGAAACTCATATGAAATGTTTGGATTTTTATTTACCTGGTCATACATAATTATCTTATCTGCCATTGTGTAGAGCAAAGTGGCTTTTGTAAATAGTTCTTTTTTCTTGTCTTTCAACTTCTCCTTATTTGCTTCTTGTACATAATATGCAGCCAACATATCGAGGGCTCGCATTTGGTCCCGCTCAAAGTCTCGATAGTCGATGTTTGCATCCACACGGGATGCTTCCAATATTTTGAGAAAATCATCGATCTTTTTTTTCTTATAATATGCAAGCTAAAATATTTAGAATTTATAATTAATTCGTTTATTATTATTAATATAATCTAAATACGTACACACTTTTAGTAGACTAAGAGGTTACAAATAAACTTACTGCGACATTGATCCAAACGTTGAGCTGAGATCTTTCTTGCTGTAAAATACTGAGCACTTCATCACCAGATGGTAATTGTTCCGGATCTAGCTCTATCACCTATTTTGATACGGAGAAAATTTGTTATATGATTGACATTTGAGATCGAAAACAAATATTGTATCGTATATTTTTATAATAATTACCTCATCTGTGCTCATCAATGGAATTTCCAACGACATTTTGCTTCACTTGTAACTTCACTTTATTAGAAATAATACATATTTTTTTCACAAATAAATATTTTTGTAACTCCGATATCCGAGACACAACATAGCCGCTTTGAGGCGTAACAGATTATAAATAATAAATATTTATTTCTTTTATTCTTAATGACAATGCTACCATATGAAAAATATTTTCCTAATTTCTAATACTTTTTAATAATTTAATTAAAATAAATTAACGTCCTTTAAACAAGTATAATTTATGATTGTAAAATTTAAACTTAAGGTTACTCAATTAAATATAAGTAGTTTGATTTCTTACGATTTTTATCGATTTGCACTTGTATCGATTATCATACTATTATGTCAAATAAATCAAAACAATAACGAATAACAAATTATTTATTAGCGTTAATAATAATTAGTTAAAATAATCATTAGGTTAAAAAAATAAACATACACTATATAATGATACTATTTAAGTGATAAATAATAATAAAACAACAAAAAATATTTAAAACAATGCACTTATTTTATTAATAAACAATGAGTGTTGTACAAGGGAAAAGAATAACTTTTAAAAGGCCTAGACCCAATCCGTTGTTTCAAGATTGGTTAGAAGAACTTTATGAAGAAGCTAAGCAAAAAAAGAGTAAATTAGAAGTTACACTAAACGAGGCACTCGTCTCTTTATCTAAGTACCCATTGCCATTACAATCTGGAGCTGAATGTGCTATCCTACGAGGATTTGATAAGCGTTTGTGTTTGTACCTTGACAAACGTTTAGAAGCTCACAATACTTTCAATATCAATTCTGAGAGCAATGTTATTCCAGCAGGAAATCTTAAAAGCTCTCAAAATTCAAAAATAGGCTCATTAAATTTAAACTCTTCTCAAGAATCGGAAAAATATGTTAAAGAAAATGTTAATCCGACCACAAAAAAAAGAAAAGATAAAAATAAATATAAACCTGCATTTAGATCTGGAGGTTATGCAATATTATTGGCTTTATTAGACCAAACAAATAATTTTAAACATACCCTAAGTAAAGATGAGATAATTGAAGCAGCTCAGAAATACTGTGAAGAATCTTTTACTAAACCTAAACCTGAAACACATTATACTGCTTGGTCAAATATGAAAAGGTTAATAACAAAAGGCTTAGTTAAAAAAATTGGTCACAAGAAATCTCAATTTGCTTTAACTGATGAAGGAATATGTGTTGCCAATGAACTTTGTAGTGACACCCAAGCTATTCCTACTGTTAATGATATTATTTTTAAAGATCAAAGTTATGATAAACTAGATGAAATATATTCTGAATTAGTTATTATAAATGATTTAAATGAAAAAAGTAATAATAAAGTTAACAGTGAATTAAAGTGTGGGTTACAAAATTCAAATAACATAATAGAAATGGAACCTGGATCCTTTGATATAGTTTTACTTATAGACAAAAATGAAACTGGTGGGTGAGTATGCCTATTTACATTTTATTAAATAATCATAATTAAAATATTGTATTATATGTTATTTCTCTACATCTCAGAGTGTCTAAGAAAAATGATCCAACTGTTGCACAATTTAATAAATATCCAGATTTAAAACATGACTATAGAAGTTTAAAAGTTGGTGATTTTACTTGGATAGCGCAGCATAAAATTAGCAAGCAAGAATTAGTCCTCCCATTCATAGTAGAGAGAAAAAGAATGGATGATTTGGCTGCTAGTATAAAAGATGGAAGGTTTCATGAACAGAAGTTCCGGTTAAGGAAATGTGGGCTAAAACATGTTATTTATATGGTAGAAAATTATGGTAGTAATAAACAAGTAGGCTTGCCTGTACAAACCTTAATGCAGGCTTTAGCCAATACAAGGGTTCAAGATGATTTTAAAGTCCAAGTGACAGATTCTTTGACACATTCTGCTAGATTTTTGGCTATGATGACTTTAAGACTGACTTTTCAATACAAGGTGAATTTTACATTTCTGTTAATTTTCTTATCTAACCTGGTTTTAGAAACTTTGTATTTAAATTTTGAAACTTTTAAAAGTGTATTTTAAAAATGTAATGTATATATCTTATTTTTTCAGGACAAAACTTTATGTGGATACAATAAAGAACCTAAAGATAATGTACTTACAACATTTGAATTTTTCAACAAAGCTGCCCTTAAAAATAAACCCTTATCTGTAACTGATACATTTATTAAATTACTTTTACAATTAAAAGGGGTTTCTGTGGAAAAAGCATTAGCAATAACAAATGTATATAAAACACCAAAATTATTAATAGAAGCCTACAAAGACTGTAATCAGAAAGAGGGAGAAATGTTATTAGCAAATCTTAAATGTAATGAAATGAGTAGAAATGTTGGGCCTAGTGTAAGTAAATCAATCTTTCAACTGTTCACTTTTAAAGATTTTAGCTAAATTATTTAATATCTTACAGAAAAAATATTTAATATTCATTTCTAAAATAGAAAGGGTAATATAGATATTTCCCTTAATCATGACAATTTTAATATGAATATTTTTTGACAACTTTTTTAAGCTTTTGAGTAATCATGAAGATATTTTACACTATATCAATAATATATATTTATCAAAACACATTTTCACCAAGATTATAGACTTACATGTTTTAATATATAATGTATGTAATAAAACTTTATGAGGACTTATTTAAGAGAAGCATGCATTTAATGTATAGTTTTATAAGGTCTTTTTTATAGCTGACAATTTGGATTGAATGATGATATTTTAATAATGTAATAAATGATGAAGACTGGTATGTTCACCGTCACATTAAATTCTTGTAGTTAATTTAATATTATAAATATATTTTTAGTTTATGTAATGCCAAAATAAATTTGTGCCAATGTGCCTTGTAAAATGTTTTTTTGTTTTTCAATTGTATAAATAATATTTAGTGTTTTAGTAGTTTAATTTTTTTAAACTAAGGACCGTCGTGGCGCAAAGGCGTAATACGTCTGCCCGTAAACGCGACGGTTTGTGGGCTCGATTTCCACTCGGGGAAGATGGATTTTCCTATTTCCATTTCCTTCGCTCTGGAAACTAGGCAAAGCATATTAAGTTCCGCCACTCAACACGCAATACCTCGAAAAAGGCGGAAAGCAGGGACTAAGTAACGGAGTGTCTTAACACTACCTACGGTTCCTGCAGTTCGGGATAAGGCGTGAAGACAAAAATAAAGTTTTTAAAACGTCAAGAGCTTAACTACAACTTCATGGGTATTCCAGAGCGGAAAAATTAAAACAAATTAGATATACTTACTTACATTTATTTTGTGTGGGGATTTAAACAATTATCATGTTCGTAGTCAAAAAGCTCTTTCTATAAAGGTCTCAGTATTATATTTACTAATGTATTAATATTAGACATACACATTTTAAAAAGTATTTGTAAAATGAAACAATATTTTTGGTATATATACTTTATTAACTCAACTATTGACAGTGACATGAATGATAACTTCTGAATAATCCATATATAGTTCAGTTTTAAGAGCACTTTAGGATGGAATCAACTTTCCCAGTTTACAAAACCATGAAAAAATAAAATGCACACTTGGATTGGCACAAATATTGCATTAGTTGTTGTAAAGAGATTCAAATCAAAATAGATATTAATATATTAATATTTTAATTGAGATTCAATGTTTTGTGCCAAACCAATACATACAAATGCAAACCCTTATTTTTATCATCACAATGTTTTCCTTAATTATATTAAATTTGCTTACAACTAAAGTTTGGTGTGGAATCTATTCTGGTAAAAGTGGTGTTTAAAAAAATTTATATCTTCGAAAACAGTAGAAACCATGGCACAGGTAAAAAAACATTCCATGCTAACATTAAATTGCACTTAAATAGCTTTAAACTTTGTAGTTTCAAAACACGTGATAAATAGTTTTTATTTATTTATTAATTTGAAATATATTTTTTAATATCTAAATAGCAATATTCAAGCAAACTTATTACTTACATCCATGTAGAAAAAGTGAGAAACATCAAATTACACATATATACATACACAAATATAGCTATATTATAGAATGAGATAAATGCCAAACAAAAAAAGATAGGCTTATAACTAAAATCTTATAACATGTTGGTCATAAAATATATTTTAATGCTATAAATTCGAAAAGAAAATCAAAGAAACTTTCATTGTCTAATTTAGTTAATTATTATACCAAGGAGGTATATATCAATACAAAAACCCTGTTACAAATATATTTTATATGTAAAGTGCACAGAAACAAAAATAATCTCATACCTTATTAAGAAACCAAAACAAAAGAGCTATAATATTATAAGTAAATAGCAGAGTGCACTTACATAGATGATAATAATAATATAAATATTTTACTTAGAGAGTGTGGTAGTTTCTTTCCGTTTGATTCTTATAATATTTAAAGCCCATGAATCCAATGGCTAGGAGACCCAGAGTTAGGATAATGCCTCCAATGAAACTTGGGCCATCAAACCTGTAAATATAAAGAAGAAATTGTTAAAAAGATCTATAGTTTTTATTTTATACCTTAATTTTGGATAATAAATGTTAGAAACCCAACATTTTGATATATTATATATTCATGGATACATGTATCATATTTCTCTATTATTACATTTCAGTACAATAATTATGTATCAGAAAAGTGACTTTAATTTTACTACATCTTAATATTATACTTTAGCCACTCAAAAGAAATTGGTTGCTTACTTTTTCTTTGGAGTGAAATTATTTTACACATTAAAGAAAAAATATAAGTTATACCAATAGAAGCCAGTGTAGTACTCTCTTTTTCTATAAAAACAACTATGACTCAAAAATAATAAACTAATGTTAATATTTACACAGTTATATAAGTATAGTATTTTTGTAATTGAAAATTACTTTCTTTTATAACAAAATAGTAGGTCCTATATTAATATGTTAATGATTCCTAAGATTTCCTTAAACAGAAATGTCAACCATACAAAATAAAATTGAAATAGAAAAAAAATAAAATATATCAATAAATGAAGTGGACAGAATTACTATGGAATATTAATAAATGCAATGAACATTATTAAATCATAATTGTGACAAAACTCACCCTCTAGATTTTTCAATAATATGCATAGGCTTAGGTGCCTCAGTTACTTTGGGAGTTTCAGTTGGTTTTTCAGTAGCCTTTTCAGTTGTTGTTTCATTTTTAGCTTTCATATCCTTTTCTTCAGGCTTCACATCCTTACTTTTGTCTGGCATAACTTTAGTTTCATTGTTACTTGGTTTAACAGTTTCTTCTTTAGGCATAGGTTTGTTTGCAGTCTTGTTATCAATTTCTGGTTTGCTTGTATTTATTTGTGGTGGCAGTGACGGTAAAAGCATTAGTTTATCGGATGCTGTCTCATTTTTGTTAACTACTGGAGCTTCTTGGGACTTTTCATGAGGAGGTGTCTGGTTTATTGGCGCTGCAACTGCAGCATCTGTCTTATTTATGGCGGCAGGTGGTGCTTGTGGAGCTAGAATCATAAAAATACAACATATTATGTAACTAGGTATAGAAATATACTTCTTAATAAATAATTAATTTGTATACAATAAATAATTTTATTTAAAGGCTAACTATGCTTTTTAGGTGGTTATAGTAAACCACATTTCGTCTTTAGAAACATTCGTACAGTCCCTAACACGAATTATTGTAAATACAATTCAAGTAAAGAAAGTTTATTAGATCATAAAGAAATTGGGAAAACTAAATATCATATCCACAAAAATGAAGGTCACGCAAACAACGTATCACAACGGCGTAAATAAAATATTTTTTTAATAATCCTGCCATTTTGGCTTAATCTTGTATATGCTTTATATGCAAATTAACAGATAACACTTTGGTCGTCAAACTCGATCTCTAATCATGAGAACTGCCATGAATATTGAATATAGATTAGACATAATCTATTTTATAGTTTTAATTAATACATTACCACAGTAAGGCAATGTGTTCAATAATAATATTTTAAACAAATTATATTAATTAGAAGTTGTCTCCGAGTGATGTCATATGATGAACCCAATCGATATTTTAAAGCTTTTATTTATGGCTTCACCAATAGCAAAAAAGGAAGGAAGGGATCAGGGATAAGGAAGACACGTTCTAAGTGTTCCAGGCAACTCTGACCGCAGGCTTCAAAACGTATAACGTGATGTAAATATATTACAGCTTTCTTGGACAATCAATCTAATATAAAGTTTATGAGATTAGTATGTTCTACCAAACAAACTTTCGCTAATGCTATGAGCATATGAAGTACAGATAATAAAATAACTATAAATAAGCAATTATAAAAATATTTCTTCGTAAGCAACGCATTTTATTTAGTTCTAAGACAATGGAATAACATTATTATTTAAGTCAAGGTGCAAAAGATGCATTCTACAAAACGCAGGGAATGCATATAAAGAAGAAAACTACTTGTTTTGCAAGTCGATTCGTGTTATAACACATTGTTAAAACATTTGCAACAGCAAATTCATATCGACGTGCTTAAAAATAACTTTAGAGCGTCGCGTCGTAACTGGTTCTGGTGGAAAATTATAGCCTGTTTATGCTAACATGTTGTCTACTAATATTCAATCCTTTCCTAACGATCTGTATTTGAGTCCACCTTAGAATAAACTACTTTGCGCTTATTATAAGAGATGGCAATCGGCACTTCGTTAAAATTATTTGTTTAAATCACATTACATTGTTAAACGTAGTGAAAAATAAGGTAATATTATATACATATATTAGATAATAAAAATCGGTTAACATAAATAAATATTTAAAACGGCCGCTGTGGTAGTTCAGCGGAACAGTGTTTAACTGTAAACGAGACGGTTGTGAGCTCGATCTACACACAATGTCTCTTAAACACTAGGTTCTTTCTTTGCCTGCAATATAGCATGACGTTATTTATATTTAAAATTAATATCATTTGCATTTTTAAGAAAAAAAAAATTTTTCCTTTCCAAAAAATATTTTTGTGAAAAATTACTTTTATTACTAATTAACAAAAATTTCTGTCCCAATTAAAATAAAATGACGACAACCCTAAAAATTAGAGAGTACCTACGTCTTAATATTGTGGCGCCGATAATATTCGCCTATTACATACATTAAATTTGATACTAGTCACGCAAACTTAAATATATTATAATAGTTAGTTTCTACAAGTGAGATCTTGTAAGCCTTGAAAAATTTTTGTCGACTAACGACGTACAACTGATAAAGAATAAAGTATAATATTAAATCTACGTATCTCATTATATTTCTTATACATATTTAGTTACAAATGCATTTATATTTGATAAAAATAGAGAAATTCAAGTATATAAAAAGAAAGGGAAAATCCATATGAATGAATTCCTTTTGCGGCGCCAATAAGGAAAATCACTTAATACATATAAACTAACTTGTTATTAGACGATGCTATTACCATATGTAAATTATGTATATATAATTAGAATTAATAATTCAAACTGTACTACTACTGCTTTAAGTAAATAAAATACTTAATTATACTGATATCAAAATAATTTTTTAAGTTAAAACACAAGGAGAAACAGTTCCAGCTAGTGTTGCGCAATTAAAACGACGTGTTATTGCAAAACCATATCGTTAAACCAACGGCATAACTATGATCATAAGAAAAATTTATAATTTATTTTATTATTAATTATAAGGAAAAATTTAACTATTATAACTGAATTATAGATTATATTATGAATAGATTATAGTAATTATTTGAAATAAAACCATTAAATATTATAAATGTGACAATTTGTGAATATGGATGTTTGTTCCGGTTTAATGCATCAACTAATTAACAAATTTAAATGAAACTTTGCAGCAATATAGCTAATATTACAGAACAATATGGGGTACAATGTATGAATATGATAAAAAAACTTCTTTCTTTCTTTAGTTTCACGCTTAATCCCGCATATTGCAGGGTAGGCAGAGGGAACTGCAGGAACCATATGAACCTAGTGTTAAGACTCTCCGTTGCTTAGTTCCTGCTTCCCCCGTCCCCACTTACCGCTTCTTTCGAGGCATTGCGTGTTAAGTGGCGGAACTCAATGCCGCGCTTTGCCTATTTAGTAATAGTATAGTTCAAGCAAAGACAGTGGCTAAGCTAAAATTTTTAAATAATAGTCGTACAACGTATTTAATTGCTTTTCTTAGAAAGGTCATAATTTTATTATGCTGATAATTTCTAGAGAATAATCATTATCATTCAACTGGTGAATGCATCTTGCATTCTTGTCACCATTATACGCGGACGTACTCGCGTAATTACTGTTAAACGTGTAGTCCTTACTTGAATAGTGTACAAAGGCAACAAACTTAATAAGCAATCTTTATATGCACCACATATATTCAAATAAAGTATTTATTTTATTGATAATTAATTGTTTGTTTTGTATTATTATTAGTGTAATACTGTATTTGATAATATAAGTTTTAACGCGGAAATAATACTCGTCGACTACTTATTCCTTTTAAAATATCCTGTATGTAAAGGATATTTGGTAAATGCTAAATAGATTCGTAGTTATTGATTTCATAGTAAAAAAGTTAAATATATTGTATCTCATATTATATGTAGCTACATATATATATATATATATATATATATATATATATATATATATATATATATATATATATATATATATATATATATATATATATATATATATATATATATATATATATATATATATATATATATATATATATATATATATATATATATATATATATATATATATATACCTACTGAATTCATTTCATAAATATTGGAAAGCAGAAGGGCTTTCCAATATTGCATGAACTTGATTCTTACATCATCTTGTTTAATTATTGTAGTTATTTAAAGAGTGAATTTTAAAAAATTATGTTTTTGTTTTTAAAATTATGTATATAAAGAAATATAATTGTTTATATACACAAAGTTCTATACATATATTAATAACCAAATAAATATAATGTAATGATAAGATCATTCTTATGTGATTCAAATAGTATATAAGTGATGAATTAAAAAAAGAAATAACTATATGTTCTCATTAAAGATATAATATTCTTATAAGTGGCAATGACCAAATCATGCATATAAAAATATATGAATCTTTATTATGGGAAAGACAAGGCAAACAAGTATTCTTGTCACTGCAAACATGTTACATATGTGCTGTCAGCCAGTTATAGGATTTTTAAATATATATTTGGAAACACAAATTTAATAAATTATATCATAATGTATGAAGTATGTATTTTCAAAGTAAAATATATACAGAATTATAATTTATTATAATTACATGTGTTAAAAAATGGTATAAAAAAGGATATCATCTAAGTATATGTAGCTCAATGAATACACTAATAGAATTCAATTTAGGCTTCCTATTAAACAAGGTCAGAAGCCAGGGTTCATAAAATGAATTTAGCACATATCTATAACACATACTGTCTACTTATAAGAAGTAATAGCAAAATTGAATTGAAAATAATTGAATTAAAAAAAGAATTGAGAGACAACCATCTTTTCATCTTAGCAGAGCAACGTAATGAAATAATTAATTACACCAATTGGGAATCAAATCTACAACCATCTTGTTTAGTTGGGTGCTGTGGTGCTATGGTACATTAGATTCAATTAATATAGATAAACATCTTGTATTAATGCTATTTAATAGAATCTAATATTCTCAATTGCACACATGAGCAACAAATATAGGAAGAAATATAAAATGTATGCCTTACTGCTTCGTTTCTTACCTTTCAAAATGGAAGGCTGGCTTTACAATATATATAAAATCATATACCCATATGTTTATGCACATATTATGCAAACATATACTTGCATATGTTTTCATAATATAAATACAATATACATACACTATAAAATATGTATATTTTATAGTGTTTGTATATATGTCCAATACGACAAAGAAAATTTAATATTTTAATTTAAATAAGTATTTTTAAGACAATTTATGAAACAACAGGGGGATTTGGAATGTCCAGTCAATAAAAAGCTTATTCCATACTATAAGTATACATGGAATAAAGAAGTGATAATATGTGGCTTTCAGATGGGTAGCGGATAAATATATGGCTTTTGTGAACACACTAGTTTATTTGTTTTCCTATATATCTGGGTGACACAAGTCAGCATAATTTACAATTAGTAACAGTAGGTTATGAGCTAACATAGTTGGGGTTTTTGTTGGAAGGAATATTTTAGTTGTTTTAGGAATACAATTTCAGAAATAGGTTTGGTGTGAACCATTATTAAAATGAATTGTTTAGGGGCATTAATATATATTTTTTAATTGCTTTGTATAGTCATTGGAACTTCTCAGGATCAAGCATTAGTAGGCCAAAGGACCTGCTCCACCTGCTAATGATCTGCAAATCCTCTTTGAATTTGTAGCTAGCCTCACTTATGAGATGTTTAAATAACACCTATTATGATAAGCTTATACATAATATAGTTTTCATTTAATATATATATATATATATTATAATGTTAATTAACTTTCTAGAAAGATTGCTTGTGTATGTAGCTATTTCTTTTATATTTATATATTGCATGTAGATTTCACTTCATTAGTCATAAAAAGTGCAAATAATAAATTATTATAAGCATTTGCATTAATACTTAGAAAGAAAATGCCGTGTAAAATAACAAGCATAATAAAAAAGCCAACATGGAGCAACAATGTAAAGTAAAATTAAAAGAGAAAGATTGTTCATATTTTTAATTTATGTATTTTATAAACTAGATATTTTTTTTGAATATACTTAATAATATAACATGCTGTCTTAATTGTAAGCAAATTTTAGATAGAACTTAAAAATATTGAGTAACATTTATTACTCAAAGGATATCTGTATAAGTAATTTTTTTTTCTTTCTACCAAAGAAAAGCAAGTTCTTTGTTTTTTTAAGTATTATCTTGAACTGGTTTCTAGAGACAAGTAATATGCCGATGAAAAAATCTTAATAGAACGCAATAATATGATGGACGCCAGATTGTTCTGGCAGCTTACCTTTTTCCTCATTTGCTTTGCTTAGACTCAAGAACAGTGACAACACGCATAAAAATATTACTTTCTTCATTTTTAAGTAAAAATATCAGTCTAATTAGTATAATATTCTTCGAAAAGTATACCTATCTACGAATACGACTGATGCCCGATCAACCAAGTGCGTGGGAAAAGTATTACAATTTACAAAAAAACATAGATTCGTATCTAGATTCTAGTGATGACTATTACTTGATGATTGATATCGAATATCGATTTTACTAATACAGATAACATAAGCGATTAGTATAATCTGTCTTACAATCCGTTATATCTAACATACACTACACTTCAAAACAGTATTGCCAGTATTGCCATTCTTAATGGTTATAATAAAAGTTTTCTTTGATTGTGGATTTTGTTTTTGTCTCATTATTTTTTTATGACATTTTTTTATTATTTTATTACCTTTTCTTTATTATTTTCATAAATCAACGTTTTAATAAGTAAATTGCACTTTTGTTTTATAAAATATATGTTATAAAATTATTAAGTGGTGTATTAAAATTACAAGTTCCAAAAATAGCTTAACTTATCTTTAGAAACATTTACATTATTTAAGCAATCTTATACTTTTTAATCGATTTATTAAAAAGGTTAAAAATAATTTCTTACTAAAAACTGCTTGCTTACTAAAATCTAAATAATGTAGTATTATTATAGGAATTTTCATGAGTCTAATTTGTAAATGAAATATTTTAGCAATAATCTCTTTCCAAACTACATTCATATTAAAGCATATTATGTATGTAAAAGAAAATTTTCCATTTACAATGTAATTACACTGCGGGGCATCCCGTAAAATTAAGTCCTAATTAATGCGTATTATGCATTGAATAAATTAATTACAGGTACTGAAAGGTTCGTTAATTTGCAATTCCTTTGACACCTCACGTTACTGTAACAAACAGGCTTCACTTGTTGTTGCTTGTTACTAGAAACCTACTCAGAGCATATTAAACGAATGACATATATTTATGATTTTATATTTTCAAAGAAGTATTTTAAATAAAATTATTGCTGGATAAAAGATAAATATTAAATTCTAAATTTTATGTGCAGATTATATAGATATGTGCACATTTTTTTGGTGATTCTTTTTTCCAAACTCAGTTGATTGTTTATTGCTTCACTGTGCTCTTGTTATTTGTTTTCAAAGTATCCAAAGCAAATTAAAGTGGCGCCACTGTTGCAATGGGAAATAATTTAATAGCAGCGTGACTAATTATTAGAATGTCTTATATGATTTATACAGCTCAGTGGTGAGAGCGCCTGCACGGTTCGCAGGAGGGCGCGGGTTCGAGTCCCTCTGCGTTCAAATTTTTATATGTTTTCTTTAAGTATTTTTTCAATCCTCAGTGTGGATTAACACTTTAAAAATCACAAAAAATATTTAATAAAAATAACATTCTCTCTCGCCAAACGATTGTTCTTTGTAATGGTCTTTCGGTAGCGGAAATTTGTAAAAATCTCCCTACAAAGATGCTAACAACGATATAAGTTGTATTAGAATGTGTTCAATAAAAACACTTCTGCCTTTTCAGTATGTGCTGTGTAAATAATTGACATTTAAAATATTTTGGATATCGGAATCCACCTTGAGTCAAGGCTTTTTTTCCAGGGCTTGTTTTTTCCTTTTGCCCAAATTTTACTTCTTCTTCGCTTGCGGCGGTACTAACTTGTTTTTTGGGCAAGTGCACAGAACTCATGATATAGGTAGGAATTCCTGGATTTCGGATGGATTTCTAGATTACGGATATTGAAGAAAAAGTTAATAGGAAAGTTTTATTTAATCGTAAAACTCTCCATTATTTGTTTCGTGTCAATATCCGCAATCGATTTAGAGTGATACTTTCGTCACCACCTGGTGAGTTATCCTGATGGAGGCTGCAATGTATATTTATTATAAACAAAAGAATAAGTGTATAATAAACACAAGCCTTGTATGTATTGGTTTTCGAACCAAATGCTAACCATCGTACAATAGCAACAAAAGTATGTCGTGTACTCTACGGCCTGATGGTAATAATAAAAGAGTAACAACATGTCTTGTTGCATAAAAGATATTATTTTGATAAAATCCAAACGAGAGGCTTATCAGAATTTTTTCTCGCATCAGAAATGGCTTTTAACACATGTTTTTTAAAGAAATTGGACCACAAATCAATATTACATTTTAAGTGTGTTAACTCATTTATGAACTAAGATAGCTCTATAAGTAAGCCCTACATCACAATCTAAATGAGTTAAATATCGTGGTACTTGATCAGAGCACCCTATGTAAAGTTTACTAAATGTAATTCACTAACGTATCTACATGTGCAACGCTGTCCTATATGTATTAGTTATAGTGCTTCTCCAGCTTGACATAAGGAGGTTTTGCTCTCGGCATGACCAATCTGTCAAAATGTGTGAACAATCAAATTCAGCCATGCCTGCAAAAGTAGATTTTTTACTTGAGGTGGCGGCCTCCCGGTTTTTGTACATATGAAAATAATTACTACATTTAGGGTAAGATACAAAGGTTGGCTCTCCGTTAGATTTCGGTCTGCCAAAATACCTGCCTCCATTTTGGGACAATCAGTATGTATCGTCAGGTGGCTCGATTCAAATCTTCAAGAACCCTGAGTATTACATTCTGTGGAGGAAACAATGAAGTTAGATCGTAGTGCCAGCGATAGTAAAACGCATTATGGAGGTGGGCGTTGCGATCGGTTATGTCTAGACATACATAAGTTGGTATTAGATGAGCTGTTTTTGACGCGAACAAATCTACATTTGGTGTGCCCTAAATCCAGCCAGCGCATCTGCTTCTATATTGTATCTGCGTGGCAAATAGTTTACAATGAGATAAATATTTAATTTGTCTAATAATGTCAATAGTAGATGGGTTCGTTGTAAGTTTCTTTAATTCTGTACCTTCTTTGTTTATATATTAAACCACTGTCGGCTTATTAAAGTATATGTGCACTCCAGAGCTGATGTTGTTCCCGTTGTATATCGGTACAAACAGCGGAAATTTCTTTTTTGTTGGCATGAAAGTATTTTTAAGCCAAGAAGATTCAAAATTTTTCTCGTAAATGCAATGTCTTCCTACAACTATTGCACGATTGATTTGCTAAGAGAAAAACAATTTTTGTGGTCCCTTAAAAATTTCGATTCTGATTTTTAACCAAACGTTTTCGGAACTAATGTTAGGCTAAGCGACAAGCAAGTCATTTGGAGCAGCTGATGCCGGCTATGGTTTAGATAGTAATTTAGCCTAATGAATCGCCGGTGATTTTGTGTAGTTGCCACGTGGAAGTATTTATGGCTCAAGTCTTATTTTGCCCTGCAATACTGTCGTTGTTAGAATTTTGTCACTCCGATCACACTAAAAAAAATTTATGTTTACATCACTATTTATAGATAGATATTAGCGAAACGGAATTACTTCCTTTCCGCTAGTACCTATGGTCCTTGACTCAAGATGGATTCCGCATATTACACGAAACAAATAAGCAGGAAACTAGTGTTTAGAAACACTGTTTCCTGATTTCAGGCTTTTTCGAGGCATTGCGTGTTTCAAATTTCTTTGAAACTCCGTCAGTCTTGAAGCTAAATCGATGAAAATTAAAGCTGTTTACGTGAATATTAAGCTTTGCTTCGTTTATATATATATATATATATATATATATATATATATATATATATATATATATATATATATATATATATATATACATATATATATATATGTATATATATATATATATATATATATATATATATATATATATATATATATATATATATATATATATATATATATATATAGGGGAAAGTGGGGAAATTGGGAACACTTAATTAAAATTGTAAAAACAACAGTTTTGTACATATAAAAAATTATCAACTTTTATTTGCATTGGCACTTTACTTAGATAAATATCTTCTTATAACTCATAGAAAATATCTTTAAAATCAACTGTTTATAAAAAATATTAATGAAAACAAAAAACATTGTCGTTCCTTTTTACCCGACATCCTATGGGGTGATTGAGAACAGCCTGCGGGTCAAATGAGAACGATATAGGGTAAAGAGAAATAACGTAGGAAACAGGTACAACTAGATTATATTTGCTTTTCGTAACAAAAATCACACACGTAACCTTTGCTGGTCTCGCCCGTAGTGCATTGCTTGTGGACCCAAAGCTTACAAATGTTATCGTCGTTGCGATCATGTCGTTATTACAGCCAGCAATCAGTACCAGCTGTGGGTTATTACAGCCTTTAATCAGCAATCTTTTTCTTTTAAACATAAACATGGCAGGGACATATATACCACTAGCGCTAACGGCATATACTACTGATATCGTGACACCACGTTCTCCGCTTGTAGCTTTTCCTATTTGCTGAACACTTTTGGAGCAGAAATTTTGTAATTTTTTTAGATATCATCAACATTAAAAATACGATGACCAGGTATATTGTGCTTAGCTTGGATCATTTTCAGGTGGTCAAAAAACAAGTTTACTTTATTAGCGTTAAATGCTCTTATTCAGTTAAGAGAAGTAGCTTCTGGCATACGTAAGTTGTGATGTGGCATGTGGCATGGATGTCTGGTCAAGAATCCTCAATACCAATGTTTCCCTGCTAGCTGAGTCGTTTTGTTAAAATCATGTTTCATTGGCCTCAGCAAAACGAAAAGCAATTCTGCGCAAACAACACGGTGTTATGGTGAAACGACAATTCGCAACATTGAATAATGTATTTTTCAAGTTGTGGTTCTTGCTCATAATTAAATACTGCATATCTTCCTCTTTTTGGTCTCATGACTATGGTTTCTTTTAACTGTTTAAGCAAAGTTGTTTTAGTTACTGAAAATTGAGTAGCTTTTTTGCCCAACGTGAGTCTTTTGTTCTTAACTTCTTCAATTGCTCGGCGAAGATCGTCGATTGAGTACCTTCTCTCTTTGTTTCGAATGTATTTTCTAGGCGTCTAAAATATAACATCAAATATATTAAAATTATTCCATTGATCATATAAAAGCAACACTAGATTAATTTCAATGTTGTGCGGGTAATTGGAAACATTCCTAATTACACGCGAGCGACAGTTCCTAATTATCCGCGAGCGACAGTTTCAATCAAAATAGTCGCCACTTTCGATAACCTTTTGAATGTATTTAACGACACGTGGCATTTAAAAGAAGATAATCCACACAATAAACTTACAAAATATAGATTCATTGCACTCAGAAGTATGACATTTACATCTGTTGAAAGAGAACACAAAAATTATAACAAAAAATGAGAAAAAAATGTTTGGCTTACCGTAACTAGATGAGTGCGGCATTCTACTTCTACTTTTACTCGCGCATTAAAAGACACGAGGCTCGTAACTTCAATAGGTGTGAGTAAGGATACAGGTGTGACTTATTAACGTGTTCCCAATTATCCGCCGTTCACAATTCCCCCACTTTCCCTACCTAGTATTTCACAATATGATATACTCAAAAAAATAATACAAAAACCATTCATACATACATACATAGCTTCACGCTCTATCCCTAGCGGGGTAGTCAGAGAGAACGGAGCGCCATCGAATTCCCCCAAAAACTTTTAAATGGTTCCAAAAAAAAAAGGGGCTACTCCCTTAAAACATTGTTTTTTGTTAAAAAAATTTTTTAAAAACTTTTTTGTTTTTGCTTTTAAAAAAAATATCTTAAAATCATTGGTTAGGGAAAGCTGCGGTCCCTGCATACCTCTTTCGCCTCGTCCACTGTCATTAACCTCTTCATACATGCTCTCCGGGGAGTCCTCATGCTTTTTACGTCACCTTCCTCCAGTATCTTCGATACTGTGTTTTCGAAAGTCAACCGAGGTCTCCCCTTACCTCTCTTACCACTCACTTTTCCATCATATATCTTTTTTACCATTCTTTCGTCACTCATTCTTTCGACGTGCCCAAACCATCTGAGCACGTTCTTCTTCATTCTTACTGTGACATCCTCGCTGGTACCTACCATCCTGTGTACCTCTTCGTTGCGGATTCGGTCAGCTAAGCTGACTCCGCATATCCTTCGAAGAGATCGCATCTCCACAGCATTCATCTTTCTTTCATTCTTCTTCTGTAATACCCACGTTTCACTGCCATATAACAGCGTCGGAACCAAAACTGCATTGTGTACGGCCAAACGTGCAGCGACGCTGACGTTCTGCCGTCTCAACAACGCAGCTAAGGCACCGTTCATTCTGTTAGCGACAGCAACACGTCTTTCCACATCCATTTCGTATCTACCATCTCTACTTAACATACATCCCAAGTATACTACTTCGTTCACTTGTTCCAATAATTTTCCATTCACGAAAATCTTGCATTCCGTCCTTTCCTCGTCTCTTTCAAATACCAGAACCTTTGTCTTACTTGCATTCAGGTTTAGACCATTAGTTTCACACCCGTCTTTCAGAATGGTGACCAATGCCTGCAACTCGCTTTCTGATGATGCAATAAGCACTGCATCATCTGCGTACAACAAGCAATTTACCTTCAAGTCACCCACTTTTACACCCATGTCACTTTCTTTCAGTCCTTGGAGACAGCTATCCAAATACAAATTGAACAACCAAGCCGACATGGCACAACCCTGTTTGACACCCGATTGGATGCCAAACCGAGGCGACATGTCGGCTCCTACTCGCACACAGGCTGAGTGATCTCTATAAAGAGATTTTACAGCCTGCAGCAAGGGTCCGTTCACATTGTACCGGGGTAGTATCTCCCACAACTTCTTTCTCACAACCCTGTCAAACGCCTTCTCCAAGTCCACAAAAGCACAGAAAACCTTTTGGTTTACAGCCAAAAACTTCTCTGTGATCATACGGATGGAAAAGATCTGATCCATGCATCCTCTTCCAGGTCTAAAACCTCCTTGGGCCTCCCACAGTAGCCTTTCGGATCTGTCTTGCATTCTTCTCGCTAAAATTTTTGCATATACTTTACCACCTAAGCTAATCAAACTGATTGCCCTATAGCTTGCACAGTCTATCTGTGAACCTTTGCCTTTATACAAAGGCACGATGATTGCACCTTGCCAATCGTCTGGGACCTCCCCCGATTTCCAGCATAAATTGCACAGAAACCAGAACAAGTCCAAGATGCGAGGTCCACCATATTTGATCATCTCGGCAGTAACTCCATCCGCTCCCGCTGACTTACCACATTTCAAGCTTCTTATTGCACTCTCAACTTCTTTTATACTGATTTCGCCATCTGCTACATCAAGACTCAGCTTGTCGCTGTCACTTGAGGCAGAAGCGTCATCACATTCATACATCTCCTTGTAGAATTCCGCCCATCGCTGCAAAACGTGTGATCTGCTTGTAAGTATCTCACCGTCCTTCGAAAGCACCCCTTTCATTTTAAAGGTTGACGAACAACTCCGTGAATCACTAACTTCTCGCCAGAAAAGCTTCGTATTATCCCGGAAGTTGCTCGTCAACCTTTCATCTCTTTTACTCTCGGTTCTTTCACGCTTCATCTTTATCAGTGCTTTCGTTTGGTGCTTTTGCAGCTTATACTCTTTCTTTTTAATCTCTCTCATACTTTTATTCTTACTCGAGGCTTTATAATCCTGCCATGCCTTCTTCTTTCTTTCTACAGCATCTTTCACTTCATCATCCCACCATTCGTCACGCTTTTTACTAAAGCCTCTTTTCCTTGTACCACATACCTCTGTCGCAGCTTCCACCATGCAGCTCCTAAGGTTCTGCCAGCATACTTCAACACTTTCATTTCCTATTTCACAACTGTCAAGCTTTTCGGAAACCCTTTCTATATATTCCTCTCTGATCGGTGGATCTTGAAGCTTCCAGCTTCTTATGTATGTACACCTCGTGCGGTTACGCCATCCTACGAACAAACCCCTAAATCTAGCAATTACTAGATAGTGGTCCGTTCCCAAGTCGGCACCCCTAAACACACGTGTGTCCATCACTTGTTTTCGAATCCGCTGATCCACTAGGAATAAGTCAATCATACTTTTCTCTCCCATGCGCTCCCACGTTTGCCACAAACAAATTCCTTTCCTTGCAAAGTTCCAAAATGAGCTTTACAGCCTCATTCACTCTTCTGTCACCATAATGACCTAACACACCTTCGTAACCACTTCTCGCGGTTCCGACCCATCCATTCATGTCTCCACATAATATTAATTTTTCATTTCCTCTAACACTGCTTAGAACATCCCTGACACTCTCCCAAAACCCCTCAAGTTCGCTCAATGAAGCTGAGGATACCGGCGCATATGCTACCAACAAGAATATTCTTGTAATCCCCAGCTTGAAGCGAACCCAAAGCAGTCTAGGGTTGATCGCCTCGTACTCTACCACTGCACTAACCAATCGAGAGGACAATAACACACCTACACCTTGACAACCGCGTTCGCTCTCTGGAACGCCGGCCCAGAGAGCGACGCGGCTGCCCGGCAAATCGGTTGCATTATTACCCTTTCGCTTGGTCTCAGTCATACAAATGACATCCAAATCTCGCTCATCCATCACATCTAATAGCTCATTCATCTTCTGGTCCATCCCTCCTCTTACATTCCACGCAGCTATTTGTAGCTCCGTCCTCCACTTCCCGCCGTTCCGGACATGGCGTGCTGGGTGGCGGTCCCCAACGCCGCATTCGTCTCCACTTGTCACACCAGCGGGGACGCACTGGTGCGCGTCGCCTCGGGGGGACGCCCTAGCATTGTGCTCCCGTATGGTGCTCGTGGCTGATGGAATGTTGCAGCCCTAGGTAGGGTTGGCAGGGATCGCTGCGTGCAAGCCTTCCATCTTCGACCCCCTAAACAAAAACCATTTATTTCAAGTTTAAGAAAAACTCAAGAACAGTTATGTCATAATAATACCTTTATCATAATAATTTAAATGAGTAACGTTGATCCAAACCAAACCACAATATTACTATTTAGTACCTAGCTTTATCAAGACTGTGTAGGTAAATGTTACGAATAACTAAGATACTTTTTTAACTCGGCATATCACTAAAAATATAATGTGCGTAACATCCAGCTTATAATAATTGACTACTAAAATAATAATAGTTTTATGTCACCACATTTATATGGTTTACAATAAAATATAAAAATAATATTGAATGCACATGTTTGTCGAACAGTCCCCAAGAATATTATTTGAAATCGTACACTACGCCATTTTGAAGCGGTTCGTATCAAATGACGTTTTGACGGAAAATAAATGTATTAAATCAATCCAGGGCGGCGTCTTCATCCGGTCATAGTGTGTGTTGAGCTTTAGATTTATGAGTTGAGAAAGTTCCTGTCTGAAATATCACACGCCCCAGTACAAAGATAAAGCCTTAGAAATAAGCAAAAACGCTTCGGACACTTCGCCTGCGGTGTTTTGTGATTACTTCGCGTCGCTAAGTCCCTAGAGTGTTTTATAACAACCTTTTTGTGTACTATAAAAATATATTTTTATGAAGCCGTCTATAACTATAATACATTGATATTTTGTAATTTAGTAACATATAGTGAAACAAGCAGTGTTTGTATAATAATAGATTTGTAAAAACTATATATAACGTTAAACTACTATTTGTGTTACGGAAAATTATAAAATTTTCTTTAGCATTTTTCTTTAGGTTGTCATCATTAAAATGCTTTAACACTTTAGTCGATGCCCACTGTAAGAGCTCCTTTTACCACACAATCTCGAAATGATTCTACTATTTCTGCCTTTGAAGTACCTTTTAAAAATTAATTATAATTAACGATTCCAGATAGGTGGAGATCTTTCAACAAACTATAAAGAGATTTTTTCTCGTTCCTGTACTTCTAACGTATACAGATGAACTCTATACTTATTCCTAGTAAGTTAGTATTTTCGAAATGTTTGAAGTTTGAAGCTGTAACTTTGAGGGTTGTTCGTTTCCCATGGAACTGTAAGTTCTCCAGAAGTTGAATTCAAAATTGAAAGTTTTTGATGCAAATTTTTAAACGAGCCTTATTTTACAAACTCTATTGATCGTTATTTGCCTGGTCAGTGCCCTTGCTACTGAAAAATTAACCGCTTCACGTAGGATTCCGAGCACTTTGTCGTTGTGCCGTGAGTATTGACCACTATATAATGTTACCTGCATGTTTTTACATGAGAAACTGTTTCATTTGAAGCAAAATAAGCTAATTATATTATTTATTTTAGTGTATAATCTGTGATTTCATGTTATGCCACTCATGGCAAATAAGATGGTCCTAGCTAATTGCCAAATTATTTTTTTTAACTTTTTTGAAGTATGACAAAAATTATACAGTATATACTTATTACGTAGATAAAAATGTAATAAGGTGTATACTTATTTAATGATTAAGAAAATTAGTTGTTAATGGGATTATCTACTTATTTGATAAAAGGATTACTTGAAATTAATATAAAAAAGCTTCTGGTACAGAATTATAGGTTACGCTTCAGTATTTTTTTGTAAAAGCAATTTTACAAGCCACTAACCAAGGTTGAACCCAAAAGTAATTTTGCACGAAAAGTTTATCTTTACCAAGGGTTTAACAACAAAGTGCTCTATTTGTCTGTAGGTATATTAAAATAAGTAATTGTAAGAAAGTTAATCTTAATATGTATTAAAAGATTACGTAAATTGTTTATATTAAGACAATTGATTTTAAGTTTATTTAGTGATTTATTTATTTCATTCTATATAAAATAAAATTAAGCCACTGTTGAAGCTATTATTTATATCTATTTTAGATATATTTTTAAATAGATCTTTTAACTTTTATAAAAGCATTGTATATAACATTTTTAAGCAGATCGAATATTTTTAAACCCCAAGGATTAGTCATATCTATAAACTTGAAGTTACAAAGCTAACTTTTCTAAAATACAAATGATTAAACACTATATCTATACTAAAAGATTATAATAGCAATTTTACAGTTTTATAAAATGAGAGCTTTCTATAAGCACTTTATCAATTATCTTGTGTTGTTCTTTGTAAAGTGTAATTTAATCTGTCAGTCTAAATCAACAAGGCATATTATTTGGTTATGTTTATAGTGGATATATTTTACTTTTCGGTTATGTAGGTTAAATTCATACATAATAAGTATTTAATTTTTTAGTTGCTATTTTATAAGGCTATTGGTATAAATAAATAACATTTAAAGACATTTCGTATCGTCCCTTACCTTCCAACAACGCTCAAAACGAAAATTGGCGGTTTTTACATTTTATTGCTATTCTATAGAGCGAATTATTGCGCATCTAACTGTAGGTCACTCGATAAAATTTTTGCTTGATTAGACTATGTTATTTAAAAAACAGTAACAGCGCGTAAGTCAAATACCCTCCCAACACCGCTTAAGTCGTCATACTGCCGTATGTATCATAGCATTTATTTTGCGTTCTTTGAGTTTTAGTACTAGAATACGATATATTTTATTAAAATATATTATTTTTGTGGATTTCCGAATATCGATATTGACTTTTTATGACATAATATATCTTCATGACAAAAATGGTGTTTCTAAATTGTTTTATTTTAGATTCCTTCTTCGAATTAGACATGGCCCCATGAAGTAAGAAGCTCTGTACTTAGATTATAACTTTTTAATGATTTTTCAAAAAAAAATAATTTATTCGACTTACCACCGGTTAAATTAGTCCTAATATAAGTATGTTTGATTGAGTACAGACTAAATAGCACAATTTGGTCTAAGCTTGATTTTTAAAAGGTGTACATATTATATATTATTTGGTGTATACGTAATAGATTATACATTGTCAATAATACTGTAACCAACACCGCCTAAATCTAAAAGGTATCAATCAATACAGCTCAAGTCTGTCAATTTGATCCAAATAAAATAAATAATAAATATAAAGCTAAACTAACCATCTAATTGGCATTCATTTTATGAAGAAACGACACAAACGGTAAACATGAAAACTAAATGTAATTAGAGAATTATACAAATATTCTTGGTTATATAAAGAGTTATTTTATTAGTTTAGGTCAAAATTAATTCTATCATCATTAATATTTATTACTAAATAAATTTAATTAACAGTTGTCTTTTGACAAAAACACATCGTTAATATTACTGGAACCAACACCGCCTAAATCTAAAAAGTATCAATCAACACAGCTCAAGTGTGTCAATTTAATCAAAATAAAATAAATAACTAAAATACTATTATTAATTCTTTATTACATTCTTACTAAGAATGTTGTTAATAAATAATACAAAAAATTACTTATTGTTTAAATAAACAGTTCTTTTTGTCTCCTGAAAAGTTGCATAAAATGACTTGAGCGGTATTGTAAGCTAAGGGACGATATCGATATTTCATTGGGTGTCCATGAAATTCTCAAATTTAATAAAACTCCATTCGAAAATTTTAATGGACTTTCATTATAATAATTTAACTTTTAAAGTACCGACATCAATTCGATTCGGCTTTGATAATATTTCAATTTCAATTCATTATAATGGCGGGGCTTATAGTTTTTAAAGTTATAGTGCTTAATATATTTTCATAGTTTGGGGTAAATTTAATTGAAATTAATTAATCAAATACTCATACAAGACTATAGTATAAGCATTATAAAAAAAGAGAATAAAAGAAGTTTTTGATATAGGTAAATAATTTAATTAAAATACTCGTACAAATATAAATAACTGTTTCAGAAGCTAGTTCTGCTTAAAAAAACCGCCAAGTAAGTACTCCAAAGTTCATACTAGTATATTATTTCATTAGTTTAGATTCTAGCCCCCAAAAATATTAAATTTAATGAATGTTTATATAATCTACTTAGTATTGTAAAATCTATATTATTAAAACTCTAAAACTTAACTAAAAACTATCCAAACTGAATACAATTTAGGGCACAACAACTGCTTTACGCGCCTTTTTCCTTAAGCCTAACGTAAGAAATTTATAAGGCAAATTGAAACTAAAACTTTAATGTTACTATTTTATATTACACTGCAAATTATTAGGCTGAAAAAAAAATATTGGAAGCACATATTTTTTTTAAATAACAACATAATGTATTATGATTACAATCAATATATAATATATTATTACAGTTTAAAGATATTGTCTACGAGTTGCTACCCAATTTTAAACAAAATACTACAAAATTTTAGCGTGACGTTCACTCTCGCAATTACTGTCCAAGCTTATAATAAAATCTTAAAACCAATTTCAAAATGATCCTATTATATATTAATACCATATTTAAAATTTGTCCTAGAAACGTGCTAATGACTAGACAAGATCATATAAAAAGAGTTTAGAGTTTAAAAAAAAAAATTAAAGAATTAAATGTTACATCTCGCTTCTTCTTTTATCTCGTACAAATGAATAAAGCAGATCACATATAATAAATTTCAAGTACTTTCTTACTTAAATTTTAAAATTGGAAAAGGTATATCGATCGACCTATCGATTGCTAATTGGTCGCCTGACATAATGTACAAGAATATTAAATACATGTTTTAACTGATGTATAATTTTAAATTATTATTTTATATTATTAATATTTTAAAAGGTAATATTTAAATTCTTTTGGCTTTTTTAAAATTTTTCATATTTTGTTTGCTATACTTCAAAAAGATAAAAGAATTGTATTACTTTGTATATTTTTAGTAATTTCTTAATTTTCTCATATAATATTTGAAATTTGAACCTGAGTTTCTTAGAGATATTTCATTTTATTACGGCTCACTCATATTGCTCATTCGAATGGAAAATGGAAGTGAGTTTTGCTTTCTTTTACCAAATTGTCTACTTGTGACTGCTCCCGCTAGGTTTCAATCATCTTTAATGAGAATATGTTTAACGCATGTCGAAATAAGCTTTTTTTTTGCCTTATAAAATATATATTGTGTAAGTGTAGCATATACTGTTTAATATGACGTAACGCCTACAATAATTTTAGAGCAAATATTGTAATATTTAGTTTACTCAGGTATTGTGTGACAAAAGAACAGAACGTTCTACGGATTTTCATTTATATATAAATAAATTACAATATATGTCCGTGATTTAGTACTTTCTTGTGCCTATAGAAAATTGTTAACTTTCAAAGCATATTTAAGCTCATTTTTGGAACTACTGTATTATATAGAAATTACTGTACTTAATATTTTTTTGTTTCTCTTTTAACGTGTAATAACGTCTAAATCTGCGTTTATTTCTACGGATAAATGAATTTTATATCAAGCATTGTGTAACCTAGTAGATCTGCAGATAAAATTTACTTCGGTTTAAGCTTTTTTCCAAAGTAAATCCACTACATGATCCCTTCTTAATTAATGACTTTCGGAAGTGATCCTAAGCGCTACTTACTAAACCTCGGAGCTTCCATTAATTCACCAAACTTATTTGTGTAACGAAGGGTCTTATGAACTGCCTATTCTATATATATACATATATATGTATTAATGCAACTTTTAGAAACTCTTTATCTTGATAAAATTTTTGGTTTTTGCGACTTTTATATATTTTACATAAAACGGGTAAACTGCCCGTGACTACGGACTATTGCAAAGTGTCCCAAAACATTGAATTTCCAAAAAATGTCATATACGCGATTATTTCTTTTAAATTATTTCACTTCAATTTTTTTTTCAAGAATTCTTATTTTGATGTTGACCAAGATCGCAATTGTAATCTAACCAGATTTCGAACAAATAGAATAAGTTTAAAATAGTTTGCATTTAATATTGTACTTACTTACCTACTTTGTATTTAATATTGTATTGAAAGTTTGGCTAAAATTTATATTATCCGACATTTTTTTTTTCATGAATAAAATAAAAAATAATTTTACAGTGTAAATCTTCAGAAATTGGTGCCCGTTCAAAATTTTTCACAGAAATTAATTTGTGTTTATTGAAATTTCACATAACTATGTATGTTATAAATAAAGACGCATTGTTTACCAAAATCTCAGTACATAATATGCGCTCAAGTTCCACATTGTGTTGCTAGTAACTGCCAAACTAGCTCCGAAGGTGATAATAGAATGCCTTAGAATTCAGTGTGTTCAATTTCACGCAGGGTTGAGCGTAGCATTTCTTGTATAGCTTTGTCAATTTTACCTGTGTAATGTTATACAAACACATATGTTCAGAAACGTAAAAAAATTAAGAAAACAAGACCCACGTCCCTCGACAACCATCCAATTTGTACTTCCAATAAACGTAGATCTAGAATTTCTATTTTTTTTAAATATCTTATACGAATAAATATGTATGACTATATGTATGTGAGTATTCTCCTATCTACGACTATTTCTTATATTACATAGTACTTTCAAATAAGGAAATACGCTTTACGTAAACCCTATTTGTGATGGTGTCATAAAGGAATTGCAAATTAAGGAATGTTTCGCTGAGCGCGGAATTAATTTACTCACCCTTTAGCACTTCCATTACGCCGCCTTTGTTGTACTATCGAAGATGGAGTTTGAGGTCCGTGTCGTGTTCGCTGAACTAATTTGATGTGTTGCTAATAACATAGTGCCTACTACCACATTTGCATTTACTGTCGAGGATATTAAAAATAAAGAACTATTTGGCGATGCGAAGAAAAGGGAAAGAAAACGTTAATACAAACTTATATACTTTCGTACTTTCGAAGAATGTTAATATATGTATGTGAGAACGAAGTGGTTGCATCATACCTACCATGTCCATGATCATATATTTCACGGTGAAAAATATTATTTTTAAATATTTTGGAAACAAATGTCTAATTAAAGTTATCCGCTTATCCCACTTTAAGACACGCAGCATATTGAACACATTTCCGCACCAGAGTGAAGCAGTGAAAGTTATTGATTTTCCCAAGGATTGTATTCATAACCACTGATGTCCTATTGCACCTACCTTTGTCCTACTGCGCCACGAGAGATTCTTTCGCCTTAAAAGAACAAGGATGATTATAAAATATATTTTTGTCCTTTTATATACAACGTATGTGTGTTTTATGTATACAAATATAGGTAAAGCTCCGCACCAATTTCATGATTATAGATATTCTCTTGAGGTAAGTAATACCGATATCAGTCGTATCCACTTGTCTTGTAAGAAATTTGGGTTATCAATTATGTTTGGTATAAATACATGTAAAGATGCACTAGTAGTACATTTATATTTTAAATATCTACATAAACTGTCTGGTTCATGCTGTAATAAACATAAATTTGAGACAGCGTTGTTCTTCTATTCACTAATCTCTCAGCTAAAAGAGCGTTACAAGTAAATTCGTTCCTAAATAGAGAGCAAGCGTAAATCCTTTCTATTTTCATGTTCTTTTATGTCAAGTATAGCGTAATAGAAAGCCATTTGCATAATATAATATGTTCTGTCGAGGACTGGTGCATATATTACGTGATACCAAAGAATGAAATTATACAAGTATGTGCTTCAAAGTAATTTTCAAAAGAACGTTTAAAATTGTTTTTATAACCACGAAGCGAAATATTTTTTTCTATAAAAATATCTTATCAAAATATTTTTTATGTTTTTGTTTCACAGTGGCTTCTTAACAAGGAGGATTCCTTCGACTTGGTATCACATGAAATGGTAAATGGTCAATAAGATGCTGTCTTTATATAAGATTTGCACTGGTCGGGGGGAAGTTTTAAAATGGTACATTCGCTTACAGTAATATCGATTAACTAATCAATTAATTCAGCCTGTTTTCCTGTCCACTGCTGCACGTTGATCTATCCCAGGTTGCGCCAGAGGTTCCGGGCCTCATCCTTCCGTATTTCGTTGCCACAACAGGTAACGTTCTTTTTTCATATTGTCGGGCTTTCGAGCTGAAGGATGCCCCACGATACGCTTCCCGGTCATAACCTCCACTCAAAGGTTCTCCAAGGCCTTCAACGGCCATAGAACCAGTGTAGGCCACTGCCATTTCAACGTACTAACTTTCTGTTCTATGTAAGGAGCCACACTTTAAATTTTATTCTTTACCTCGAGACCTCGTCTACTTCACAGCATTATGCAAATTACCTATATATTTTTTTTAATTATCATTGTGTATCAAGAAAAGCCATACAACCAAGTAATAGAAAAGTAAACTCAACTTACTCACTATTTATAAAGTGTACATGTAAAACAAAATGTCATTGAGATGAATTCAGGTTAAACAAATACTTTAACAGCTTCTAATAAATGCCAAACTATTGTTTACTTATATCTTGTTATACCTACACCAGTATCTATATAAAGTCTCTTGGGAAGAATTAGTGAATTTCTGTTGTTGAAAATGATTACGATACATTTAATAATTTTAGATAAAAGGTCTCGAGAATATACGAGGTTATGAATAGAGAATTGATTCTACATAGTAGTTGCTTAAAATATAATTATCACCAAAGCCAGCCATTCAGCGCGTCGAGGTCGGAGGCAACAATTAAACTGTCAAATAAGGATTTACGTGCGAAAGACATTGTTATTGAAAGTTGAATTATTATTTGAAACCACGCTCTTTGAGATGGATTCAAATTTAAATGAAGCAAATTCTTCAATGAAAGCTATTAATTTGTCGAATCGTTTTCTATTAATATTTTAAAATAATTATTTAATTTATTTATAACTAAATATGTGTTTGTTATTTTTAACTGTAATGTCTTTTTTTTTTTATGTCTATGTTATTTTTAACTGTAAAGTCAGTCGAAATAAATATGTAGGTACATAGGTAGATTGACTGGCTGATTAAAACATCTATTCTGATATTTTTAAAGTCATACAATCAACAGTCATAGTCTGTAATATTAAAAAAGTAATCTTTAATGTTAAGGAATTACTCTTTGAGGTTAAAGATTGGTTAATCTCCATATATTCTTAAATGTGATGATTTTCTTATTTGAAAATTTTGGTAAATAGTAATAATATGTAATCTTCTAAAAAATAATACATAGCTTTACTGTATAAAGTAAATGTTTACGAATTTTAATCGCTGCTGCTCTTAACGAGCGCGAGCTTAAAAAGAAACTAAAAATTGGCTTTTTATTTTTTGTGCATATAAATTTAAACTACTCCAACAAGTTCTACAAGGAGCGTTAAATTGCTATGTACCTAGTCGTAAATATAGCTTAACTGGATATAAAAAATGTTTTTAAAATACGTATTTTTTTATATTTTTGCATATCCATTAAAGATAGAAAAGAGGCCCTACTTGAAAACAATATTTCTCTGCCAAAAAAATCATAGACAAGCTTGCTCTGTGTTTTATTGGAACTATGATAGATTGAAAATAAAAAATATAGTTGATTGATTACTAGCCGAACATAATATAATATATCATGTTCGGCTGGTAATACAATACGATAATATCACCGCCTATACGATGGTTACATAACAAAAGAGATTTTATAATAATTAATGCTAAGCTTTAGCGTAACAGGAAAAAACAAAAGAAACAAAAAGTCTATAAATTATTGCATTCCGGTGCATGATGAATAAGCGACGGCGGTGGAGAAGTTCACAAGAGAGAGAACATGTAGTATAAGTTAAAAAGAGTATGTCTATAGTTTTAATTATGTTAAAATATTATAAAAAAATATTGCGTTGTAAATATTTGTCTATGAAAAAATTGCAATAAGTACTTAGATTAAAAAATGCTTATTAGAAAGGATTAATTTTATAAATTATTTAGTTGGTTGTTAACGTTTAAAATAAATTTGATTAGCTTAGCTTCCGAAAATAATTACGTTATGTTAGTAATACTTAGCCGAGAGCATTTTATATATGAACCACTCGATACGAGCGCGTTTAGTGGTAATTAATTATACGCCAGTTATAAATAAAGCTCGCTTCATTAACTACAATGGCGATGCAAGCGCCTGACTAGATATATAGCGCAAAACGTGAATTCTATTCAACAGAATATAAACCGTATTATTTTGTATACTGTAAAAGTAAAACGTTATAATGGACTAATGCTTATAATTTATTTAATGTATCTACGAACTATGTACAGATTTCTTGCTTATTTAAAGTTTTAGTGGGAGAAAGCGCAAAAAAAACAATGATACACGACTCTGTTATCGTAAGCCTTTGTCTTCCTCGATATCAGATCGTCTCTCCATAGAACCTTAATTAGGTCTACCTTATAATAAAATTTAAGAATCTTTATTTAGTCCAATCGACATGACATTAAGATAATACTACAAAGCTTATCTTATCGAACTTAGATGGAGTTCAAGCTGGATGATGAAATTCTGGATTTTAGTGAACGCAGAACTTGAGATCTTCAGATTTGTTTTGACTTTTTTGTATATATCGATTAGTGATAAGGACTGGTGACGTTATTAGGTGGCTGAATTAACACAAACTCTGTTTTTAATTATCTGAAATCATAATTAGTTAAAAGTATCTATACTGAATGCTGATCGAAAATTAAAAACACGTATAAAGTATGTAAGATTCCTTACGCCTTTTGTGTTTATTATTTTAAGAATAAAAATATTGCTAAAATCCGAGAAGTACTTATGAACTTAGTACTAATTTAATATCAGAGAAAACTACAACTAATAAAAAATGACAAGCTTAAATTTGCAAGCGTATCCACACATTAAGTCTTTTTTAAATGGGAAGGACAAGACAAACGAGCGGCCGGGTTACCTGACGGTAAGTGATCACCGACGCCTACGGCCCTGAGTAACATCAGAGGTGTTACAAGAGCGTTGCCGGTCTTTAAGGTGGTATGAAATGAACTAGGGAAGTTAGTCTCTATAACTTTACTGCGATGGAAGCATAAAGTACCAATTTTCTGCTTCTGGGTTAAATTGTCTTTATAGATGTACAGGCATAAAGTCAGATAGATTGAAATAAGAAAATTAAACTGCTGCTGTGGCTGCCATGATGCATGCCATTTAACTTTAATACGTGATAAAATAAACTTTTACTATAGAATGAGTACAAACTCTATTGTAATTGACTGTAGTCAGATAATAACTTTACTTCGAAACTATATAAAGTTAAACAATAGAATCACATAAAATTTAACTTTATTTTGTGGCATAAAAATGTGATAAAACTTGATCCCTTACAAAATGTGAAAAGTTTTTACAACTTAGCCTTTGCTATTTGTGTATGCATCGCTTCTTAGTTTATTATTTATACTTACCTTATTGAGTATTAGTGGTTAAAAATTTCGATTTTATTCAACGTATGATACTAAGAAATAGATACGGTGTTTTTTGGATGAAATAGAATATTAATATTTTTTAATTTGGCAGATGTAAAAAAGTGTTAGATTATGACGTGATTCTTCAATGAGATGGTTGCCGAAGTGTTATCGTTTCCTAACCACCGCACAAGTACGCACGGGGCACGGCAGCTTTGGCAAATACTTATGTCAGGTCTCTGGGAGATTAAGTAAATTAAAATAATAATTTCAGCTAATGCGAACATTTTTTATGATTAACTTATCGCTAGATTAACACATTATTGTGTTCATCTAGCAATAAGTTGATCGTAATTGATGACATTATTGTCAAACATTGAACAGAGTTAAAGAGATTTTACTCGACAAGGTTCTCTAGTTGGCTAGAAATGTTATGTATTTGACTAGTTTTAACGAATAATTTCAAATGAAAAGTTAAACAGAGCTCTAGAAATTTCTATTGAAACATTTTAACAAACAAGTCTTTGAAATATAAAGGAACAGTTGTAGATCGGAATTTTTAGATTTTTTCCTTTTTTTAGCTTCACATTTTATCCTGCACATGGCAGGTTAGGCAGAGGGAACTGCAGGAACCATATGAACCTAGTGTTAAGACACACCGTTGCTTAGTCACTGCTTTCTCCGTCCCCGCTTTCCGCCTTTTTAGATTATATTATGTTAAAATCACGTATAAATTAAATATATACATAATATTATAAATCGTGGTGTAGTAACAAATCTGATTAACACTATAAATTTGTGTTAGATTCTATTTGCTGTTTTGGGATTACGATGAAAAGTAGGGAACAAACTGTCGTCCTGAATTCTTCCACTATGACTTTAAAACGAGAAGATGAAAAAATCCTCCTATATAATTTACATTGAATGTGTAACAAGATGTAAATGATATTCATATGCCCCGCAAAATCTAGATTTCTGTGGCATCCTTTTGGATACATTTGTCTTCGTGACAGTCTTCCTGAGAGCTTTGTTATTATGTCCGAATAGTGCAAATTTATAATCTCATACAGTATGTATGTAAATCTAGTACAATACGAATATATTGTAGCAAACAATTGTTGTACACTCGGTATTAATATGTATATATAAATCAAATTAAAATAAATAAAGTTAATACACAACATGTTCCGTTAAAGGTTTTCTGACTAATTAAACGAATAGAGTAAGCTGTATTATTAACGTACTATTGTTTCGGTAGTACATTTGACATTTCAACTCTCCCCGCTCCCATTATGCTGCTAACGAATACAAATATCCAACGACGTTGAATACAAGTTTCTCTTTTGATTACCCATATATGTTTGTATGATCTTTAAGCTTTGTAAAGCTTCAAAAAGACTTTCATCTAAATGCTTTTTAAAAATGAAGTTATTGTAGTGTGAGTTAATTCTGTTACTTGTTTTTTTAAGGTTTTTGTTTAAATATATGAAAAATGCTTTTTGAAGTCCCAGTAAAGCACCTTCCTGACATCTTAGTGCGTTAGTGTCACTTTATATGGAGGATTGTATTTTGCAAGCGTACTACTAGATACATATATACAAAGGTGCGCTACAATTAGGTTTTAAACTAACACCACTAGAATTTTTATATTTTTAAATCAATTGAATATAAAAAAAAAACATAAGTAAAAATAACTTTAAAAACCAATCATTGCGGCAAGCTGTTTTAGAAATCAGGACATTACGAGATAAAGTGAAAAATTAGTATATAACATAGAAAGATTTTCTCGAATTAAAGTACGTAGTTTACGCAACCATATTATTATACGTAAAATATTTCTTGTTGTTTTGATAAGAAACATAATAATAGTTTATTAAGTCATACGCAATAATTTACGATTATCTTAATGCATTGACGTAATTTGAATTGTAATTGTATTTAACGAAAGTAAATATTGTTATCATGATCGTATGTTATAACCGGAAATAGAAAAATCTACTTTTGCACCCTATTTCCTATGTATTTAAGAGAAAGTACGTTTACATTAAGTTTCGTTTTAGCCTAGCCTGAAACTGAAGCGTTTCGAGCTTAGTCCGGCCATATGTATGTAATTTAAACATAATTTTGTCGATTGGACATAACAATGTAACACTATTTGACATAAATGATATTTAACTTTTAATAAAGCTACTTTTTTGTGTCATGTATATAGTAAAGTTGGCAAAGAGAATTTAGTGTATATTACGTCCCTATTTTTATGATCGAATTCGAGGTATTGAGTTTGGAGGCCAAATTCCGCCACTCAACACCAGAAAATTTGTATTTTGTCTTGTCTTCATAAGACAAAATATAACATAACAAACTATAAAAAAATGGGCTTGAAACAATATATACTCCCTGTGTAGAAATTGAATCCACAAACCTACACACTCGTCACATATAATAACACTTTATTTATTATTTAAGTAATAGTAATATTTACTATTAATATATTATTATACATATCGTCATTTTAAACAAAAATATATGACCTATTAATATAAAAATGATTTCCATTATTAATTTTTAAACAATTATATTGGTTTGAACTTAGTAATTCTTGCATTTATAGTTATCTTATTAATATGTTAAAAATTTTGAATCAAAATTATTAAGCATTATGGATATGACTTTGTATCGAACAGAGTGATCAAACTATGCGATCTATTTTTGTGGGACGTGTAGTATATTTAAGTTAATAAGTCATTTTGTTTTAGTAAACATGCTAAAAGACATGAAATACTTTCCAGTCCTATTAAGATACTTTTCGAAAATATTTTCTACTCATTTTTAAATTGCAAGTCGATATTAAAAAATATGATTATTTTTTTAAACCTTAATATATCATAAAACTTTTCTTTGCGTTCAGTATCACAAATTACAATTCTTAACAATTAAAATTAAAATAATAACTCTAGTTATAAGTACAGTAACGATAAGTACAAGTATTTTATTACAGTCTCTCTTAAATAAAAATACTTAATTGTATACCTAAAAATATTTATGAGTTTATAATAATAGCTCCCAAAACTTCAATCGGCAATAATACACATCAATTGTTTTGAACTACAGCTTAACAGCGCATATGTTAATAAAATATCCATTAGGGTAACTTTACTGTATGAATTTAGTGGTCTTGTACTGTCGAAAGGCTTTCATTCCATGTACGTATATATACTGTCAAGATTGAAGTACGAGACGTCGATATAGTGGGTCAAGTAGCTACTATTGGTATATTGAAACAAAACAAGTAGGCTTTATGAACGCTATCCTGTTAGTGACCTTGTCAATAGATACTGTTTGTCAAAGAAAATTTACCAAAATGATTATGCTGATTTCTACAAAATGAATTATATTGAGGTCGTTTGACTGGGAACACGACGGTTCTGGGTTCGATTCCATCTAGGAAAAAATTATTATATTTATCGCTCTGGTAATAAGACAAAGCGCTAGTTGAGTTTCATCAATCAAAACGCTATGTCTTAAAAACTAAGTGGAAAACGCAGTGTCTTAACACTGAATTCCCTCTGCTTATCATGTTTTAAGCAATACATTTCTCGAAATTATTTGATTTTTTATATATTTTTAGCTTTATTAAGTTATTACGATGGAAAATCAATTAAATTAAATTTTATTATGCCTCAATAATTAATTATTCAATTAATCAGCGTACGCTTAATGTTACAAATTGAAAACAATTTGTATATACTTATTATTATGCTTTGACCTACAAACAGTAAATATAGTTATTCAGGAGTTGAATTTACCTATTTGAATTAAATTTTTCCGTTCAAAGAACTGGAACTTATTTGTCAAGTTGCGTAACGATGCACTAGTAGGTGTATCTATTGCCTAGGCATCATCACACTATCTCCGCGTGGCTTTTATCTTGCTCCACGAATTGGTAAAGCTTAGTTGCTTAAATTATTTATTTAAGTTGATAGTAGAAATTAAGAATATAATAGGAATATATCGTTATTGCATAAGTTATTTTTAGTACAATGTGCATAAATATATACAGTAGCATTTGTTTCTTATTAATTAAAATGGTAAATCGATTAATTTATTTTAAAAATGGCGACGAAGCGCAGGACATTTTTTATTGTTTCTATAAGATCTTATAAAATACTTAAAACCTTATTTTTATTATAATCAAATTAAGATAAAACTTCACATTTATTATATCAATTTAAGAAATTTCGTGGATTAATTTAATTTATAAAAGTTCTCTAACTTATTGAAATTTTCTAATACAAGTTCGTTAAAATAACAAAGGCATTTAATATATTTATATATTACGTAATTATAATATTAAAAAATTGTAAAGTAAATAATTTTAAATAACAGTCTTAGATCTTTGAAATACTTGGTGACCTTATAAACTTGATCTTCAATATTGCATGTTCCGTCGTGATGTCACGGCCGTAGGTATTAGATAATATTAAGTATTGAATGTCAATGTTGTTGCTGTAATTTATATTATGACGTACAATTAGCTATGCTGTTTATGCGAAAATCGTTTTGTACTCTATATATTTCTATTTTATTTTATTTGTGGTGCTCAGTTAATTTGTTTCTTTTTTTAAGGACACTTTTTATATTTACACTTTTTTTCTCATATCTCATCTATAGATAAAAATAAATATCGAAATAATGTTGATGCTGGTATATTACAGTGAAGGCTGTTAATTTACTCATTATTAAAAAAAATATTTACTTTTTAATTCACAACAACTGACCATTGACAACTGCGTGCGTTTAATGACTATTTGTAAATGACAGAGTCTAAAGAGTCTTAGTAATATAAATAATTTAATTTAATCATTGTAACTTTCCGTTGCTATCGTGTAGACAATATGAATAGTATCAATTAAACCTATCTAGAAATTATGAACCTAAACGCAAAACTTTTCCACATCTGTAATCGAAGTCCAAAGTTCAGGTATCATTATAATTTTCCCTACAGTGGACCATTCTTATCATCTTTATGGTAGAGTAAAACAGCTTCTATTGCCATAGTTATAAAAATAAACGTTTGTTATGAAGTAAATAATAATAATTGCTCTTTTATTAGCATACTTTATAATAGATATTACAAAACAACATGTTGATTTGTAACATTTATTACAATAATCAATGTGCGAGTAACACCTACTCCCGCACCTAGTGCTCCGTACAAATATTATCATTTTAAGTCAACACTAGTTTGTCAATTTTTATATGAACTTATAAAAATAGATAAAAATTTAAATTTATGGTCATATCCACAAATTTCGTGTACAACTATAAACGATTTCATAGATGTTTTATTTTATTTATACCGTAGGTTCTCAATTCTTGTCAAATTTTCAAAGTTAAAGAGTTGAACAACTTAAATTTGTGATCATACGTACAAAAATAAATTTTATAGAATTTATCTTTTACTGCACTCTACTTACATAACTCTAGAAAGTAGGTCATCTACAAATGTCCTGTAGGTTTTGATTATGCAGTGATTTTCTTTTCGGATGTTGAGAATTTCAGCTTGAGCTTCAGCAACAACGGTTTTGAGAAAATAGCATTGAAATCTCAGACAGAGTTGTTGCTCTGTTATATAAGTGACTGAGATCTTTCTGGAGATGAATCTCTCTCTATATCTCTCAACACTTGAAGTAAATATAAATAACGAGTAGAAGAAAGGTATTAGTCCGTACATCAAAAGGAAAAAACAAAATCCATATCCGATTCTTCATTCCTGAGGTGGTCCTGAGGGAGGTGAGGGACCACCTGAGATGATCATCTCCAGAAAGACCTCAGTCATTTAAAATATAAATATCACACAAATATTTTCGCGTATTCCATTCAATAACTAACTTAAAATCCATTAAAAAATGTGTCAATATATTAAATATATTATGAGGAGTTTGACCTGATTAATTAATTATTATTAATTATAATTCAATATTCAATATGCCAATAATTTATAATTCTGTCGAATTTAATATTAATTAATGCGGGACGACTCTGCCGTTATAAATTACCAATTAATTTCTTAATTATACAGAGTTTAACAAGAGTAATGACGCTAGTGATTTAATTAACAGTTCTTTAGATGTTCGGTAACGCCTTGTCCAAATACGCTTTAAATACTTGTAAGCCGTTCAAATAGGTGAAATGTTAAAGTTTTATAACATTACTACTAAAAATATTAGTTTTTGTAGGAATTTTCTGAAAAATTTTAGAATTATATGTATGAAAAATAAAATGTACTATATTTTAAGGACCAGTTAAAACGTTAAAGAAGAATTTGGAGACCTGTAATACAATTTTTATACCCATCATGAGCTCCAGTCTCTCACAAATGTCTATTATGTAAGACGTCTATTGTGTATCAAGTATTTTGTGAAGAGAGGGAATAAAATGACTTATTATTTCGAAGAAAACAAAAAAAATGTTTTAACTTATACTTATAAATAATTAACTATTTTAGTTGAGAATCACTGACAACTTTTATTTGAAAACTACTAAAAATGTTGAACAGCTGCCATATATCTAGATCCTAATAATACGACAATATACAATAATTCCAAAGGTTTTCAAACTTAAAAAAAAACACAAATAATGTTTTCCCGTATTTTCGAATAAAAAAAAATAATTACAGGTTTAAAATTTCACAAGCAACAGGTCTTCCTATATGATTGTCACGCGAAAGCAATAATTTATCACGTGATAATATCGATGCATCATTCTATGTCGAGGGGTTAAAAGATTTAATTGCTGAGGAAACCAGTGCAATTTTTCAATGAACAACGACAGACTTTTTATTAGAATATCATTTTCAAATTGAATCGATTTGTTATTAAAATGGTCAGCGAATATAAATAGCCTATATGGAATTTTGGTATAAATCATGTATACTGTATACATGATTTATACCAAAATTCCATATAGGCTATTTATACAATTAAAAACACAGTATACAATTAAAAACACGACGATATTATTATTATTAATAATGTAGCTTAAACTTTAACCTCGACTTTAACTAATATCGAGTTATACTTTAATCTTTGCGCATAAAATTAATGGCTTAAAATATTTATAATTTGTCCTAGCGTACAAAATACATTCACATGTATATACATATATATCTTTACTCTTTTTCAAGACGCGATCGTTAGAGACAACGGAGCGCTAAACGCTGCAGTCCCTGTGTACCTCTTTCGCCTTGTCAACTATACATAAGCTTTTCATACAAACATGCACTCCGTGCGGTCGTCATGCTGTTTATGTGCCCTTCTAAAGTCAACTGAGGCTTCCCTGTACCTCTTTTACCACTCATTTTTGCTTCATGTATCTTTTTTAGTATTCTTTCATCACGCATTCTTTCGGGTCTTAACCAGCAAGTTCTTCATTTGCACTGTGACATCCTCGCTGGTATTTACCATCCTACGTCTCTTCTTTCAGAATATTCGAATCCTCCTCTTGAATACTCCGAATATCCAAAAAGATCTCCGAAGAGAATGTAACAAATATTTTAAATATAATTAAGGCGTGAAAGAAAGGCTCGTCTAAGAATTATTTTAAATTTCTATTTTCTCGGCATGTAGCAAGGTAGGCAGAGAGAAACTGATATTAAGTCTCCGATCTGCTTTTAACGCCTGAAAGTTAATGTCTCGATTTTGTGGTTAAACTTTACGATTATTGGTCGAATCCAACTATAGAGCTTATGGTCAGTCATTGTAACATTTTGCCTCGGTGGCCTAATAGCATGATCATATAAAAATATTTTAATAAAATATTTAAATATTTCAAATTTTTGAATTGTTTATTATAAATATTTCATATAATTAAATACCTAAACATATTATTGTATACTTATAACTTCAACAGTAAACAAGCTGTTTAGCATCCATACCTCGGACAATAATATTATGTTTTATTTCTATCAAAAATATTTATCACTCCATAAGTGACGACGTTATATTTGTTTGCTTATAAATTATATTTGCGGATGTTGATATTACATCTTATTTTATGTGATAAGATCTGTTGTTTATAGAAATAAATATTTCGTAAATTAGATAGTAACTGAGTTAACATTAATAATTTATATTAATAACAATTTTGGGAGTAAACAATTATATTATTAATTTCAGCATGTATAAATAATTTTGAATACTTTATTTAAAAGTAAATAAGCTGCACATAACTTGCTGAAGAAAGAAATTAGGCTTGTTTTAAGATAAAATTATGTTGTGCCAGTGTACAAATGGAGTATGGTTTAAAAAGAAACAACAAATGACAATTGTTTAAAAAAAATATTAATTACTAAATTTTATTTATTATACTACATAAAAAATCTTTCCTTCAAATTATTTAACTTTTTAGCTTTTAACTAGCTTCCAGACCAGTGACAGAGACATCTTCATCACACGAGTTAAAAGTGCTGGTAAAAATGTGTTCGAGTAAAGAATATTTTGAATTAAAAACATTTTACAATGACCAAATTTTCGAAAGAAATTCGCTTTAAGGCAGGCAGAGCATACACTATTTAACAATGATATTTGGCCAGAAGCGATATTAAGTAAATATTATAACGTTATCTTGTCGCTATTTGCTTTACTTAGAAATACTTGGTATCGGATTTCTATCGGGTAGATGAACTTCGGTTAAAGACATTTTTCATTGTACTATTTTAATTAAGTAATTAGTAATAATATTTACTATTTTTACTACTTAATAATTTTAAATGACTAAAAACTAATTTTTAGAAAGAAATACAATAAATACATATATTTTCATAATATATTCTTGCATTTGCTTTATTTTGCATATCATAATATGCACGCATAGCTTTTTGAGGTTCACATGAATTGTTTTAGGTCCCTTGTCTTTATATATTCATTTCGTTTTGTGAATGTAAAATAGTCATTTTATAAAGTTGGCGCCCACAAGTCACATTTATAAATAAATAATTAATTGAGTGTTAACGTGTCATATGACGATAATAATTTCATTATCTATAATTCACAGCAATAAACTTAAACTAATATTTTTTTAGGCACATGCTGAACTATCTATTGTTAAGACAGAGTGAAGTTTGTTAAAATTAAAATTTATATTTTTTGAATATATACGTACATATACATATATTCACGCTCTATCCCTAGCAGGGTAGTCAGAGAGGACGAAGCGCCAAGCGCTGCAGGCCCTGCATACCTCCTTCGCCTCGTCTACTGTCATAAGCTACTTCATACATGCTTTCCGGAGCGTCATCATGCTTTTTACATGACTTTCCTCCAGTATCATTGATACTGTGTTTTCGAAAGACAACCGAGGTCTTCCCTTACCTCTTTCACCACTCATTTTTGCTTCGTATATCTTTTTACTATACTTTCATAACTCATTCCTTCGACGTGTCCAAGTCATCTGAGCACGTTCAGAACGTTCGTTCGTCCGTTTGGAGAACATTCTCACTGTGACATCTTCACTGGAACCTGCCATCCTGTTTATATCTTTATTGTGGATTCGGTCAGCTAAGCTGACTCCACATATCACATATTCTCAGCAATAATTTTTTTTCATGTACGGCCAAACGTGCAGCGACACTGGTGTTCGGTCGTCTCAAGGCAGCTGAGGCAGCTGGTCATTGTTTTACCGGTAACAATACGGCTTTCCACATTCGTTTCTTATCTACCATCTCTACTTAACATACTTCCCAAGTATACTACTTCGTTCACTTTTCCTAATTATTTTCCATTCACAAAATTTTCCTAGTCTCTTTTATTTTATACTATAATATTTTTTTATATATATCAATAGTGTTATACTGTTTATTTGTACACTAAACGATATAGATATTTTGCAGCTGTATCTGGCGAACAAAGAAAACTATTTTGTGCTACGTTTACTTTAACAGAATGTTGTTTTGGTTTGTACCTAAATAAATATTAGTTTCAATCATCTTAAAGGAAAGGATTTGGTATCTCACAGAGACCGAGAGTATTTGCTGAAAAAGGTATATATTGTAAATAATGATAAGCGTCTTTTACCAACCGCAATAGGTGAGTTGTATAATATATATAAATTGGCTTTGGTTCTTCAATCTATTTATGGACGTAAATTGAAGTTGATATAATTTATAAAGGGTTTAAATAACTAAAAATGTGGCGTTGATCAAACGTAGCGTAAGTGTAGTACTTAAGTGTTATGTCATTAATTATTATGTTCTCTATGCACATCCAAATATACTAAAAAAATACTACACGAGTATAGGATATATATTGATATTATTTTTTTTATGTTATAGAAAATTTTGATATCTTAATTAGAGCTTATTCAAGGAACGTGTGAAATAAATATGGATAAATATCTTCAATAATGTAAATATAAATATATAGATATAATCTTATCTAGATATTATAAAGCTTTAGCAGTAATTTATAAATGTATGTCTTAGAAGAAATTAAACTTAATAAAATATTAAATACATTCATATTTTTTTGTATAACGCTAGTGAATCTATTCATACAAGAGATGTGAAGGGAATGAGATGACGAAGAAGCCTAGTAAATTCTACTTCGTAACAAGAATATATTGTAGTGAATAAATTACGTAACTATCACGAAGCGGGTGAAAATTATTACAAATACATATATTGGTATAAATATCTATTTCCCATCTTATAGTACATATGTCTACATCAAACCTTACATGGTTTTGTACAATTTCTTAGCGTAAGGCTACCTGTTATCCCACTCTCCACATTATTTTTATAATTTTTAAAAAAATAGCTTTTTGGCCCTTTTTAACTAAGAATAATTGTACTTTATTATCATTTATATAAATGATAAATCTTTTAATGTATTATTCATCATTAGAACCTAACGTCTTAACATTTTTTTCTTGTCACTTAAAACTTACAAGTTATTTATATATTAAAAATACCTTATACTATTTCACTATGAAATATAAATATTTTTTAAAAACACTTACATAATTTCATAATCAAATTTTTACTTATTTACATATTTTAAAGTATTAAGTTATTAAGTTTATATTTACAGGTATACACGTACACACGCATTAATACATTAATTAATATATAATGAAAAAGTTCTACATAATTTTGAAATATTACGTTTTGAATAGCGAAGATGGTGGCACAGATATAGGGGTGGTTCCAAAAACTTTCACTTGATAAGTTAAATCTTATGTAGATTTAGGTATAGAGTTTATTACAGCATATAATAGCATCGAATGACGCTCGTGATATACTCTACATACAAATGAATCTCTTGAGCCCAATTGGCATTTATATACCTTTAATTTAAATTAAAAATAACAACAAAAATCACGTAGTGATATCTTGACGGGTTTGCTGTAATATTTATTTTACTATTTACATTCATTTCATTTTAGAATCATCTTATTTATTTCACTTGATGTCATTTAACTTTTAATTCAGAGTAATGGTTTCAATAACGTTTCGAGTGCAAAGTAATAAGTGAATGAATGTTTAAAACAAATGAAACTAAGTAAAGCGGTAGCTTAGCATTTGGTGTCCAATTTAGGTAGTGCAAATTATCTTCATTTTAAATTTAGTTTAACAGCTACATTGATTATGTAAATAAATTAAAGGTAATAAAGAGTGTGTTAAATTTGAGGTGGTTCGCACTTAAGGATGTAAGTCATGTTATACAAAAGTACTACATGTTCCCTCTTTAAAAAAAATATCCTTTATTGTACAACTTCATAAAATAACAACAAATTGAAAAATATTAGCCATACGAAGTACACGAGGCCTTATCAAGTTAAAAGGATCTCTTCCAGCAACTTTTGAAAGTAAGAATACATGCATATATATATAACTAATATATAATTATATAGTATATATATATCTATATCTATATATATATATCTTATCTAATATAATATATAATAATTATAGATATATATATATCTACCTAATATTATAAGAGAAAACTTTGTTTGTTTGTTTTGTTGGGTTGTAATGAATAGGCTCAAAACTACTGGACCCGATTTTAAAAACCTTCTTTTTAACCAGTCGAAAGCTCATTACCACGTAACATAGACTATTTTTTATTTTGAATAAATAGGTTCCGTAATATTATTTGGATTGTGTCGGACAAAACGGCGCAAAGTTACTTATTTTGCGTACCTGCCTTCAACTAACAAAAATAGAACCATAAAATGTTTTAATTAATTGTAGATCTTATAAATATCGACAAAAAGTTCCGCTACACCCTATACTATTCATTTCGAGTGAGGCACACACACATTTTTATTAAAAATCTTGAATTTTTTGTTGGTACCTACATTATACGGCGTTTTTTTACTCTGCTATTATCCTTATCAAATAATAAGTTCATCAAAAACTCAATAAGTACAGTTTTATGTAGATAATATTTGGTCTTTGAATGATTAAAATTAGAGCGTTTGGTTTTGACAGTTGTGGTGAAATTGAAAATATTACGAATTTCTGCCACACGGACCGTGCGAAGTGGGCGTCACCAAGGCCAGGGTACGCGTCGTGCGGTGAGGGGTGTTAAGATCTATGTAGGTACCCGCGCGCTCTACGCGAGGGTCTCTCCCTACGCCGCGGTCGTGCGCGTAAGGTCTATATATTTTCATGAGTTTTTTTAGATTTTATTCTTACAACTACACCTACGCAAAAGTTCTTCTTAGATCGCTAAACCAGTTTTTTTTTTTCAGGGCTAAACCAACATTTTCTTTTCAGGGCTAACAAACAGTTCTTTTCAGGGGCTAAACCCTCAGTTCCTTTTCAAACAGGCTAGACAACAGTTCTTTTCAGGCTAACACAGTTTCTTTTCATGGCTAAATATTCACACGCTATAACATTTTCTTAATATTTGGAAAATGGCCTAAGATAACCAGGACTAACGTTTCTAAACATAGTTCTCAAGCACGACAGCAAAAATACGCCGTATATGAGAAATCTTCACCTGAACGTTCACAACGCCTTGCTGAACAAATCACAGAACCTCCTCACTGGTACCGTACGAGAGTCGAGTGTCGAACGTTACACAGCCTTGCACAACAAAAATCAGAGAACCTCTGAGTTACGTGCCGAGAGTCGCGGCTGGAGCGTTCCCCAACGTCCTTCATGAACAAAATGTAAGGACCTCTAAATACCGCTAACGAGAGTCAAGTTCGAGCGTCGCACTTCTTAACCGAACAAGCTTGAGACCTCTGAGCTACGCGCCTCAAGAGTCGAGGCTTGGAGCGTTTTTCCCACGTCTTCATGAACACAATATAAGACCTCTTAGTTGCGCGAAAGAGCGTCCAGTGTAGAGCGTGTCTGCGCGCTAAGAGACTCAGCAGAGAGCCCAGCAGTTTGTTCCACAATAGACTCCGCACGAATTTTAGCTACCAGGAACAGAACTGGCTTTCAGATATGATCCGCACTTGATTATGCACAACAAGCGGTCCCGTCAAATCGAGTCATTAATAGATCTGCTCTAACTGCATCCTTGCCAAGAAGGGAAAGAACCTAATGGTATGTGTGTTCTTCAGGTAAAGTGTGTCGTCCTAACATTCAGAGCCGCCACAACCAATAAAAAATCTTTTAACTAATAAACATCCATTATCTGGTCATTTTTTTAACCACATACGGATACAATAGTATTTTTTCAAATGACTTTCGTTTGGCGCAAAAGAAATCAGGGACGGAATTTTATGCCCCCTTTTAAAATTGAAGGACAGGTGTCTCTCTCATTGGTAAGCCTTTTATCCTCCTCATGCCAAACCCCACAGTTCCTGCAAATATATTTTATTTCGGATGCGACCATTTATCATTTGCGATCAAGCTCGCCCAAGACTTAAAAATGGATTTAATTCGCGAATTACAGACCACTTTGAATAATCTACCGTGATATACTGACGTTTAAACAAAACTTAGAACTTAACTCATTACATAATTGAAGCTTTATTCTTTCTGATCGCACCCACAGACAGCCCACAAGGCATATACCACGACTCCTACTGAACGAGGTATCCGTGCTCTTGGGGTCGATGAAGACAAGGTCCCAGGGAGATAGTCCTACACGGTAGAGACGGACAGCTCAAAAGAGTTCTGAGGGCTACATCGTCCTATGCTCCTTTGCAGTATCCTGTAATGTTTGTGACAGGTAAGACGGTTATATTTAACTATTCCTCAGCATGGGTTCTGCGCGTAATAAACTGTTTCGTGTATGCCATTTTATGCATTAGATTAATGTTAGAATAACTCTTTTATCCTTACATTATTCAGGACTTATTTAGTCAATTTGGTTGACTGATGGCAAAAATTATATCTGAAAGATTACTTATATTTTCACGGCATCAACTAAACTGAGGCTGATGACTACATCCTCTCAGAGATGCCTAAATCATGACGCCAAATGTTGATCCTCAAGTATCGGCCAACAAGTCCATATTGCCATCATCATTTACGGGTTCTCCACGTTTTCATGCACGAGAAACGCAGGACGCGATGACGTACATCCGAAATATGGGTATAACCTGATTTATTTTTCACTTTTACATGCACCCCGCATGGCCTGAAATTAAAGCAGAGCCTACTCCTCAGGACAGACCGGTCTTTCGACCGTCATGACATAATTTCACGGTGTTTCATTTAAAAAAGATGAGGCAATTTCATCAAATTATTTGTCAAAGAACAGATATTCGGAAAAGTAAAATGTTATATGGCCCGTGTAGAGTGGAGAAGCGCGGTTTCACCTCTTGTCTTTTGCTGTTATGCTAAACTAAATCCAAAACCAGATGAGATCGACAGTATCATAGTTTTCGGATCTACCCGAATCAACAAATTGATCCGTACTACATTAACAGAACACGACATTATAAGTAAAAAAAATAGGTGAGCTGTACCCTGGTGTATAACCTAATTTAGCTGCACCATGCCATGACGAACGGTGTCTACAAAAAAACATAAACCTCACCGTTCATTATAACGACACCCAACCGAGAGGATCGTATCCGTTTTCTAGAGTCGCGGTACAGAAAATGGCGGTACGGAGCCTAACGTTTACAACTCAGTGAAAGATGTGGACTATGATATAGGTGGATGTTTCCATACCTCCCCCGCTACTATGTAAAGACTTTTAATGCTCATATAAACGTGGAGTATTGCCACTCTGTCCAAGCCATTAAATATAATATGTAAATATTAAATAATAAAGGTCAGATCAGGCCACTTTTAGCCTTCAAACCCACCACTATGAGGTCGAAAACTGTTAACTGAACGTCAAGGGTGTATTTACCCATTGCAGCTCATCAAATTGTGCAAAAACCCCGCAATACCAGCATTACGGGCATTTTTTTCTCTCTGTACTGAAAATGAATTTTGCGAAAACTCTTCTGTAATCATGAAGTCCCCAATACTATACCTGGTCAAATAATAAATTCACTAGAAGGAGCGTGGTAAGATGTATTTGGACATCGTCACGTGTGATAAAAAAGATGCGCTTTAGGTATAGTCTACGGGATACATCCATCCCAATCGAGTGTTTTTACTAGGGTTCTACTGAACCACGTACACGGTCCGACCTCATTTGTCATAACCCTTAAAACTGTAAACGGTATTGGTCAAAGCGACGTAATCAAGCAGCATGGCGTGACCGCCGGTTTTACTTGAAAACGAGACCATTGGGGAACCCCGTTAAGTCGAAGCTGTCGTTGTCACAGTTTCCCAAAAACTAGGGAGTTGTTTGTATCATACTTTTATTTTGTTGTCAACCATTTGGAACGCATTGAAGTTATGGGATGCTTGCAAGATCAGTTTTTCTGTGAAGATATTTAGACATCGGATCCTACACATCCTCGTCTCAGGATATACTTTAGCTCTCCACTTAATCATTATATGAAGGATTAATGAAAATTGAAAACAAACTTCAGATGTAAACGACAAACGTAAGTGTTTTGGATTACCTTCTCCCGTTCGTACCCAATAATAATACTATTGACACAGACGGTACAACAGTATAACAGAATGATCTACCCGCTTTGTTAATTACAATTGCCAAAATTAAGTACCGGACAAAGAACATGCTTATGGAACTATTGTGGACAGTGTGAACAATAACAAGGGGAGATATTTTTTTTGGACGCACCGGAGGCACTGGAAGACTTTTCTTGCAAATTTTATACTTGCTAAGATCGGGCAATCAGGAAGAGAGCGATTGCAGTTGCTTCGTCAGGATTGCTCAACTATCTTGAACGAAGGAAAAACTGCCACTCTACGTTTAAACTCCCGCTATCCGTACTCTTATATCAACGGTCTACATGCTCATATTCGAAAAATGGGCCTCTTGGTAAGTTGCTGCCATACGCGTCGGTGGTAATAAAAACAAATGGATGAATGCACCTGATCATAGAGCTCATGGGGGGCCGTGGACCGTACTTTTAAGAGACCTACGAAGGTCTGCTGAGTCCATGGTGGTATCACTTTTGTATTTTGCTGAGATTTCCGACCAACGCTTCCAGTCGTCACCCGAGGTACGCGAGCAGATATTAGACGGCCTGTTTAAAATCATCTCACCCGTTGGACATCGTACAACCATTTGAATTTCGCACCATATGAGAGCTCATATACAGGGAAACGTAACATAACACCTTCCACAACAGCTGCTGAAACTTGGAGAAGGAAGTTTTCCTCTTTAAATTTGGGCACCGATACTGCGTTTACGTTCGATGCATTCTCTAGGCCAATAGTCCCTAATTTATAGTCTGATAGATGCTATATCCTGATCGAAAACTTCCCAAAATGATTTCCGTTGCTGTGTGGGAGAGCAATAGTTTCTCCCAGGAATGAAACATCCAACGAAAAAACATTTAATATGCAAAAGTAACCGGGGTTGAAGTTAAGTGCTTCTACATCCATCGACACCGGCACTAACATCGGAGGACGCAGTGCACTAACCCCCCAGGCATTTGTTAAATTGCCTGCACCCCGCTGGGCTACCAGCTCTGAACTATTGTTAAAAATTGGCACGCCATGGTAATGCTTCTCAGAACTTTTGAGCCCCCCACAGTGCAATGGTACGAGACTTCTTATCATCGGCGGTAACAGATATTTAATTGGTAGGAATATTCATCACCTGCCCTGCAGCTGTTGAATTAGCTCATATACCCCAAGAATAGACCCATGATTCTACTGATGTGCCAATACCTTCAAAGGCTCCATTCCAGTAAAATTTCTTTGCGCACTAACAATAACAATCACAAGGCCAACATTCAATGATAGAATTGATTTACGAAACGCATTTTTCAACATAACGATGGGCAACTTTACGTTGCCCCTATCAAGGGTCGGGTTCTCCCCGACCATCATTATATTTTGTTATCTGAAAATATGCACATCAAATATGGTTTATAGAGAAGCTCCGAATACTTTGTTATGTTCCTAAAACAACCGGTTGCCCCTGCGGGCTGGCAAGGCAAAGTGACACTTTTGCCGGGAGCAAGACATAGTTAGCCGCTTTGCGGGCGGTCCTTTAGTTAGTTCTAATAGAGATATATTTAGTATCGGCTGTGCATCCGTGCGAAGCCGGGGCGGGTCGCTAGTATATATATATTCACGTCTGATCAATATATTATGCACACACAAAATTAAAATTATATTTTTGTTTGTTTTTTTTTGTTTGTACTTTTGGTAACATGAAATAATCACATTCCGTCACTCATAAATATTGTCTTGAGTAGGTACTAACATAATAATAAAACCTTTTCTTAGTAAAAATTCATTCACATTCCCTCTTGAAGGAGATGTCCGCCTGTCACTTAGACATGAACTGTTCGAGCACACCGGGCCATGAAAATGTAATATGGCGAAGAACAAAGAAATCTTTATTTTAACAACATTTCTTATACTTAAGACATAACAAGGTATTCAAATTGAATAATAAAGAAGCTCATTGAATAAATTAATTCATGGATCAAGTTAATTTATTTGTAAAGTGTCATTAAATAAATTTAATCTTTTAATCTTTTATTTTATACTATGTACTCGTATACAAAATTATTAAAAATGTATTTAAAGTAAATAATTTTTAATAATTTATTGATTAATCATATATTTTTACAAATTCTTGTTACATTTAGGTCTTAGAATTTATTAAAGCCATTCGTTTGATTAATAGGGGTTCAAAGACCAAAGTTGACGTGTCACAGTGACATACGGCTAGCATCCGAGAATTGCTAGTATTAGTAGGTGACGACATGTACCAATAAATTACGAGACTTGGTGGAATTTATGCAATTGAAAGGATATTTCATACTGGCGTTTTGGAATTACTGTACTACTATTATTTTTTTTTAAAACTAAACATTAAAATTTTAACAGTATATATCATCTATACATCTATATCTATACCTATTACATATTAAAATATGTAATGTCTACGAATTGGATTTCTACGTACGGTGGTTTAATATGATTGATTATAACATACGGCATTACTTTTGATTGTTTTAATGTCATATGACAACACTAAATTAAAATGGCGAAAGATATTTCAAGTTGCAGGTGCCACGTTCATGATTCTAATGAAATTGATACAATATTATCATAATATTGTATAATTCTAGAACAAAGAGAAGTAGGTACGCTCCGTTTTACCTACGCGATCTTAAAAAAATGATCTTGTCAGGCAGACAGACATACAACAAAGTGACTCTAAAAGGGTTTGGTTATTTTCTTTTTGAGGTAAGGAAATTTACTGAAGAGTCTCCGTAAGTTTATTACATTTTTTCCTTATAAATACTGTGCTAATTACTTATTAGATAAAAAGTAATTGTAAGACGAAAACTGTTTATATATATATATATATATATATATATATATATATATATATATATATATATATATATATATATATATATATATATATATATATATATATATATATATATATATATATATATATATATATATATATATATATATATATATATATATATATATATATATATATATATATATATATATATATATATATATATATATATATATATATATATATCTATATATATATATATATATATATATATATATATATATATACAAAAAAGTATTATATTACATATATATATTAATATAAAATAATGGTTTTGTTAATATTTTTATAACAAAATACAGTATTTATTTGAAAGGGACCTAAGTAAAATCACAACTTATTGCTCTTGTACATGCAGTTCCGGGAATTTATGAAGGTGTGTTGAGTCTGCCGTATATTAGGCGTGATGATTACAGATTATAAGATTGAGGCAATGTCTTGTTTCTATTATCGGAAACGAGATTTATTGTTATTCAATGATTAGTTCTAGTAATATTTATTTAATAGCAATATTAATGTTTTATTTATTAAAGAAATATTATTATTATACTCTTAATAATAAAACAGATCTAATATGTAAATTTTGTTCAATTATTAAAAATTCAAGAAAAATGCGTAAAAATATGTAAATAATAATTTAAATAAATATTTATAGTAAAACATCACATAAAAAACACGTCCTTATTATTCTTGAAAATGTAATTACTTTTATCAGAACTACTTTGATAATATTAGTTTATACAACAAAAAACCTTGTCAGTTACTAGAACTATTTAAACAAACCCTATTATATAAGATACGTTAAACTCGTTCTCTTAAATTTTAAATAAATACATTTGTAAAATAGCAAAGAAATTTTGTTAAAGTCTGTTTAATTATTTTGTTTACTTCTCAAATATTGGTATATCTATTGTAGACTGAGTACTTAATAATATGTTAATATAATTTTAAAAAAAGATCTTATAAACTATGATGATAAGTAAAAATTAAGTAGAGTCCGCTTATAGTCATGATTAATATAAAAAGTAATATTAAAAAGTGTATTTTGATTTTTTTTTACACTTTCACTTATTGTTCTCACCAGGGCGTGACCGTGAGTTCCTTAACAGTTCCAGTGCTGATCTACAGTCGTTTAAATTGTAAACTATTTGTATTTGTCGTTCTTGGATGTGACACTTTGAATTGCCTTGGTTAAAACGTTAAGTTCCGAGTAAAAGACCGAGCAATTTGTTTGTAAACTGTTTTTTCTGTAAAAATTAAACAATAGTGTAAAAAAAACATCTCACATATTATATGTATGATATATTTTTTTAATTAATTCGTCGTGAAAACTTGTTTCTATTAGCTGTTAGTTTTATTTTAATTTATAGTTATTGTCATTGTCATATGATGTAACTCTTTAGCAGATCATTGACATTTACTGATAAAGCTATGAACGGCAATGAGCTGAGCCAACTTCAATAGATTTGTACTGACAAAGGCCAAATAAAAAAATGTATTCAAGCAAAATATTCATGATATTTATTTTTATATATGATCAAATGTATCGTATACTACGGATTGTTTATTTTTACTTTCTTTATTTTTCTTTTTTTTTTTTTAGTTCACGCTTTATCCTGCACATGGCAGGGTAGGCAGAGGGAACTGCAGGGACCGTGGGAATCTAGTGTTAAGACACTCCGTTGCTTAGTCCCTGCTTTCTCCGTCCCCGCTTTCCGCTGTTTTTCGAGGCATTGCGTGTTGAGTGGCGGATCTCAACGCCGCGCTTTGCCTAGTTTGACAGAGCGAAGAAAATGGAAATAGAAAAATCCATCTTCTCCGACTGGGGATCGAACTCAGAAACCGTCGCGTTACAGGCACACGTTGTGCCTCTGCGCCACAACGGTCCTTAGTGAGTTAATTTTGTTACTTCAAAGAGTCAAGAGTCAGTAAAGACATTAATTGCAATGTCTTGCAACGTGTCTTTATTTTCTTGCATTTGGGTGGACTATCGTACATAAGAATGAATATGAATATTTCCCTTTCTTGTTCTTTTAGCGTTCTATCTGTATGTTTCCTAGGAAACCTACGCTTCGTTTCGTCTATTGGATGTATGAACCCTGCTTCTTAATAATGGAAGAGTTTTATATTTATAATTAAATATAGGGCAGTTTCCATATTGATTTAATTATATAATAATTATCATACCCAATGTGTGTCATCTTTGTTGAGGTCAACGGAACGTTTATGTAAACAGTTTATTCTGTATATTGTAAGGTGTGCATAGAAGATCTTCTATTGAATTTTTTGAAATTTAAAAAAATTCATTCTCAATTTTTTGCCCGAATATAATAAGATATTGTGTGTTGCATGCCGAGTTTAACGCCGTATTTACGGATTTTTCACGATAACCTCAAATGTTGCAAAAAAATTGTATTTATTTATATATTTCAAATGAGCTGAGCAACTGAATGTTAAGTTTTTATTGAATATAAAAAACAAATTGTAATAAGATGTACACTTTAAAAAAGTTATATAACCTCGATCTATAGAGAATATACAGACAAAACAAACAATTATGTTTATCTTATTGCGACCGTGCAAGAAATTGAGTGATTTACTCATCTTATCATGAAACGTGATATTTGACACTATTATTAATGACGGAAAAATATTACAATATATAAAAATGTTAATAAACAAGAATAATTATAATTATACTAATATCTTAACTAAATATATATATATATATATATATATATATATATATATATATATATATATATATATATATATATATATATATATATATATATATATATATATATATATATATATATATATATATATATATATATATATATATATATATATATATATATATATATATTTATATATATATACACTCATTGCTTACGTTATTTAAGATGATATATTATAATGAGATGGGAAGTTGTTTGTCTACGAAATGCGCACCTGACAACTATTTACTGTACTATAACAGTTAATATCAGTTACTTTAATTACTAAGAAATTAGAACAGCCAGCGTTTAACTAAAATAACGACGGTTATGGGAATTAGTTTTTTAATCTACGTTCTAGTAAAGAAAGCGTGGCGATGAGTTATGTCACTCAACACATAAGGTAGAAATTTACATGGAAAATGGGATGAAATATCTCTACATTGTCCGTAGGTACTACTAGCATAAAGATGACAAAAAAGTAACTAAAATATATAACAATTGTAAATATTATGTTTATTTTATAAATTATTAATCATTCTGTAATATAAATTGGTATTAAAGTCAATTTATTTTCACTCGGAGCTGATCTCAACGTTTACAGCGATTATAACTTTTCCAAAGACAAATTCGATTAGGTATTTGTTGTTTTGTTTTGAAGTAAATTAGATATCGTAAATATTGGTTATCCCTGTGAATGAATAATGTTTTAATAAATGATAATGATTAATTACAAACTGTGTTTGAAAGTTACCGCCATTTAAAAGACAATTATGTTGGACGTATTTGATTTGTTTAGAACCTGTATTTATAATACGTTATAAAAGAGATTTATAAAGTGTTATAGATATAGAAGTGCTGTAGATATATAATTGTTATAGATAATAATGGAGATAAATAATTCTTATGTTTTTATACACTTTTTTATTTGTATTTATATTTAAAAAAATCATTTTAAAAAATATTTATTTCCTTATTAATGAATCAAAACTAGGTCGCCATTGCATTTTAACATAGTCCCTCGCTTAGTCCCTGCTTTCTCCTTCCCCGCTTTTCAAATTTTGAATTTAAGAAATTGGAAATAGAAAAATCCTTTTTCCCCCAGTGGGAATCGAACCCTTAAACCGTCGCGTTTAAAGGTAGACGCTTACACTTCTGCGCCACGACGGTCCTCACAACATAATAATTATCAAAATTTCGAAGTAAAATAAATTTAGCACTTGCATTTATTTTGTACTATTAAATCTATACTTGTTTGAAAGCGCTTGTATAAAATAAAAAAGAAAATCTACATAGTATACAATTAGTGTTAAAATGGCTGAAACCGGGTGGAAATCAAATAATATGGTAAGTTGTGGGCAATTACCTACACACACACACACACACACACTTATTCTTATTTTTAGTTTACATATTTATTAACGAATTTACTCACATATTAAAATAGCTATATCGGTATGATTTAACGTAAAATATGTCTATATAAATAAAAATAAATAAATATTGACATTCCTAAGTAAGTGTCATTTTAGGAATGATTAGTACTTAAAATATTGGCATATTTGCTACTGATTCTTCCCCTGAGTCTTTACACATAAGTATTCAAATTATTATTCTCCGTTTTCCTTAAGGAAAATAAGCAAATTTCTTCAGGCGTATGATATAAAATTTCATTAGTGTTTCTAAGACGTATTTATAACTCGTAAAATACTGTAGGTACATGTACTTAATTGTTTTTTGTTGTTGGGTGATCTTACGTGTAGTAAGCTTACGTGAAGGTGAAAGTTATGTTTTTTACTGAATTCTCGTTTTACATCTCTCATATAAGAGAGGATATTTTTTTAGATGTATCCGATAAATATACCCTATAATTTTATATTTTTATTGTGGCCATTGTATTATTGGTTATAATATTTTTTTATTGAACTGCATTGTGCATAAATTAACTAAATATGTTAAATGTATTAAATACGTATATCATAGCAATGTATGCTATATATATATATATATATATATATATATATATATATATATATATATATATATATATATATATATATATATATATATATATATATATATATATATATATATATATATATATATATATATATATATATATATATATATATATATATATATATATATATATATATATATATATATATATATATATATATATATATATATATATATATATATATATATATATATATATATATATATATATATATATATATAGGATTTTGAAATTTAATATGTTGACACAGACACTACATTATTACCGTACCAAAATTCATTAATTTTCGTCCAGTAGTTATTGTGACATTCAGGTACAAATTGACAGATGGACTGACATGAAAATTTTGCTAAGAGGCATTCCAGTTTTTGTTGTCGATATATGTACCAATTCAATTAATATATATTTCATTATTAACTTACATTATAACTATTCTATTGACACAAAGTTTTTGATGACTTGATGATGTAAATTTCTAATTATAATTTTTCAAACAAACATTGATATAAAAATTAAATAAAAATAATATTTATATATTATCGTTCATGTTAATTTTAAAAATTATTTAAAAAAATATAAGGTCACTATATACATATACGAAAATAAAAATATTAAAACGTCATACATTTATAGATGTTATTATCATGTAGCACGATATAAAGCTTCATTAACCTTAATTACAATTAGGTCAGGTCACAAAATGTTATAAATTTTTAACTGAAGCGATGTATGTGTGTTCGTATGTGTAGAGTATTATCAATATTTTAATCTACTACCACTTTGTTGTCAACCGCACGTTCGTTTGCGTAAACTTTATAATCCTTTCCATAAGAATATATCAGCGTAGTTATTGATTTTTTTATATAAAATTACACTAGGTTTTATGTAATTTTAGTTAGTTATTTTATTTAGTTTTAGTTTCTTTTTTGCTGCACATCGTATTCTACACATAGCAGAGAAGGCAGATTGAACAGTAGGCTGAAGAGCTTAGTGTTAATACAGTTCCCCATTCCATTTATGCCTTTCATGACATTGCGTATTAAGTGGCGGCTGATTAGATATTAATAGGATTAAAACAATTTCCGTTAAGGTAATAAATGTCTAATGTTTGATACGATTGTAATATACACAACATCAAGCAACCCTAATCCAAACCTTAATCAAGACTTACAGATATTATTAAGTTACAGAGGTAAAAGTCACGTCAATTGTGTTACCGGAATGGAGAAATGTACATAAGTAATTAAATAATCACTTTCTCGGCTTCACCAAAATGACCATAAATTTCAGCGATTTTCTCAATAAATTTTTGTTAAGACATCATTTTTTACATAGGTAGGTTGTACTAATCCGTTTTACATCGAGTTCAATTTTTACAAATGTATGCGTTTACAACGAGGCCTTTACAACGAAGTAGAGAGACAAAAACAAAATATATTTTTTTCCTTTTAATATTTTTAATATAGAAATAGTTTTTGTTTTTTTCGTTCGTTTCTCTTGTAAACATATGTACTTAAGACAGCAGTATTGAGAATTTCATATTTTTCTTATCTCTAATATTCTCTGTTCTCGATAACGCCGATGCAAGCTAGTTGTCCGAGGACTATGTAAATAACCTTGAGCGACTTCAAAATCGTTTTTTATGTTTATAGCCTGAAGTAGCTCCTGAAGTGGTGTCACTCGAAAGTGGTTACACAACTGAAATACAATCTAATGATTGTATGAAATGAATTAGATGATTAAGTTCACCTATAAATTGCTTGAGTTTGAGGTCCTCCGAGAATCTATCCTAAAAATATATATAATGTTACAAATATTTATTATTGACAATGATACGCTTAAAATAAACAGGACTGAGCATTTTATCCCCAAAGCCTGCTATGATCTATAAATAATTAGTTACACACAAACACCTTTTAAATATTTTTGTGTTAATGTTATTTTGGTAAAATCAATAATATTTTTTTTAACGTATTACATTTTCTAGGATACATTGAGACGCAACTGTCAACATATCGATTTCTTTAAATTTTCTCTAAAGGATTCTTTAGAGCTTTAGAGAAAGAAAATCTACAATTTAGTGCACAACAAATGAGTGACTACAACGTAGACAAAACAAATGAATAATTACTGATGTAGAAACGGCTTGCATTACTTAATTTAGCTACCTTCATAGTTTACGTCTTAAACTATTCACTCAATCTATAACTGTATTATAGATCTATTCTATAACTGTATTATAAATTGAGTGAATAGTTTAAGACATAAACTATGAAGGTAGCTAAATTAAGTAATGCAAGCCGTTTCTACATCAGTAATTATTCATTTGTTTTGTCTACGTTGTAGTCACTCATTTGTTGTGCACTAAATTGTAGATTTTCTTTCTAAATACCAAGTGCTCAATATCTTCAAACATATTCAAAAGGATGATTAATACTTTTTTCCACTTTTTAAAAGATGATTCATATTAAGATTATTGACATTGATATTTGACTCGAATAATAATTACTTACTTTAAATAACATTGTAATATATATATTAATATATTATTATATTTTGTATATTTTTAGTTACATGTGCTATGTATTGGGATGTAGTATGTTTATTTATACCGCTCATATATATTATTATGCCCATATATATATTTATACCGCCTTTTTTGTAACATAAATTTTTCTAAACTAAGGATTGTCTGCAAGAAATGACTGATTATAATCCTTTTGTGCCTTAATTGTGTTTTCGTTATCATTTTCTTTTATATTTTTGTGATATTTAACCAAATTGGGTTCAATCTATAATTTTACTTACTTAAATCGCATTACTAATAAATATTACTTAAAATAAATCTGTCAACTTTTAAAGCAAAATTCAAAAGATCAATTCATAGCGAATACCTCAACGACTGTAAAGGATTATAATAATAACAACAGGCAAGCATCTTTTATGATATGCCTTTATGTATAGGCAAAGTTCGCTTTTGTCCGACAAAACGTGGTGTTCTATTTCATTATCTAGTTTGTAACTAGGTACTTGGCATGCAGGTGGAGCTGAGTCGGTGGACCTGTTGCTGTACCTTGTCTTGTCAAGAAGCATGTTAAAGAGAACTAGATAAGTAAATAAAATCACGAAAACAGTAAAGTGTCAGCATACTCGTGTGATATTTTACGTGTTTTAATACTAAAAGAATATATTATGAGAGTGAATTTAAAATTGAATATTAAAACAGACGTTGAGTTACTTATATTTCATTGCAGTAATTTACTTGAATAAATTGACGCAAGATATATCTGGTTTCCGTGTAATAAAGAGCCAGTTGACTCTTACATTATAACTTTAACGAGCTCAAACCAATCAATCGTAAGTGCTATTTATAGAAATTAAAATGAGAAAATATTCCTTTATTGGTATGAAGTTCCTTATGCGACGATTCGAACGATTACACCTACTGGGAAAAAATGTCCGTAACGTAAGATTATTACTATTTGTGCACAGTCTTCGTATGATGGCTATACAGTGCCAAAAGTCTAGGTGATGAATGTTATATCACCTAGACATTAGGCACTGTCCTTCGATACCCGAAAATAAAATTTATTTAAAATGAAATTTATTTTATTTTCTTTATACCTCGAACAGAACTTAAAATGAATATATTTATAATGAAGTTCATATACTACTTTTCCGGAAAATTTTTACAAAAATTAAATTGATTGAGTAAAGGAATTTTTGAAATAGTAAGAGTAAGTTATCATTGTGAACTAGTGAGAAATACAGCATTTTAAGAGCTTTCGTTTATAGCCTGCTATTTGTTTGAACATTCTAGGGTTTCTATTTCCAAATTTAAAATATTGCGTGCTGGATCTTAGTATAGTAATTTATCCTACAAGCGGATAACATATTATGTAATTCAATTTCATGAGTATGTATTATTACAAATTAACAATCAGATGCGCTGGTGGAAATAGCATAGTTTATTAATTGTAACTCTATTTTTGAGTAGTATGCACCCACTGTAGAGACTGACCACACGATACAGAGAAGAAAACAAATTACATATACATACGTATTTTACATACTTTGTTTAGGAGATGACTTAGATAAATTAAAAAATGCATCAAAATCCATTACGAAATTCTAAAGATCTGAGCTTATATAGTGACAGACAATGGGAAGCTGGACTTTGTTTTATAGTGTGTAGTAATTATAACTTTCATATACACATACAGTTACACATGAATGTACCCGGTACAATATAATTAACCAGTAGAGCAAATAAGTATCTAGTTAAAATTGGATAAAAGTAGCGATGCTTTAGATAAGCATCACATCATACAGGTTACGTATCACGTAAAACTATAACAAGTAGGTTATGTTATATTATAGGTATGTATGAAATCTATTCATACATACCTATATTTTATAGTATTTCTAATTTTATTTTCCTAAAAATATTTTAAGGAACATTTTGTGAAAAATTTCAATATGGTATAATTATTGGTAAAGTTACAGTAAGGTTATATTCAAACAAAAATTTAATCAACTATTGCCATATGTCATATTATATCCAGTGGAATTGCTTGTTAACTTAGATAATTGTTAGCCTTAAAAATAAAAGTCTTTGCTGTGGTATAATAGAGGGAAAAATCTAATATATCATATTTACACAAACATATTTCTTCCTAACATAACATATACATAAAACCTAAAATTTTAATACATAACCTATACGTCCCAAGCAAAGTCAAGAAGGCATCATTTTATTTCATGATACTTTATATTCGTTTAAATTTTAGCAAAGTTTAATACTATGGTATACAATACATTATATAATTATCTATTTCCAAGAACGAGGATCCTTGCCCCCGTCTCTCTTACTTATACCGTACATAATTATTAATAAAACATTCACAATATCGATATCGATATCACGATATTGCGTACATGTATATTACATTATCTAAACAGTATTACCTGACCAAGTGCTTATCACAGTACAAATAATTGTAAGGTAAACAAAGTGTTATGTTTGAATCACATCAAGAGTATATAATTTAATGATAAGTGGGGAATCCGTCCTTTATTGTTAGTTCTTATTTGCTTGTTTGTTACGTATAAAGAAATTCTATTATATTGAAAAGTAGCAATATTTAAATGAACGTTTCTAGAAAGACACATTTAAGCACTTTAGACAGATACGTATTGCCTGTGAATGCGAATAAGAAAAGATAAATAGAGAAACTCCAGTATGTAAATGGGAAAAAATAAAATATATTTTTTCAGTTAAATTTTTACGAATAGCTACTAGATTAGTATTTATCGTAACAGCAGCTTAAGTAACTCACTAACATAATAATTTGCACAACATTACGTATTCAATATAAAGGTTATTTAATTTATGAAGACAAAAAATGTATTATAAAGACAGCTTTAAATTATTCATTTATTATATTTTTCTTTTCCTTTTAGCTAATCTGAATTTTAAATCACTAACGAAAGTCGTTCCTAGAATTCCAATTCTTTATAATTCTGCCACATGAAAGAGAATGACGCCATCGGAAACCGAAGTCAACATGAGTTGAATTCGCAAGGTGCACGTCAAACACTCTTTCAAGCTTTATGAAAAATTTAAATCTAAAAAATTTTAATCAAATCGGACGAAGAAAAATTTATAATTTGCTCCTATTTCAAGTTATAAATAAAGTATATCCCACGACAAAAATTCAATATTTTTAAATAAATTTCAAATAAGTTTTTATTACTTCGTCATGTGTTACTTTAAGAACAATTATATTTATAGAGATTACATATTATGGATTTGACCTTTTAAAGAACGTTTGAGAGTTAGCGTTATTGGCTAAGATATTTCTTTATTAAAAATATCTAGCCATTTTACGAATGAATTTCGAATGAATGACTCTGTCATGAATTTCGAAGAGTATTAAATCTATCTAATATTATAAAATGGTTGTATATTTGTAACTGGATTGAGAGAAGTACCAACTGCTATATGTACAAAGTTCGTCAATGTTGTTTGGTTAGCAAAAATATCCATAGTTGTCAATCGGTTATAGCCCTTCATATTATGTAGATAAACATTTGTAGTCGTGTATAATATGTAGATAAATATTTGTAGTTTGTTTACCCAAACGCTTAATTGATTTGAATAATTTGAAACAATTTTTTAGGTCTAAGTTTTAATTTTTAATATGTTTTTATTTTATTAAATTCGATAACGAAAAACTGGGCAATGCTTCCATATCCATTCGTCTTATGTATGAATGAGTTCATTCAAAATACGATGAACATTGTTTACTGAATTGCTGAAACTATATTATTTCCATATTCTTTTGGGCTATTGTTTATGATAGTGAGAGTTTTCTCAGGGCGATAATTGAAGTGTAGTTTAGTTGACAAGTGTGACAAACTTGTGGACCAAGTAATCCTAGACTAAAATTTACCTGCCTCTATTAATAATGAAAAAGCATGGATTACAATTAATTATAGGGCAGCCTTCAGCCTTATTATGGTATGTAATCTATACTCATTGAACAATTTTGTATAGAATAGGTTCAATATTGATGAGATTTAAATTGTTATCTTAACTGTTCCTAGACTTTTTTTATTTATCAAAAGAAATGGAAAATTATTCTAACATGATATTCTTTTATAATAATATTCGGAAAAGTATGCTTACAAACAAAATATATAGTAAAGTTACAGTAAGGTTGTATTCAAACAAAAATTTAATCAACTATTGCCATATGTCATATTATATCTAGTGGAATTGCTTGTTAACTTAGATAATTGTTAGCCTTAAAATAAAAGTCTTTGCTGTGGTATAATAGAGGGAAAAATCTAATATATCATATTTACACAAACATATTTCTTCCTAACATAACATATACATAAAACCTAAAATTTTAATACATAACCTACACGTCCCAAGCAAAGTCAAGAAGGCATCATTTTATTTCATGATACTTTATATTCGTTTAAATTTTAGCAAAGTTTAATACTATGGTATACAATACATTATATAATTATCTATTTCCAAGAACGAGGATCCTTGCCCCCGTCTCTCTTACTTATACCGTACATAATTATTAATAAAACATTCACAATATCGATATCGATATCACGATATTACGTACATGTATATAAATACATGAGAATAATCGTAATTATACTTTGTTCAACCAAACAATTACTTTATCTACACAGTATTACCTGACCAAGTGCTTATCACAGTACAAATAATTGTAAGGTAAACAAAGTGTTATGTTTGAATCACATCAAGAGTATATAATTTAATGATAAGTGGGGAATCCGTCCTTTATTGTTAGTTCTTATTTGCTTATTTGTTACGTATAAAGAAATTCTATTATATTGAAAAGTAGCAGTATTTAAATGAACGTTTCTAGAATGACACATTTAAGCACTTTAGACAGATACATATTGCCTGTGAATGCGAATAAGAAAAGATAAATAGAGAAACTCCAGTATGTAAATGGGAAAAAATAAAATATATTCAAATATTTTTTCAGTTAAATTTTTACGAATAGCTACTAGATTAGTATTTATCGTAACAGTAACTTAAGTAACTCACTAACATAATAATTTGCATAACATTACGTATTCAACATAAAGGTTATTTAATTTAAGAAGACAGAAAATTTATCATAAAGAGAGCTTCAAATTATTCATAAAATATATAAATAAATATATTATAAAACATAATAAATGAATAATTTGAAGCTGTCTCTATCATAAAATCTTTTCCTTTCAGCTAATCTGAATTTTAAATGACTAACGAAAGTCGTTCCTAGAATTCCAATTCTTTATAATTCTGCCACATGAAAGAGAATGACGCCATCGGAAACCGAAGTCAACATGAGTTGAATTCGCAAGGTGCACGTCAAACACTCTTTCAAGCTTTATGAAAAATTTAAATCTAAAAAGTTTTAATCAAATCGGACGAAGAAAAATAAAAGCTTTTTTTTATAATCTGCTCCTATTTCAGGTTATAAATAAAGTATATCCCACGACAAAAAATCAATATTTTCAAATAAATTTCAAATAAGTTTTTATTACTTCGTCATGTGTTACTTTAAGAACAATTATATTTATAGAGATTACATATTATGGATTTGACCTTTTAAAGAACGTTTGAGAGTAAGCGTTAGAGTTAGTTAAGATATTTCTTTATTAAAAATATCTAGCCATTTTATGAATGAAATTCGAATGAATGACTCTGTCATTAATTTCGAAGAGTATTAAATCTATCTAATATTATAAAATGGTTGTATATTTGTAACTGGATTGAGAGAAGTACCAACTGCTATATGTACAAAGTTCGTCAATGTTGTTTGGTTAGCAAAAATATCCATAGTTGTCAATCGGTTATAGCACTTCATATTATGTAGATAAACATTTGTAGTCGTGTATAATATGTAGATAAATATTTCTTTTTTCTAGTTTGTTTACCCTAACGCTTAATTGATTTAAATAATCTGAAACAATTTTTTAGGTCTAAGTTTTAATTTTTAATATGTTTTTATTTTATTAAATTCGATAACGAAAAACTGGGCAATGCTTCCATATCCATTCGTCTTATGTATGAATGAGTTCATTCAAAATACGATGAACATTGTTTACTGAATTGCTGAAACTATATTATTTCCATATTCTTTTGGGCTATTGTTTATGATAGTGAGAGTTTTCTCAGGGCGATAATTGAAGTGTAGTTTAGTTGACAAGTGTGACAAACTTGTGGACCAAGTAATCCTAGACTAAAATTTACCTGCCTCTATTAATAATGAAAAAGCATGGATTACAATTAATTATAGGGCAGCCTTCAGCCTTATTATGGTATGTAATCTATACTCATTGAACAATTTTGTATAGAATAGGTTCAATATTGATGAGATTTAAATTGTTATCTTAACTGTTCCTAGACTTTTTTTATTTATCAAAAGAAATGGAAAATTATTCTAACATGATATTCTTTTATAATAATATTCGGAAAAGTATGCTTACAAACAAAATATATAGTAAAGTTACAGTAAGGTTGTATTCAAACAAAAATTTAATCAACTATTGCCATATGTCATATTATATCTAGTGGAATTGCTTGTTAACTTAGATAATTGTTAGCCTTAAAATAAAAGTCTTTGCTGTGGTATAATAGAGGGAAAAATCTAATATATCATATTTACACAAACATATTTCTTCCTAACATAACATATACATAAAACCTAAAATTTTAATACATAACCTACACGTCCCAAGCAAAGTCAAGAAGGCATCATTTTATTTCATGATACTTTATATTCGTTTAAATTTTAGCAAAGTTTAATACTATGGTATACAATACATTATATAATTATCTATTTCCAAGAACGAGGATCCTTGCCCCCGTCTCTCTTACTTATACCGTACATAATTATTAATAAAACATTCACAATATCGATATCGATATCACGATATTACGTACATGTATATAAATACATGAGAATAATCGTAATTATACTTTGTTCAACCAAACAATTACTTTATCTACACAGTATTACCTGACCAAGTGCTTATCACAGTACAAATAATTGTAAGGTAAACAAAGTGTTATGTTTGAATCACATCAAGAGTATATAATTTAATGATAAGTGGGGAATCCGTCCTTTATTGTTAGTTCTTATTTGCTTATTTGTTACGTATAAAGAAATTCTATTATATTGAAAAGTAGCAGTATTTAAATGAACGTTTCTAGAATGACACATTTAAGCACTTTAGACAGATACATATTGCCTGTGAATGCGAATAAGAAAAGATAAATAGAGAAACTCCAGTATGTAAATGGGAAAAAATAAAATATATTCAAATATTTTTTCAGTTAAATTTTTACGAATAGCTACTAGATTAGTATTTATCGTAACAGTAACTTAAGTAACTCACTAACATAATAATTTGCATAACATTACGTATTCAACATAAAGGTTATTTAATTTAAGAAGACAGAAAATTTATCATAAAGAGAGCTTCAAATTATTCATAAAATATATAAATAAATATATTATAAAACATAATAAATGAATAATTTGAAGCTGTCTCTATCATAAAATCTTTTCCTTTCAGCTAATCTGAATTTTAAATGACTAACGAAAGTCGTTCCTAGAATTCCAATTCTTTATAATTCTGCCACATGAAAGAGAATGACGCCATCGGAAACCGAAGTCAACATGAGTTGAATTCGCAAGGTGCACGTCAAACACTCTTTCAAGCTTTATGAAAAATTTAAATCTAAAAAGTTTTAATCAAATCGGACGAAGAAAAATAAAAGCTTTTTTTTTTATAATCTGCTCCTATTTCAGGTTATAAATAAAGTATATCCCACGACAAAAAAATCAATATTTTCAAATAAATTTCAAATAAGTTTTTATTACTTCGTCATGTGTTACTTTAAGAACAATTATATTTATAGAGATTACATATTATGGATTTGACCTTTTAAAGAACGTTTGAGAGTAAGCGTTAGAGTTAGTTAAGATATTTCTTTATTTCCTCAATGACGGTTCCCCGACTCGTAGGGTCAATCCTAATCAGAATCCCAGATCTGCTGTTGACCTCTCCTTGTCCTCTCCTTCACTTGCCTCCCAGCTATCATGGTCTGTCCTTTCTTCCACACATGGTAGTGATCACTTTCCAATTCTCTTATCCTTAAATAATAGACTCCCTTTTATTAATAGCCCTCACCCGCTCCTTAAATTCAATTTAAAAAAAGGTAATTGGTCTAAGTATGCTGACTCTGTAGATTGCATGTTGAATGATCTTCCGGAGTCCGTTAATCATGAGAATGTCATTGTTTGTTATGACCGGTTTGTCTCTGCCATCTTATCTGCAGCTGACTTAAACATTCCTAAAAAACTCTCCATTCCGAAGCAGATGCCTTCCAATCCCTGGTGGGATCAGGAATGCTCTGATTCTGTCGATCGGCGAACATCTGCTGAGGTGTCATACGCAGCCTGTATGACAATGGAGAAGTATATTGAATACAAACGCAATGATGCAAAATTTAGGAAGTTAATTTGGAAAAAGAAAAAGCTTGGTTGGGTCACCTTCTGCGAGTCCCTTAATCCTCGTACCTCTTCCCATATGGTGTGGGCGAATGTTAAGAGATTTCGCCGGTCGCTCAACATTATGCCTAGTCCAAATTCCAACAATCCATCCATATGGCTTAACAATTTCGCTAACAAATTGGCTCCTCCCTTCGTTCCGTCTTTTGATCTATCCCCAGCTATGCCGATTGAATCCTCAGAAGAAATGGATGCCCCCTTTTCTTTTGAGGAACTCAAAAACATCTTAGCGGATTTAAAAGACACTAGCCCAGGTGAGGACGGTGTCCCTTACTCATTTATCAAGGAGTTAAACGACAAATCTAAGGTTTACTTTTTGGATGTATTAAATAATATTTTTCAATCTGGCAATATTCCTGATTCATGGAAATCCCAAATTATCATTCCTATCCTTAAACCGGGTAAATGTTCCTCTGATCCTTCTTCCTACAGACCCATTGCCCTTGCATCAACGTTATCAAAAACTGCTGAACGACTTTTAAAAAACGGTTTGGAATGGATAGTGGAAAGAAGAAATATCTTAGCTCCCTCTCAGTTTGGATTTAGAAAGGGGCTAAGTACTGCAGATAGTCTCAGCATTTTAACTACAGATATTCGACGAGCTTTTGCCAAAGGAGAGTATTTAGTGGGTGTTTTCCTAGATGTTGCATCGGCATATGATAATGTCCTACTTCCGGTACTCAGGCAGAAATTGCTTAAGCTGAGTATTCCGCCGAGGTTGTCTCATTTCATATGTAATTTGCTAACCGATCGAACGGTATCTGTTAAACATCCGCTTCTTACTGTGCCCCCCAGACACGTCTGGAAAGGCCTTCCTCAGGGTTCAGCTCTTAGTCCTCTGTTGTACAACATCTACACACATGACCTCGAATTATCTGTTAGTAGTTTTTGTAATATCCTTCAGTATGCTGATGACATCGTCCTCTATTACAGCTCAAATTCTGTAGAGGACATCACTTACCACCTAAACACTGCTTTACACTATCTCAACCAGTGGTTGACTGATCATGGTCTCTCGTTGTCCATTTCTAAGTGCCAGGTAGTAGTATTTACCAAAAAAAGAGCTACCCCAAATTTTCAAATTGCTTTTGATGGTATTCCCATTCAGGTCACGGAGAATGTAAGATTTTTAGGCATGATACTCGATAAGCGACTGAATGGAATTGCACACGCTGAATTTCTTAGCAAAAAATGTGAAAAAGGCATTAATGCTTTAAGAGCAGTGTCTGGTGTGTGGTGGGGTGCACACCCTTATACTCAAAAACTTCTGTACGGTGCCCTTATCCGTAGTCATATTGATTATGCTTTATATGTTCTGGACCCCTTTAATAAAGTAGCCACAGAAAAGCTTAATCGGATACAGTACAAATGCCTACGTATTATCTTAGGGGCAATGAAGTCTACTCCCACCAATGCTCTCCAAGTGGAGTGTGTTGACCCACCCCTACCTATCCGAAGACAATACCTTGCAGATAGATTTGTTGGCAAAATGTTACAGCTTTCTTCCCATCCTTTGTGGCCTAAGTTAACTGAGTTAGCTGACCTCATCCCCAGTGATAAACCATTACCATTCTTATTACATAGTTTCCTGAAATTCACCAGATTACCTCATCCTTTGCTACGCCTTTCATCTAATCCATTGTTTTGTACACCGTACAAAGCATTGGTCCATCATCCATCCGTCATAACAGATCTTGGCTTGACCAAGGGAGATCCAGGTACCAACACAAAATTCCAAGAGGCTGTATATGAAAATTGGTCAAATCATCTTCACATCTTTACGGATGCATCAAAGCTTTCTAAGGAGAGCTGTGTTGGTGCAGCTTGCTGGATACCAAAATTCAAAATTATTTTACAATTTAAATGTCCTCCCGAATCTTCAGTGTTTACAGGCGAGGCTGTTGCCTTGTTAGAGGCAGTCCTGTTCACGCTCTCCCACAACGTAAAACAGACGGTTATTTTTACTGACTCTCTAAGTTGCTTATTGGCTTTAAAGGGTAACCCGTTTCATAGTAAATTAAGATCTTCAATTGTTTTAAGGATTCGTGAAGAATTATACTCGTGTCATCTGAAGGGTTTGGAGGTCACTCTTGTGTGGATTCCAGGTCACTCTGGAATTAGTGGGAATGAATCTGCAGACTCTTGTGCAAAATTAGCAGCCCAATGTGGCACTCTAGACCACTTTTCTAATTCGGCCCAGGATCTGCTGTCTCTTGCTGCTACTCACTTGGATAAGTCCTGGTCCAAACACTGGGATCTATCAAAATCCCAGAAAGGTAAATACTATGCATTTCTCCAACCTGATATACCAAAGCGTCCTTGGTTTTTTTCTCAAAAATTCACTGAACGGAAAGTTATATCCACAATTTGCCGCTTACGCCTCGGACATGCATGTACTCCTGTTCACCTGGCTAAGATCAGGGTCAGGGACCACTCATTGTGTGAATGTGGCTTAGACGACGGTTCTCCTTCTCATATCCTTTTTTCTTGTCCTAAATTAATCCGTCCTTTATATGATGTTCTTCCGCTCAAAGTCCCTCGTCCTCTTAGTGTTCAGTGTTTGTTAATGTTTGTGTTTAGTCCTTTATGTAAATTTTTGTGTAAATATATTAAATATAATAATATTAGAGTATAAGCTAACACCCTTGTAAAATATTATCTATTGCTAACCTAATGTGTTGTATGTATATATTGTAGTTATTTGTTGATTTTGTTATAGGTGAAGGATTTAAAATGGATCTCTTTTAAACATGCATTCCTCTTTTGTGTAATGCTATCTCCTTTTTACCGTACATTCTCCTTTGTGTGTTCTCCATTCAACGTGACATTGGCGAAGTGAATTGTGCTCAACTGGCACGCTCGAAACGCCATAACTAAAAAGAAGAAGAAGAAGAAGAAGTATTTCTTTATTAAAAATATCTAGCCATTTTATGAATGAAATTCGAATGAATGACTCTGTCATTAATTTCGAAGAGTATTAAATCTATCTAATATTATAAAATGGTTGTATATTTGTAACTGGATTGAGAGAAGTACCAACTGCTATATGTACAAAGTTCGTCAATGTTGTTTGGTTAGCAAAAATATCCATAGTTGTCAATCGGTTATAGCACTTCATATTATGTAGATAAACATTTGTAGTCGTGTATAATATGTAGATAAATATTTCTTTTTTCTAGTTTGTTTACCCTAACGCTTAATTGATTTAAATAATCTGAAACAATTTTTTAGGTCTAAGTTTTAATTTTTAATATGTTTTTATTTTATTAAATTCGATAACGAAAAACTGGGCAATGCTTCCATATCCATTCGTCTTATGTATGAATGAGTTCATTCAAAATACGATGAACATTGTTTACTGAATTGCTGAAACTATATTATTTCCATATTCTTTTGGGCTATTGTTTATGATAGTGAGAGTTTTCTCAGGGCGATAATTGAAGTGTAGTTTAGTTGACAAGTGTGACAAACTTGTGGACCAAGTAATCCTAGACTAAAATTTACCTGCCTCTATTAATAATGAAAAAGCATGGATTACAATTAATTATAGGGCAGCCTTCAGCCTTATTATGGTATGTAATCTATACTCATTGAACAATTTTGTATAGAATAGGTTCAATATTGATGAGATTTAAATTGTTATCTTAACTGTTCCTAGACTTTTTTTATTTATCAAAAGAAATGGAAAATTATTCTAACATGATATTCTTTTATAATAATATTCGGAAAAGTATGCTTACAAACAAAATATATAGTAAAGTTACAGTAAGGTTGTATTCAAACAAAAATTTAATCAACTATTGCCATATGTCATATTATATCTAGTGGAATTGCTTGTTAACTTAGATAATTGTTAGCCTTAAAATAAAAGTCTTTGCTGTGGTATAATAGAGGGAAAAATCTAATATATCATATTTACACAAACATATTTCTTCCTAACATAACATATACATAAAACCTAAAATTTTAATACATAACCTACACGTCCCAAGCAAAGTCAAGAAGGCATCATTTTATTTCATGATACTTTATATTCGTTTAAATTTTAGCAAAGTTTAATACTATGGTATACAATACATTATATAATTATCTATTTCCAAGAACGAGGATCCTTGCCCCCGTCTCTCTTACTTATACCGTACATAATTATTAATAAAACATTCACAATATCGATATCGATATCACGATATTACGTACATGTATATAAATACATGAGAATAATCGTAATTATACTTTGTTCAACCAAACAATTACTTTATCTACACAGTATTACCTGACCAAGTGCTTATCACAGTACAAATAATTGTAAGGTAAACAAAGTGTTATGTTTGAATCACATCAAGAGTATATAATTTAATGATAAGTGGGGAATCCGTCCTTTATTGTTAGTTCTTATTTGCTTATTTGTTACGTATAAAGAAATTCTATTATATTGAAAAGTAGCAGTATTTAAATGAACGTTTCTAGAATGACACATTTAAGCACTTTAGACAGATACATATTGCCTGTGAATGCGAATAAGAAAAGATAAATAGAGAAACTCCAGTATGTAAATGGGAAAAAATAAAATATATTCAAATATTTTTTCAGTTAAATTTTTACGAATAGCTACTAGATTAGTATTTATCGTAACAGTAACTTAAGTAACTCACTAACATAATAATTTGCATAACATTACGTATTCAACATAAAGGTTATTTAATTTAAGAAGACAGAAAATTTATCATAAAGAGAGCTTCAAATTATTCATAAAATATATAAATAAATATATTATAAAACATAATAAATGAATAATTTGAAGCTGTCTCTATCATAAAATCTTTTCCTTTCAGCTAATCTGAATTTTAAATGACTAACGAAAGTCGTTCCTAGAATTCCAATTCTTTATAATTCTGCCACATGAAAGAGAATGACGCCATCGGAAACCGAAGTCAACATGAGTTGAATTCGCAAGGTGCACGTCAAACACTCTTTCAAGCTTTATGAAAAATTTAAATCTAAAAAGTTTTAATCAAATCGGACGAAGAAAAATAAAAGCTTTTTTTTATAATCTGCTCCTATTTCAGGTTATAAATAAAGTATATCCCACGACAAAAAATCAATATTTTCAAATAAATTTCAAATAAGTTTTTATTACTTCGTCATGTGTTACTTTAAGAACAATTATATTTATAGAGATTACATATTATGGATTTGACCTTTTAAAGAACGTTTGAGAGTAAGCGTTAGAGTTAGTTAAGATATTTCTTTATTAAAAATATCTAGCCATTTTATGAATGAAATTCGAATGAATGACTCTGTCATTAATTTCGAAGAGTATTAAATCTATCTAATATTATAAAATGGTTGTATATTTGTAACTGGATTGAGAGAAGTACCAACTGCTATATGTACAAAGTTCGTCAATGTTGTTTGGTTAGCAAAAATATCCATAGTTGTCAATCGGTTATAGCACTTCATATTATGTAGATAAACATTTGTAGTCGTGTATAATATGTAGATAAATATTTCTTTTTTCTAGTTTGTTTACCCTAACGCTTAATTGATTTAAATAATCTGAAACAATTTTTTAGGTCTAAGTTTTAATTTTTAATATGTTTTTATTTTATTAAATTCGATAACGAAAAACTGGGCAATGCTTCCATATCCATTCGTCTTATGTATGAATGAGTTCATTCAAAATACGATGAACATTGTTTACTGAATTGCTGAAACTATATTATTTCCATATTCTTTTGGGTTATTGTTTATGATAGTGAGAGTTTTCTCAGGGCGATAATTGAAGTGTAGTTTAGTTGACAAGTGTGACAAACTTGTGGACCAAGTAATCCTAGACTAAAATTTACCTGCCTCTATTAATAATGAAAAAGCATGGATTACAATTAATTATAGGGCAGCCTTCAGCCTTATTATGGTATGTAATCTATACTCATTGAACAATTTTGTATAGAATAGGTTCAATATTGATGAGATTTAAATTGTTATCTTAACTGTTCCTAGACTTTTTTTATTTATCAAAAGAAATGGAAAATTATTCTAACATGATATTCTTTTATAATAATATTCGGAAAAGTATGCTTACAAACAAAATATATAGTACACGTATTAAGCACGCACTCATGATTATAGTATCGGTATAATTCAGTGAAATCGAGTATATACTTACTCAGCATTTCATATATGGAATGAAATACATAAAACAAATATTAGCCTAGTAAACAAGTTTATTATAAGTAAGTGCTTTATAGCACTTATGCATACAGTAATATTGTCTTATGTAAATACTTTAAAAATAAAGATAACGTATTAATTTTTGTATGTGAAAGACAAAGCAGACGAGCTTTCGGTCAACGGATAGTAAGCGATCTTGTCGCGGTCAGCGAGACAGAAGTACTCAACTGGCACGCTCCAGACTTTATTACCTAAAAAAAGCAAAATAACAGTTTGTGTTATTATTATTATTACAGTATTTTAGACGAGTTTTGTGAACTTTATTTTTCACAAATGTACATATAGTTGTGGTTATAGTGACGTTGATGTTCTAGATGCTACAACGTAGTGGTCGAAAGAAAAAAATATATTTTTTTATGTATAAATCCAAATTTATAAGTGTATGTGTTTTTAATGATTTACTTAACAATGCAATGGAATACAGTGAACAAATTACAGTCTACATATGTTAAGAATAACATCATTATTATTATGTTAAGAATGACATAGTATTTATATGTTCACTACAAATTTTACTTAACAAAGTTGAAGACTAAGGAGTTGTTGATATTTTAACAATAATTACACGATGCTTACAATTGTTTATTTTCTCGTCTAATCTATTCGCTAATTGAGGCACGCGCTTGCATAGTGCAAAGTTTACACTCACACAGTCATACCATTTATTCACTGATAAAATACGTCACATCGACGCGTGTTACATCGATATATAAAGAGGCGCGTTTCGATACAGTTTATATTGTGAAACAATTCTGATAGAGTACAGTCCTATACATCACAATTCTGTTTGATTGAGCTTTTGTTACGATTTTTTATAAAGCTTCAAAATATTAAGAACATTCGTTCAATTTTAAAGCTTTTTTTGATTGAAATTTGTTTGAAACCTTGAAAATGGACAAGAGGCAGCTTATTGGAAGCGCAACTCGCTACATCGCAGGGCGCCATGCTGTCCAGACGGTGTATTGGCGGCGTGCGGGCGATGACGCTAAAGGCCTAGTGAAAACCAGCAAGATGACTTTCTTTGGCAAAAATGACGGACCCAACAAAGTGGATACTGCAGAAATGTTCGCCAGAGTACGGGAAAGATATGCATAGATAGTAATGCTATACCCGTATATGATATGTCTGTGATAGTGATATTTATTTATAGTTTAGTTTTAGTTAGTTCAATTGTATAGTCTTTATGTTTCCATATGTTTTGGTACGAGCGACGTTGACTACACAAACATGTGCCGGACTTGTTCTGTTCTTCTAGAAGAATTAAATGAGTGCATATTTTGTATTTATTATAATGTTTACTTTTCGGAGTATTATTATAATATTATATGTTCTTATTGTAAGATATTTGTGATAAACCCTGTTATGTACAAATATAAATAATATTTTTACTATGACTTACTTTTATTTATATTTTCCGTTTAAATATTATACTATTATTCTATATTACTAGCCCTAATAGACACCAGCTGAGTAATCTGTATATTAATAACTATGATTTAAATTAATTTATATATTTTTATATTTGTACGCATGTTATAGTTAACTATACTATAGTATGTCTTAACGCTTTGTCCCACACATGGCAAGATAGGCAGAGGGAACTGCAGGAACCATAGGAACCTAGTGTTAAGATATTCCGTTGCTTAGTACCTGTTTTCCACGTCCCACTTTTTCGCCTTTTTTTCGAGGCATTGCGTGTTGAGTCAACTAAGCAACGCCGCGCTTTGAAGGCGCGTTTCCAGAGCAAAGAAAACGAAAATAGAAAAATCTATCTTCCCCGAGTGGGAATCTAACCCACACACCGTTGGGTTCAAAGGCAGACGCTACGCTTCTGCGCCACGACGGTCCTTAATACTATATTACTATTTCTAATCGCTAAAATACACCTGTTTTTAACTCTCATATTTGTATGTATATCTAAAAATGAAATAACGTTATTCGAAACAATTTACATAATTTACTTGAGATTTTCAAGATTCTGGGAAGCAGTGTCAGAATAGGTATTCTATGATGTAATATTCAGTAAACAGAAACTAGAACAGTCTTTAGCAAATATTGTATAGTGACTCGCAAGTTGTTGGTCTTGTTATTTGTTTAGCAAACAAAAGCTGTACAAGTAAGTTTGTATTTACTGAAACAATAGACTATAGAGCGTTGATCCTTCACTGTCATAACAATAATACTAAAGTTACCAACGATTCTATTTCTTTTTGAATATTTTATTTTGTAGTTTTGCTTGCAATTTATAGGGAAGCAAATGTTACTTTTATTTTAAAGTAGTAGCTGACGCAACTGTCTGCGTCGAGTCGTACTGTGTAAATTGTTTTGTGTCATAAATTAAATAATCTCCAGTTCCAAGTTTTTTCATTTCTATCTGTCTAGTACTTTAAATGAAAATTTATGTGCTATATAATTTAATTTCATTTCACAGTGTATACGTAAGTACCTATACAAAATGCATTTTGATTCAGTTATAGCAAAATAAAAAATAATAATTGTAAATTATCATTACACATACAACTCACATATTATATGCCATAAAAATGGCATCGTGATTAAAATGCATCGAAATATATATACATTACGTACCATAAAGTATACTGACAATCGCAAAATGCAGTTCGCTTTTATAGGGCTGCAAAGTTTTAATCTATTTAAATTCAAGTCGTGATTTTTTTTGTATTATTATTGAAGTGAAACTTCTTTAGGCGCATGAGGGTAAAATTTTTACAAATGAAACGTCACGAAGGTATGCAACGGAAGTGTCGGAAAAGAGAGAGAGAGTGATCGGGACCGATTGAGAGAGAGTAAGACAGGGCGAACGTCGTATCACGCATAGTGCTATGGAGTGTGAGGTAGGAGAGAGCTATAGTGAGAAAGATTGAACAAGAGAGAGAGAGAATACGGGATATTGAGAAAGAATACACGCCCTATTGGTTGTGTATTCGTTTAATAGTTAATTATTAGAACTTTAGATGGCATTTTTGTCGCATAGCGTAATATTTACAATATCATTAGGCACTTCTACAGTGAATAAACAGCAAGTGAATTTTATAAATAAAAACTTTGTGAAAAACTTTGTAAAAAAACTTTGTGAATAAATTTGTATATATCTGTTATCTTTTTGTTTATTTACAATTTTTTATGATAATTGGTTTGAAGGGTAGGTAGTTTTAATATTTACAAATAACATGTGGTATTTCAACTTGCCACTCGTCATTTGATAGTTTAATAAATCATTTACCATAAAATAAAAATATTTCATAAATTCGCTTTTCTAAATGTTGAATTCAAAAACAAAACTTAATTAATAATTTCTAATATTGACAAAAAACACGTGGCATTTTTATTTACAATTCGTCATTTGAGATTTCAATAAATCATTGTGCATAAAATACTAATAACAATATTTCATAAATTCTTTTGACGAAATTTTAATTTAAAAATTGGAATTTCTAGAGTTATCATTAATTTACAAAAATTTTGTATATATTTAAATTGGATTAGGTATTTTTAATATTTACAAAAAATCACGAGGAATTTTAATTTAATATTCAACATCTGAGATTTGACTATATTATTTTTCAAACAATATAAAATAAATTTATTTTAATAATTCTATTTAATTATTTTTATTATTAAATATTAATTTCAAATTCCTAACCTATCTTCCTTTTTCCCTTCCTCTTAATCTTGGAAATTTAAAGTTTTAGATTTGTATAAATATAAACAAGATTTATAAATTAGTTCGCCAAAGAAGTTTCACTTCTGACATGTGTACTTTGTACGCACGCATGTTTTATGTACAAGTACTGTATTTCAATGACCACTCCATTTGATCACTTTAATGAGACTCGATAAAGATATCGGATTAAGATATCACTACTCGAAAGGGATTTTCTATGGGGATTTTTCAAAGCTAGTGTATTTCGTAAAAGTGGCACATTGAGATATAGGAATAAAGTATAAACAAAAGATAAACATCATTACAATATGAAAATACATATGACGTGTATATATATATATATATATATATATATATATATATATATATATATATATATATATATATATATATATATATATATATATATATATATATATATATATATATATATATATATATATATATATATATATATATATATATATATATATATATATATATATATATATATATATATATATATATATATATATATATATATATATATATATATATATATATATATATATATATATATATATATATATATATATATATATATATATATATATATATATATATATATATATATATATATATATATATATATATATATATATATATATATATATATATATATATATATATATATATATATATATATATATATATATATATATATATATATATATATATATACATACATACATAGCTTCACGCTCTATCCCTAGCGGGGTAGTCAGAGAGAACGGAGCGCCAAACGCTGCGGTCCCTACATACCTCTTTCGCCTCGTCCACTGTCATTAACCTCTTCATGCATGCTCTCCGGGGAGTCCTCATGCTTTTTACGTGACCTTCCTCCAGTATCTTCTTTACTGTGTTTTCGAAAGTCAACCGAGGTCTCCCCTTACCTCTCTTACAACTCACTTTTCCATCATATATCTTTTTTGCCATTCTTTCGTCACTCATTCTTTCAACGTGCCCAAACCATCTGAGCACGTTCTTCTTCATTCTTACTGTGACATCCTCGCTGGTACCTACCATCCTGTGTACCTCTTCGTTGCGGATTCGGTCAGCTAAGGTGACTCCGCATATCCTTCGAAGAGATTGCATCTCCACAGCATTCATCTTTCTTTCATTCTTCTTCTGTAATACCCACGTTTCACTGCCATATAACAGCGTCGGAACCAAAACTGCATTGTGTACGGCCAAACGTGCAGCGACGCTGACGTTCTGCCGTCTCAACAACGCACCGTTCGTTCTGTTACCGGCAGCAACACGTCTTTCCACATCCATTTCGTATCTACCATCTCTACTTAACATACTTCCCAAGTATACTACTTCGTTCACTTGTTCCAATAATTTTCCATTCACGAAAATCTTGCATTCCGTCCTTTCCTCGTCTCTTTCAAATACCAGAACCTTTGTCTTACTTGCATTCAGGTTTAGACCATTAGTTTCACACCCGTCTTTCAGAATGGTGACCAATGCCTGCAACTCGCTTTCTTATGATGCAATAAGCACTGCATCATCTGCGTACAGCAAGCAATTTACCTTCAAGTCACCCACTTTTCGTTCCACGTCTTGACAATATATATATATATATATATATATATATATATATATATATATATATATATATATATATATATATATATATATATATATATATATATATATATATATATATATATATATATATATATATATCGTCAAGACGTGGAACGAAACGCGGCTTGAAGGAGGCCGTTGAAGGAGGCCTAGCGCCCCAATCGTCCTCACGCTACCGACGGTTAAAAAACATTGTTGTAACATTGAAAAATATATATATATATATATATATATATATATATATATATATATATATATATATATATATATATATATATATATATATATATATATATATATATATATATATATATATATATATATATATATATATATATATATATATATATATATATACGCGCAAAAGTTGTATATTCTCATTTTAAAACTCTTAACAAGAACCAAAACATTGGTGCTTCGAGTCGGATCTCAAAATGTCGAAACCAGAACTTACAGTACCACAACCGGTATCACCACTTGGAGATTCAACGACGCAGTTAATCAAGGAGTTGACCAAACAAAGAGGATCCCTGAAAGGCCGCCTTACCAAGTTATCTGCCTATGTTAATTCGTACAAGGATCAGGTTTTAGACCGCAATAAAAGAATGGAATTAAATTTAAGAATTAAAGGTGCAATTAATATATTTTCAGATTTTAATCAAGTGCAAAATAAGCTAGATGAGGTTCTTCCTGAGTCTCAAAGTGATGAGCAACTTGACGAGAGAGAATCGTTTGAAAGTAAGTACTATGGTATATTGGCGCAAGCAAATTGCATTTTAGACATAGATTGTGCTTCACCTAATATACAAGTCAGTGAAGACAGTTTGAGTGTGCATCAGTCAGTTAAATTGCCTACAATTAATTTGCCTACTTTCGATGGTAGCTATGATCAGTGGATAGAATTTAAGAATACGTATATTTCACTAGTTCATACCTCTAAAGACATAAGTAATATTCAAAAGTTTCACTATCTCAAGTCATCTTTAAAAGGTACGGCTTCATTAGTTATAGACTCCCTTGAATTTACCTCTGATAATTACTATACCGCCTGGGAATTGCTTATGAATAGGTATAACAACAGTAGGCTTCTTATTCATAATCACATAAAGGCTTTGGTTAATCTTAAGCACCTAACGTATGAGTCACCTATATTATTACGTAAATTAATTGATACTGTACTTAAAAATCTAAGATCATTAAAGTTATTAGGCGAGCCCACTGAGCATTGGAATTCCATAGTTATTTATTTAATTGTTATTAAACTTGACAGCTCCACTGAACGCGAATGGGAGCAGTATAGGAGTGATATTTTATTACAAGAACACAAAAATAAAGAAACTCAGAAGTCTAAAACACTAATAAAAGTAGATGATTTATTACAATTTCTAAAATCAAGGGCGGATATGCTTGAAACATTACAAGCATCACATACAAAACACAGTTACGAGTCTAAAATTAACGCTAAAACTTCACATAATATTTCTAAAATTCACTGCAATTTAACTACGTCAAAATACGATAAATTTAATAAAAAACAATGCCCTTATTGTCAAATCGATCACTACTTATATTCGTGTCAAAAATTCCTAGATTTAACTATAGATGATAAGATTAATTTCATAACTAATAATAAATTATGTAAAAATTGTTTGCGTCCCGCACATAGCGCAGAGACTTGTAAATTTGGACCGTGTAGGAAGTGCAACGCTAAGCACAATACGATCATTCATCGCGAGCATAGCCGCAGCCCTACTGAGGGACGGAGGTCGCTGCTGCCGGCGCACGAGCAAGGCGAGTGTAGTAGTGATCCTCCTCAATTAGTTCAACGCACACAAATGCAATCCTATTCATCGCAGGTGACTATAGGTAATGTAGACGTACAAGCCGCGCAGTCGTCGCTTACTAGCCCTGTTTTGCTTTCAACCGCGTTAATCAACATTGTAGATGAATTAGGAAAAGCAATTACTTGCCGCGTTCTACTAGATAGTGGCAGCCAATGCTGTTTTATTCGAAAATCACTATGTGATCAAATTAACGCGCCATTAGTACAGTCCATTCAAAAAATACAAGGAATTGGTAATTCTATCACACAAAGTTTCCAATCCTGTAAAATTAATATTCGTTCCTTAGACGGAGAATATACAACTTGTTTACAATGTTACGTATTGCCAAAAATAGTCGCTAGTATGCCGTCTATACCTATAAACATAAATAAAATAATAATTCCTAATAATATTACGCTAGCGGATCCCTCGTACCTAGAAAGTAATCCGATTGATATTTTGATAGGTGCTGATCACTTTTGGGAATTATTATGTGACGGAAAAATACGTCTCAAGTGCGGCCCCTACCTACAAAATACTAAACTAGGTTGGATAGTGTCGGGGCCGATAAGTACATTCGCGTGTTCTAACAACACTGTTTATTGTAATTTTTCGCAAAATATAGATTCACAACTACGAAAGTTTTGGGAGATTGAAGAAGTTCCCGATAGATGTCGCAAGTTGTCTGATATTGAACTAAATTGTGAGAATCATTTTATAAAAAATACTAAACGCGATAACGAAGGCCGGTTTATTGTTTCGATTCCTTTTAAATATTCGCCAGCTATGTTAGGTGAATCATACACACAAGCGTATAAACGTTTTGTTTCTCTCGAGAAAAGACTTTCTCTTTCACCGACTTGTAAACAATTATATAAAGAATTTATAGATGAATATATTAAATTAGGTCACATGAGTCGTGTTTACACTTATAATAATATACATTATTTCATGCCGCATTTTTGTGTGTTTAATGAAAATAGTACAACTACAAAATTGCGGGTTGTGTTCGACGCGAGTGCGCAAACATCAAGTAATAAATCTTTAAATGATTTGCAGATGGTCGGGCCAGCCATTCAAGGTGATTTATTTTCTATTCTATTAAGATTTCGTGAAAATACCTATATAGGCTGTGCCGACATCGAGAAGATGTATAGGCAGGTGTTAGTCGTGGAAGATCAACGCGACCTCCAGCTTATATTATGGCGAAGCAATCCAGATGCACCTATCGAGATCTATAGATTGAATACGGTGACCTACGGGACTGCGTCGGCGCCTTTTCTAAGCGTGAGATGTTTGCGACAATTAGCTATCGAGTGTAATGACCTTGACGTTAAACGAATAATAACACAGGACTTTTATGTTGATGATATGATTACGGGGAGCAATAATAAGCATGAATTATTAGAATTATGCGAAAAAACTACTAAAGTTTTAGCTTCGGGTTGCTTTCCTCTTCGTAAATGGTTATTTAATTTTGAGCGGGATAATGTGCAATCGGAAACACAAGTGTTTAAAAATCTTTCATTAGGTGAACAATCACAGTCAAAAACACTTGGATTGAGTTGGCTTAGTCACTCTGATCCGCTTAATTATCAAACTAAAATTGATGTTCACCCTAATAAAATAACGAAACGTGTTATATTATCGATTATATCTCAAATTTTTGATCCCTTAGGCTTGTTAAGCGCGACTATAATATCTGTTAAAATTTTATTACAAAAATTATGGTTGTTAAAGATTGATTGGGACACAGAGTTACCTCACGATGTGTCAAATGAATTTAATAAGTTTTTAAATAGTCTCAATGAACTTTGTAACATACGTATACCGCGCCATACATTTGCTAGGTCTCACATTCGTTCAGAACTACACATTTTTACCGATGCCTCTCAAGTAGCTTACGGGGCATGTGCATACGTACGTACCTTTACGCAAGAAGGTGTTACAATAAGGTTGTTATGCGCTAAGGGCAAAGTAGCCCCCTTAAAAACTTTAACTGTTCCTAGGCTTGAGCTGTGCGGCGCTATAACGGGAGCTTATGTACAGAACAATTAAAAACTTATGTACAGAACCGGGTAGTCGAAGTACAGGAGCTGACGCGTGACTTTGTATGGAGGCACGTCGCAACACACAATAACCCAGCTGATTTAGTGTCACGAGGTACCGATTTATCGACATTAAAAGACCTGGGGTTGTGGTGGGAAGGTCCAAGTTTTCTTCACGATCCTAATTTTACGTCACGTTCAGCTCAGGTACATACGAGCATGACAAACGCAGACAATCTACCGGAAGTTAAATTTTTAAGTATACAAACGAACACCTCTGGTGATTGTAATAATTTATTTCCATTTTCCAGGTTCTCGCTTTTCAGCCGCATCCAACGCACCATGGCATATGTTAAACGTTTTTTATATAACACGCGTAAGACAAACACAAAACGAACGGGTGCATTGAATGTGGATGAGCTGCGAGACGCTGTTAGCACGCTTGCTTTGTTGTCGCAGCGCGAATCGTTTCCTGAGTATGATACAATGTATAAAAATAAAGCTATTTCAAAAACTAAAAGTAATTTAAAAAATTTAAATCTATTCATGGATGGAAATAAATTATTAAGAGTAGGGGGAAGATTGTCTAACGTTTCTCAATTCGATTATAATAAAAAATATCCTATTCTACTTTCATCTAAACATCATTTTACTTACTTGTTATTTCGCCATGAACACATAAAACTGTTACACGCAGCACCACAGTTGTTATTATTTACTATTCGGGAAACGTGGTGGCCAGTCAGCGGCAGGAATCTTGCCAAGAGAGTTGTGCACGAGTGTGTTGTTTGCACGCGGTTTCGTGGCAAGACTCTGTGTCCACTGATGGGCAATTTACCAACTAAGCGACTAGCTATAAGTTTTCCATTCGCAGTCAGTGGTGTTGATTATTTTGGGCCGGTGCTCATACTAAATCGAAAGGGCAGAGGTGCAAAATTAACAAAAGCGTATGTTAGTTTATTTATTTGTTTCACAACTCGAGCTATCCATCTTGAATTAGTGGGTGATTTGTCTACTGATGCATATTTACTTGCGCTCAAGCGATTCATGTCGATTCACGTCGAGGTAAACCAGCAGAAGTATTCTCGGACAATGGAAGAAACTTCACTGGCTTAATCACAGAATTTACAAAATTTTTAAATAATTGCGCAGATAATATTAGAGATTATGCTATTAACAATAACATTAAATTTAGTTTCATTCCTCCCTATTCCCCTCATTTTGGTGGTTTATGGGAAGCGGGGGTGAAGTCATGTAAGCATCACCTTAAAAGGGTGCTAGGCAACGCTCATTTTACATTTGAAGAGTTTAGTACAGTCTTAACACAGGTAGAAGCAGTCCTGAACTCCCGTCCTATTTCTCCTATGTCAACGGATCCGAATGATTTTTCCCCACTCACTCCTGCCCATTTCTTGGTTGGTCGTCCACTGACGTCGCCTGCTAGTGAAGACTATGAGCAAGCTCCACTTCAGCGACTCACGCGGTACCAACGAGTTGAGCAAGTCCGACAGCACTTTTGGACCCGCTGGTCAAAAGAGTACGTTTCGGAGCTACAAGTGAGAACAAAGTGGATCAAGAGTGGAGATTCATTAAAAGAAGGCACTCTTGTCCTTATCAAAGATGACATCAGCCCTCCATTAAAGTGGAGCATGGGCCGGATCGTATCTACGTTCCCTGGGAAGGATGGAGTTTCTAGAGTTGCTGCCATTAGAGTCGCATCCGGCGCAATTACACGGCGCGCCTTCTCTAAAATTTGCCCGCTACCTCTGGATGCAGCGGCGCGACGCTCTTGGAAGTTGGAGCTTCCAAGGCCGGGGGCATGTCAAGACGTGGAACGAAACGCGGCTTGAAGGAGGCCGTTGAAGGAGGCCTAGCGCCCCAATCGTCCTCACGCTACCGACGGTTAAAAAACATTGTTGTAACATTGAAATATATATATATATATATATATATATATATATATATATATATATATATATATATATATATATATATATATATATATATATATATATATATATATATATATATATATATATATATATATATATATATATATATATATATATATATATATATATATATATATATATATATATATATATATATATATATATATATATATATATATATATATATACGCGCAAAAGTTGTATATTCTCATTTTAAAACTCTTAACAAGAACCAAAACATTATTAAATTTGGAATAAATATGAAAAATTTGCTTCAAGACTAGTCCAAAGAGAGCTTAAAGTGTTGTTAAGATATACATTTCACACGGCTGTCATGGTTAGATGGGCTACAGCTTGTAGGTAATTTAGGTCAGTTGTAGGACTCAATGTCGTAGACGCTAACATGTTTGGCATTAGGTAATCCTTACAGTGGCGTTGGTTTATTATATCGTGAACGATACTCTCTCACGTTGCGTGAACGTTGCTTGTACGGCATCGGTACACATATTCTTATGTGGTTTTTCGAATTTGTGTATGATAAATAGGTGCATGATGCCATTTAATGTAACATTTCTGGCCATATTCATATAGTGATTTACACTTTTCGAGTACAGGTTGAAGTGCACAAGTCTCATAATTGTCCACCTTCCAATTGATTAAGAACATGGATAAAGATTTTTCTATTTCTATTTTCTTTGTTCTGGAAACTAGGTTAACCGCTGCGTTGAGTTTCGCCACCCAACATACATGTCATTCTTGAATTCAGGTATTTCTTTCCTAAAAGTTTGCTATAGTGATTTGTCGTTTGATGTAATTTCGCAGAATATCTGACAGAATACACTCGAAATACGAGTATATGTTAAAACAAACTGTCATCACTTTTATTTTCTAAATGTATAATATTTCCAATGTAGAAGTATGCTAAAGTATATCGTTTACAAAAATGACAATCTAATTTATAACCAAAACTGACTTGCTCGATGTTAGAAACAAGAGTGATTAACACAATGAGTGAAAATGACTCTATATTTTAAATATCATGCTGTTACAATTCTTGGATCTGATGCAATATATTGAAGAAGTTCTGCGAAGTCTAATAAAGTGATCCCCCGTAGTATGGGAACGTATTAAATTCATGACTAATTTTATTATGATCTTTAACCTTTCTTACCGTTTTTGTAAGAAGTAACTTACCAGAGTCTTCGATGGGAAAATAAAGTATATTTATATGTATTTAAATTCATTTCGTTTAATGATAATTCATAAAATGATTCATATATTATTTTTCAAGAACTAATTTCCTCCATTAACAATAGCACGCGGTAATGTTGTGTGTTTACACGTATCAGTCACATGTAAGTAGCGTCACCTTTTTATTATATGAATTAAAGATTATATAAAATGTATGTATAGGTTAATTTATATAAATTTGTAGTTATTTTGACAGAATTGCTGATGGAGACTAATATGTATTTTTTTTTTTTTAGCTTCACGCTTTATCCCGAACAAGGGTAGGCAGAGGGAACGTTGCTTAGTTCATGTTTTCTCCGTCCCCAATTTCCGCCTTTTTCGAGGCATTGCGTATTGAGTGGCGGAACTCAACGCCGCGCTTTGCCTAGTTTTCAGAGCGAAGAAAATGGAAATAGAAAAATCCATCTTCCCCGAGTGGGAATCGAACCCTCAAACCGTCGCGTTTACAGGCAGACGGCCCTCTAATGTAATATGTATTTCTTATATAAAATATAATTAAAAATATAATTGTTGATAATATAATATGTTTTAATATACCACGATTTTTATATATTTTTTAGCTTTCGCTTACTGAATAGGCGAAGGAAACTTCTGCTGCGACGACACTCTGTTACCCATTTTTCGTCTTTTGAGGCGCTATGTTTTGTAGAATACTGCTGCGTGCTGATTATTATTTCCTATTTGGCAAATGTTGTAGCTATTATTCCATATATATGTTTTTTCAATGCAAATATAAAATAAAAATAAATTTTCTGCTCTATAACTCAGGGAATGTAGAATATTTCTTTTATAATTTAAAATAAGATCAAAAGAATGAGGGAATGAAGCTCGTCGCGACTTAGACTCCGGGCGTTATAAAGCCAATAGAGACTCGATATGATACCTCTGTTAAGGCTCACGTTTTTCACATGCTCTGTTTGTAATTAAATATGTTTTTTAATTATTGCTTGTTTAAACAAAGCATATATGAAATGCTCACAATAAAAAAGTTGTCGTATTATATTTGTGTAAAATATTTAGGTTTCAGGTAGTTACTAAGTAACTACTACTACTAAAATTGACTAACCTTTGTAACCACTATTTTTGACATGTAAAGTAAGTATTAGTACTTATTTGACTTTATTTTTTTTGATAACAATTGATAAATCAATCCATCAAGTTACATAAAAATAGTTCCACTGTAGTTGAGGCCAATAGGGCTAAAATTATTGACAACAAATCAATGACACATACAAATTTTATTGACAACAAAGCAGGGTAGGTAGAGGGACTCGCAGGGGACCGCAACCGTGGGAATCTAGTATTTACAATCGGTGTTAAAACACACCGTTACCCGCTTACCGCCTTTTTCGAGGCATTGCGTGTTGAGTAGGGTAACTCAGCGTTTTTTGCCTAGTTGCCAGAGCCAAGGAAATGAAAATAAAAAATCCACCTTCCTCAAGTGGGAATCGAACCCACAAACTGTCCCACGAACCCACAACAGGCAAACGCTACGTCTCCGCTCCACCACGGTCTTCTATAAAAATAAGTTAAGCATATAAATTAAATCGCCTCCTAAGGGTTAAGCCTGTTTAAAAGTCCTCAAAGAGTACCCCTGAGGACTGGCAAGGCGATAATGACTATTTGCGACGTTCCATTCTTTCACCTTTATAAAATTTCTTTTATTAGGGATTCAATACTAACATATTTACTATACTAATAAAATGGATAATATTAAGTTAATAAAGGTAACGTATACATCTTATATATAAGTATATATAATATGTATACGTTATATATGTAGAGTATGTGACACTATCTTTCTCTATGAAACATGCTTGCTACTATTGTTACTATTGATTGATATTTCAAGTTTGAAACAGAATGAGACCTTGTTGAGGTGCAATAACTGATTGTAAGTGTGGTCATATAATATGTATAAATGGTCTACGAGCACTGTATCATACTGTTTTTATTAAAGTGACTAAATTTCTCTACTATATTAATATTAAATTTTATATAAAAGTAGCTCGTAGCCCAATTAGTTTACAAATTCTCTACAGTTTTGTGTCAACCACGGGAAAAGTTGTTGAAATAGAATTTTTGCAAGTCCATGGACCGTTAAGAAATTCACATTTTACATCATTTCATAATAAGCGCAAATGTGATAAAAGAAAAATAAGAAGATTCAAGGCGTTAGGAGTTATTATCAAAATTAAACCCAAATTTACATATATGTATAAGTATATAAATGATAGAGATTAGATATATAAGTATATAAATGGCGGTGTAATAATAAAAATATATATGTATATTGTTTGTATTTTAATAAAAAATTAGCAAAATTTGCAAATTCGATTTTGCGTCCCTCACTCTAACAAAAGAAACGTTCCTTTTACATTTCTGAATTTTGTTAAATCTAGTAATGCAGACATCATGTTGATACCTGTCAATATAAATCAAATGTACGCAGTAAGTAAGTGCTATAATAATAAACAATGGTTTTATTGGAGGTAAACAGTAAATTCTACTTTTTGTTACGCATAAAAGTGGACCTTTTTACGTTTTTGTATTGTACTCAAGCCTGGCCGGTATTCGGACTTAAAGAAAACAAGATCGGAGACTTTACTTATGGAAGGGACATAATCTTAAAAGGAAAGGATTGAAATCCTATACGACCCCTCTTGTGACGTTTGGTACATTTATGTGACGTATGCTACGTTTATTTAAAAAAATCTATAAGAGCGTTATAAGTTATGTTAAAACTAATGTATAAATATGTTTTTTTAGTCTGGTCGAGTTAGTTATATATTCAAAATTATACTTATTTATTACTTGACTAGATTGGAGAAAGTTTGCATCTTATACACCATCTTATGACGTACATGAGTAAATTTTAATCGACGCAAAAAATTATGTGCAATTAAATACAATATTTGTATTGACTAGCACATTAAAAAACTTACCAATATCATTATTAATCTACTTCACTTTCTTATTCATAAAAAATCTGGTTTCCTAGCCATCTAGCTCTCCTATTCCTATGTCCATGCTTATTAAGTAAATTGCTGTCTTTATTTGTTGGAACCAAACATATAAAGTGGCTTAATCAAAATAAATAAAATATGTCACATAAATGTCAATGTTTACCTTACATATAAATATAACTTATATTTGACCAATATATTACGAAAACGCCAATGTTAATGTAGATAACGTTGATTGTGTTAATATTGAGAGAAAATACTGACTATTGGGTAATATTTGGTACACGCGAAATAAATATACTGAAGAGAAGAGAAAATTAATTATATGAGTATCTGTATGTCGGGTAATTTTGAAAGAAAATAGGGCAATTTAATGATTTAGTTACTAAGATCGAAGGATGATAAGTTTGAAACCTATGTAGGTTATTCTTAAATGCTAGTATGGCATGTTCCATACAATAATGTAAGAATAAGACTGCTTGGATTTGCCATATATAAACAAATCCTTTGCAGAACTTGAACAAGAACTTATGGTGCCTAACAAGCGCTTCAGAAAGATAAACAGCTAAAGCTGAAGCAAGAAAAGTTCGTGAATATGAATGAAGCTCAGTATGCACTAACAATATACTTATAATATTTTAATCTCGTCTTTAGATTTCGTGTATAATTCAAAATAGAAAACATTTACACAGGTTTTTATATACATTTCGGATATGTTAACTATATAATCACAAGACTGTTAACCAATACTGACTGCAAATACAAACAGAAGATATATATCTCTACATAACTTGTTGAAATAAGAATTATAATTCTTATTAAAATAATGAAAAATAATTATTTTCTAATAAATCTTTGTGATTAAAGATACGTTAAAAGTCATGTAAAATATTCGCTTAAATTAATTATAACAATTATTTGAAAAGAAGTGCTTCTTTTTTCAACGAAGTAAATTGCGTCTTTTCCACGTTAAACTACTAAAATAACACATAGTTTACGATAAGTTACGTCACAATAATTTTATTTTAAATTAAGAATTTATTTGCAGCTACTAAGTGAGATCATTTAACACGATCCTATTTCTAATTGAACAAAACATTAATTCTAATTAAGCATCAAAGTTAAACATTGTAGAGTTACGTGCGCCAATTTGTAACGAATACATATCAAGTCAAAGGCATTCTAATTAACAGAAGTAGCAGAAATATATCCGTACTTGCGAGTATCTACAACATAACCTCAATTATATATAGTGTAAGAATAGAACAATTCATGTTTCAAATATTGAATCTGTCTATCTGTTCATTTGATATTCTTGACAAACACCTGATCTTCTTAAAATTTTACGTGGGGTATTTTTTTAATATATTTTAAATAAAAAAATGATTTTCTGTCCCTGGTATGGATGTTGCTGTTCGATTCAGTCAAGTACAAAATTTCGATAACTTACACTAATCTCTGTATACGGTTTATATTTGGTTTTGGGTGGTGAGTTTAGTGTGATTTTATCTTGCTCGTTGAATTATTATTATGATTATTTTTAGTATTATTGTTCTCTAAATTATATGAAATTTTATATAGCATCGTGATTGTCGTTTATTTCTATTTATTTATAATTATTTATTTTATTGGTTTTTTGTACTTATTAGATTAATAAGTAGTAAATATATACTTTGTAAATATATGTATAATATAATATACATATGTATATTATATGATCCTCACATAAGAATTTTGTCTTATTATATTTAATCTTTTTTTTTTAAGTATGGCTAAATATATGTTATAAGTATGTTTATTATTAATTAATATTATTTATGTATTTATTTAGGTATGAGTTTATGTATGTCTATGTATGTATGTGTATATTTAAACTAAGCAAGTACACCGCCTACCGTTTTTTTAATATTCCTATACCCTAAGGTTGCTTGACAGAGATCGCTTATAGCGATAAGGTCGCCTGCTGTACATTATTACTTCTTTATGTATGCTTCTTTTTTTTTGTGCATTTTATATATGGTGTACAATAAAGTATTATTATTATTAATTACTGATAACTTTGAAGAAAAAAAAACGAACCTTAGTGAAAATTAGCGTCCCAATAATTTAAACCCTAAACATATATATAAAACAGTTTTTATGTTGTATATAAAAAATATTATGAAATAATTTTCGTAGGTAAGGTTTCAAAATATATAATTTTAGAAAAATCCTCTCTACCATAATTTCATTTTTCTTTGTAATTTAGTAAAGTTATACTAGCTAGCACATTTTGTTGTTCATCATTAATTTTTAAATTAAATTAAATGAAGAACTAATATTTGATTTTATCATATTCATTCGCTTTAATTCCTAGTCTTTTGGTATCGAAAAATAAAAAACAAATAAATAAGTACTCAGTTCCATCAAGAAAAACATTCTTGTTTCTCTTACCTCTCGGTGAAGAAATATGGTTAGTAAGATGAATTCAAGCGATAGCCTCTAATTATTTCAACGCACGTGCCGCGTCACAGCCACCTGCATCAAATACGCTTACTTATTTGATGTGATATTGGAAATAAGCCTGATATAGACAATAGATACATTTTTACTATACGATTATTGATTAAAATATTTTTTATTATTCAACTCGAATTCGTTACTCTTATATTCAACCACTTAAGCTAACTAAACCATACGTTATAAGAAGCTAGTTTATATTCTTATAAGGATGTTGCTGCTAAATTTTGCTTATATTACTGAATAAATCTAACAATCATATGTCAATTATTATTTTTTTATAGCTTCACGCTTTGTGCGGGATGCACGTGGCAAGGTAGGTAGAGGGAACTGCAGGAACCATACGAACCTAGTGTTAAGACACTCCATTGCTTTAGTCTCTACTTTCTCCGTCCCCGTTTTCCGTCGATTTCGAGGCATTGCGTGCTGAGTGGCGGAACTCAACGCCGCACTTTGCCTAGTTTCCAGAGCAAAGAAAATGGAAATAGAAAAATCTATCTTCCCCGAGTGGAATCGAACCCACAAACTGTCGCGTTTATATGTCAATTAGATGTGCTTTTATTAGATATTGATTATTTATTCTACTACTTAATTTATACTTCTTTAAATATAAATAATACTTAATGAATATTTAAAATAATTAGGACGTGAAACAATAGAAAATACTTAGACAAGAAAAAAATTTTAAACACAAATTTATTAAAAATTTTACTACAAATAATCTCGTTAGCATTCTGATTAAAAGTTTCACAAAAGTTTAGAGCTTAACGTCTATTCTTAACTTTATCCTGAAAGGCTTTTAGAGAAGATGCATATTTTGAAAGTCTTAACCAATTAGCTAAGAACTTGGAAATCAAATGTCTGGAAATAATGAAGGCAAAGACTAGAGCTACTAAGAAGTTATAATAATAACTTTGTATTATATCTTATAAACAACTTTGAAAGTATAAGAAATTACTAATTATAAAGTAATATAGTATTTAACTAAAAACCAAGACTAATTTTACTATAGAAAAACGATATGATACTGCAGTTAACAAAAAATATTGACTTTTTGTCAGCATTTTTTTTAAGAATCTTGTTTACTTATTTATATATTTTAAGGTTGTGTTACGAAACCTTACAGCAAAACTGTACTTGTATAATAAATTGTGGTTAACATTAGTTGTAACTATTTAGAGAATGTATGATCCTTTCTATATTTTGAAACAAAAACATCCCATTTATGATGTACAGCCTCAAAAGGCTTTGTAATAATAATGTAATAAATTTAATAAAGCCCAAATTTTTCACAGCAGGCCCACCTCGTAATTCATAAACAAGAAAATAGGACAAGAAAATTTAAGATAAAAATTTATCTCAACTTTTTATTGAAAAAGCCTGTCATGTTTTATGCAAAAGGAAATCTAACCAACCGCAGAGACGTGTCGAAATTTAATTGTCTCAGATAAGTTTTGTCGCAGATAAAGACTTTTAAATAAAGAACAGCCTAAATATTACTTTTCTGAAATGTGCGTCTGGTAATTTAGTATTAAAATATTTAAAAAAATAATACTTTCGCGTTGAAGTATAAGAGCAAGTAGCAAGCTCGTAAATGTAGTACTATATTAAAATTCTAATTATTTTTTTGTCGAAGTCTATGTCTTATTTTATTGCTTATACTTATAGCTTATGCCTTGTAATTTGATTACCATAGTGATTATGTGACGCGTGTAAATGACATGCACAGTGAATCTAATTTCTTAATTACAGATTTGAATTTTTTTTAGATAAATTCTTTAAAAGTAACATTTGGTGTTAACGAAAATATCTTGCAATAAATTATGATTGAACGAATATAACCTTATGAGATGTCGTGATTGACTGTAAATATATAGCTACATCCGGATCCAAAGCCATGTTATAGGCAATGTGTATATTACGATAACATTTACGTATATAATTAAGTATTGATATTTCTTCTTTAGAGACTCACAGTTTTCGCAATATAGAAATTTTTAGAGATTCTTATGTTCTGGTAGAATAGAGGAGGATAGTTTATTCCCACATAATTAAAATAATAATATTTTGAACGATAAGCTGGGATAAATAAATTAAAAAATTGAAAAAAGTCTTCTTCACTTCATATCGTCATCATATTTTTTGGTTTTTGGTAAACGAAATGGTTGTATTATTATAGTATAACAATTACATTGTAGAACTGTGCTGTGCTTTATCTATTTGGATAAATCATAAAGTTTATTGCAGTCCATAAAATGTTGTAGGAAAGACTTTGACTGGTATTTGAATAAAATTAAGCTGAAACTGAAAGGATCTCTGCGCTAACTCAGTATAAACTTAGGGAGTGTTAACAGTACATAAAATGGTGTTATTTAAAAATATATATTGAGATTAATTATGTAAATAAATACATAAATTTGCATTTTGTATATATTTTTTGTAATTTCATCCTATTTTTAAATATTTTATTTAAATGAAAAATGGATACCAATTTATTATTATTTACAAAGCACATTTTAAGTGATTTTTTGTAAAAATAAATCTTTAAAAGCATCTCATTTTAGCATTGGGATCCATGTATATTTTAATTCTACTGCAGTTTAAATAGTACACTGTGGTACTAAATATAAATATGTTAATTTAGAGCATTAATTTTCTTTTGTCATTTAAACTAACTGTTATTCAAACAGCCTGCATTATAATTTTCATAAGTAAAAGTATGTGAAAACATTATTATTTAATTATTTGTTTAATGTCAACTATAATAATTTTATAATAAACGTAATACATAATCTTTCTTTGTTAATATTATGATATATCAATATTGTTCAGAAAAATTATTATTAACATAAAAGTAAGTAAGCAAAAGCTTAGCTTTACTTGAGTTGTAGCTATACAGAAGAACTAAAATTATTTGAAAAAACAAACGGAGGGAAAACTTTTTCAATTTCAAATGCACAGTGAAATTATTTGTAACATTTAATAGATTAAATGTTGTAGTGATTTTATACATTCTGCTCACCTTGTCGCTTGCACAATCAGCTTTGTAAAAACATTTTGCAACTTTTTTAATTTTGCTCGTGTACCTCTTCAATAGAAACAACTGTTTACTGACGGAACAATGAAAAAAAGTTTAGATTCATTGCACTCTAAACAACGAACAATCTATTTCAATAGTATTTTTTTGTGAATGACTCATACAGTATGTGGCACGTATGATAAAACTGTAACAGAAGCTTTATTTTTACAAAGAATACGCGCTCGTTTGTTTTGAATGAAACTTGTGCTCAATACACACTTTTATTTCTTTTTCAAAATAAATTTTATATGAAAAGATTTTTTCCAGTATATGGATACGAAATAATACCGGCTACTAGTGGCTCACCTGTAAAACCACGTTTATTAAAGAGATATTTATGTCGTAGTAAGTTTAACCTTCTACAATATATTAGTGATATAACACATACAATAAAATTGTAACAGAAGCTTATTTTCATAGAGTTTGTGTACGTTTTGTTTGTTGTTTGCTTGAGAATACATATTTGTATCGTTGTAGTTTCACGCGTTTTTCATTTATTTTTTTCTCTCCCTCTCTATAACCCACGAAATCAATTGTTTATTACATACATCTTTGTTATACTACAGTTGAAGCTCTTCCAAATGAGAGTATAATCGATTTTTTAAGTGTAGCTATCATCCAATAATCACTGGAACAACAACGGTAGTACGTTCTACAATGTAATTGTTATAATGATATTTGTTGTTGTTAGTACAACGTTATACAATCAAACTATACAGGTATAATAATATGTAGCGAAGTTATTATAGGTATATTAAAATAAAAACTATATTTTTTATTTATTTATAATAAACGTTCATTCAGAAGTTGTTTTCATCAAGAGGGGGTCTGGCTAAATATCTGTCCGATGTTTGGTACTGGACATACGGGTATGTATCCTGTGAGCACTGTGAAGAGGTTCTACTTGCTACACGATCGACTGAGGTAATCATAGTTGGGGGGGGGGGGGGGGTACCTTAACGACCACGTGGGTAGGGCTGCGGATACGTATGAGCGTGTCCACGGTAGTTTTGGTCACGGAAGTTGCAATGCAGAGGGAGAAAATTTTCTAAGAACCTGCATTGCGTCCGATCCAGCCATCGTGAATACGTTCTTCCAAAAATGCCCGCAACACCTTTTTGCGTATGCTAGTGGGCCCCATTTAACTCAATTAGATTATCTGTTGACCAGACGCTGTCATGTGGGCAAGGTAACTAACTGTAAAGTCATTTCCAGTGAAAGCCTCACGGCCCAACATCGTCTTCTTGTCATGGACTATGTCGTTACCCCGACAAAGAAAATACCAAAGACGCGTAAGCCTAAGATCAAGTGGTGGTTGCTGAAGGGACCGATGCAGACGGACTTTTTGGCAGAAGTTAACAAACACAACTTATTAACTAATACCGAAACTGCTCAGTAAGCTTGGAATCATGTTCAGTCCGCAATTATTACGGCTAGGAAACGTGTTCTTGGCGTTTCTATGGGAGGACGTGTCATCGACAGGGAGACGTGGTGGTGGAATGACCAGGTACAGGTGGTGTTTTGTGAAAAGAAGACTGCATAACAGTGAAACGTGCCAGCAAAAGAGCTGTAGCCAGAGCCCGCAGTGAAAGTTTGTCGCCATTATACGACAAACTTGAGACTGTGGAGGGGCAAAAGTTTATTTACAAACTGTCACGTACTCGGGAAAAAGCGACGCAAGATATCACAAAATGTATTTGTGTCAGAGATTCCCGAGGCAAGCAACCGAGGCTTTGTACTCATGCTTCTGTGAAGGAGAGGTGGAGAAGCTATTTCTTAGAGTTGCTGATACTCCGCACCCGTTTAGTCTTCCGTCTGAACTAACTCCTAACCTTGGACTTATTGCTCCAATTGCCCTTGATGATACTCAAGATTGTCTTCGACGCATGAAGAACGGAAATGTGGCGGGGCCTGACAATATTCCGATCGAAGCGTGGAAATCGTTGGTATCTCTTGGTATGCTCATACTTATTGACCTTTTTAACCGTGTCTTGAACATTGGGACGATGTCAAGCCAGTGGCGGCACAGTTTTATTACCCCTGTTTACAAAAGAAGGGGCAGTATTCAAGATTGCGGTAGTTATAGGGTCATTAAGATTATGAGTCACACCATGAAACTCTTCGAGCCCGTGATCGGCCTCAGGCTCCACCAAGACTGTACTGTCTCTGAGTGTCAATACGGATTTCAGCCAGGAACAGGCACTATGGATGCAATTTTTGCCCTCTGAACTTTGATGGAGGCATACGGGGAAAGAAAGAGAGCTCTGCATATACCATTACTACACCTGCAGAAGGCCTTCGACTGTTTGGTACGTCAGTGTATCTGGTGGGTACTGCGATCCAAAGGGATCCCCGACGGAGGTCACTGGTGTGGTCTCCGATCGCAGAAAATCACCCAAATTTAAAGGTCTGATATACAAGAGCATGATCCGATTAGTTCTTTTATACGGCAGCGAATGTTGGCATTATCTCGGCATACTCAGAAGCTTCACATCACGGAGATGAAGATGCTGAGGTGGATGTGTGGTGTGACGCAGGCTGGCCGCATACGCAACACATTCATTCGAGGTAGTCTGGGGATCCGTCACGTAGCGGATAAGCTCCAAGAGCGTCGTCTGAGATGGTATGGCCACGTTTTGCGTCGGCCTAGGAACTACGTCGGAACAAAATGCGTCGTCATGTCGGTTCCTGGAGTGAGACTGCCCGAACGCCCCAGGAAGTGCCGGCTAGACGTCGTGTTGCAGAATATGATAGCCAATGGACTAACCACTGAGGATGTTAAAGATCGTGCAAAGTGGAGTAGTTTGAGTCGGAAAGCAGACCCTGGCAGTAAGCCAGGATAATGCTAAGTGGAAGAATAAATAAACGTTCAGGTAAATACAGCAAGTAATAAATGTGAACATTAGTGTTACTACATTTGCTGATAATCAATTTTTTCACTTTATAATGTAAGGTGCTTTGACCTCTAGATATTATTGCTACGTTTATTATAGTACAAGTTTCGTATTATCATTTTTTATTACTTTTGCAAATACATTTAAATGTAAAACAAATTTAATGTATTTCATATTATATTTAATTGTTATTTTGTATTTCGCTGAAAACCGTTAATAAGCTTTTATTACTGCACGACGGCTTTCGACTCCGAATATAACTTTATTATTAGAGTTATAAATTAATTGTTGAGTTTTCATGACCTATTTATTATTTCTATATAACACTGGTAAGTGCCTCTCTACTTTATCCCGAAATATTTAAACGACAATAACATTTATTAAACATTAATAAATAATATTATAGTATCTATGTAATATCTTCACTTCAATTAGTCTTACGATATATAATAGATTTTTTTGGGTGTTTACGTGATTCGTCAGAGAAAAATGAAAAAGGCACCAAATAAAATTCTTTCGCCAAATAAATTCCTTAAAATGTAAATAACGCACCCTAATGTTATTGTCTATAATGTAACATTAGGCTAATTTTTATTTTTAATGAGGTAACTTGTATAAGACATAAAAAAATGGTGAGCCTAATGATGTGTAAAAAGGGTGATATTAAGCAATATATCCATACGCAATATATCCATTTTCTTGATGTATTCCTGAAATATTTTTTTTTATTTAAATAATTAATCCTCCCTGAGTGGTAGTCGAATTCGTTAACCGCGTCTTTTTCAAACAAATGCTGTCTCCGCGCCATGCTGTGTTCATCTCTATTAATGTGTGTAGAAAAAACATAAATATTTTATAAGTAATATAGAAATTTCAGTTATTTTTGTTTTGATTTATTAAAACAATTTAGTTTAGAGCGCCTCCCTTAAATATATATTTAGTACAGCATAGAATTTAAATCTATGATTAATTTTTCACAAATTATTTGATTAGTACAAAATGGTGTAGCACTTTATACAGCAAATATTGTTTTGGTATACGGAGTGTGTGATCTTGCATATAAATGAAATTGGAACTTAAGCCTAAAGCTCTTAATGGATCTCATTCGTCCACTCAAAACAGATTTTCAGTTTACTAGCATTTTATAAATTAATCTTCACTGTCGAATATAATTTTCAATTAATGTTTTATGAAATATATTCAGAATGTCTATGAATAGGTACAAATATACTAATTTAAATACGTTTAGCAAATTCATTAGAAATAATATAACCGGTTTTATACCTCCAGTACAGCACAGGTTATTAGTATTAAGGCTTATAATTAGTAGAGAGAACTAAAATATATAACAAAATAGAATTTAAATTAATCTGAAATTCCAAATTTCATATTTCAAAAACACGAAACCCTTATAGGATCACTTTGTTGTCCAACTGACCGTCTGACATTCTGTCACAATAACTTTCATAAAATTGCGTAACATTATCAAATTAAAATTTTTACCAAATATCCTGATCTGTGGTACCTCAGAGGACAAAAAAAATTAAACTTCTAAGTTTATTATGCATAAGTCCTATCGGATATGTCTCATAACGTATATCACAAACGAAGGAAATAATCCACAAGACACCACTATTAGCTATATGAATGTGAAGTTGATTTCCTACAATGTTTAAAAAATAATTGACAATTTTATTATTCGTAGATTTACAATCATGAAATGGATACGGAACCATCATTGTACGATACCTGAATAAATCTAAGACAAGAGAAACAGGAATAAGTCATAATTGTTTTTATTTTATTATATTGTTGTTAATTCCTAGTCTTCTGTCAGTGACTTCAAATTCATTCAAAGTACCATGGGGCTTACTAATGGATTCGTCACAATTCCAAATAAATTTCATTAATAAAATAACAGTACGTACATATAATCGCGTATCTATCAGATATAGATAAACACGTAGCGCATGTAGTACGTGTCAGCTGTATAATATTGAATGTCACTGCGTCATATTCAAACGAAGCTGATAATAGGGCGTGTTTCGATGTGATAACGCACTATTGTGCTTTGGCTTTATTGTTATTAAGGCTTCAATAGCCTTTATTCTGTACATAGGTACAGAATGATTGCAATTTTTGCTATTGAATGTTAAAGTAATGTTGAAGTAAGCCATAACGGTTCAATAATTTTGTTATTTTCAACCAGTGCTTACAAAGGTTTACAAATAGATATATATCATCGAATTTATTTGTATGGTTGTAAATATGTATGTTGCATTGCTAAGTGATATATAATTCCTTCTTATATTTTGGGCAGATTACAGCAATCAACTAGCAGGCCCTGGTTGATTACCACGATAGCTCAGTGATGAGATGATTTTAATATTTTATGTGTTACTTTAAATCTCTTGGGCTCGACTTACCGCCACGGTATTGAAGATAGTTGAAAGTCCCGGGACGGTTGTATAAGTTGTATTTTTCATTAAGCAGTTCGTTAAGTAACACAGATCACAATATCAACACAGTTTAGCACAGTTCACATCTTATTTTGAATTTTGAACATATTCGCGGAGCTCACGGCGCTTGACTAGACAACTTTCGGCGAACAGCATGACACTAGGCTGTCGATCTTGGCGGGCATAAAATGAGCCCAAGATCCTACAGGCCCTTTTCAAAAAACCTAGCACTCACTTTACTCTTCACTATGCTTAACATTATTCAAGCATACATTTAAAATGCGTAAATGACTACTTTAGCTCTATTTCATTAAATTATAATAGAAAGTATAAGACTTTTCACTCTTTTTCATTAAAGCACAGTTTTAAATTGATTTATTTGCAAATATACACTTCTTTTTATTATTTTTCCAGCATTTGGTAGACAAAATAATAACAGAGTCAAAAGACTTTCGCCACATGCAATTTAGTTACAGCAATCACCGCTTAATATTTCCTAAACGAAGAAATTTTAAAACTTTTTTACTTTTATCAACATTGACAAACCACTATCGATTTAACTATAGTATTATTATATTATTATTGAATTTCAAATAATGTTACTGAGGAGATTTAATCTCCTCAGTAATATAAATTACACGGGCACTTCTTTTTATTATTTTTTCAGCATTTGGTAGACAAAATAATAACAGAGTCAAAAGACTTTCGCCACATGCAATTTAGTTACAGCAATCACCGCTTAATATTTCCTAAACGAAGAAATTTTAAAACTTTTTTACTTTTATCAACATTGACAAACCACTATCGATTTAACTATAGTATTATTATATTATTATTGAATTTCAAGTAAAAAAATCCTTTAAATACAAAAGAATAGTACACCGTAAATAGTCACTATCGCCTCGCTAGTCCTCAGGAAACTACCTGAGGACTAAAAAACAGGCTTATCCCCTGCATGGTGATTTTATTTATACGCTTAACTTAATTTTATCTTAGTATATATCATGCATAAACTTAAATTTAAAGCTAAAAATTTTTATGTGTACACAATTTTTCCAAAAAACAGACGACCATTTCCTTGAAAGCCCTTCGCGCACGAACAACTCGTTGGATTTGGCTCGTCTTGAAACCCATACAGTCGAATGCTGCACATTTTTGGCCTCATATACATAAATCCACGATTCATCACTCATCACGATGTTATAGCCTTAGTAGCATAGTATACAGTATTTTTTAAGCATTTCCTTTGACCAATCCTTACGGGCCTTTTTTTTCGACCGACAAATTGTGTGGGAACCAATTAATTTTTTTCACGTCACGTGATGAACTTGCATTATTAGTTCGCGCATAACATCATTTTTTTTGCGGAACAATAACTGATTTTTGATTACCTCCACGAAATTTGTCTTGGAGTAACGTGTGATCACGATTTAATTCAACATACCATCAATAAACACTGGTCCTTGATGGAGCTTCATCGCCTAAAATCGAATTAAGTTTATACATGCACCGTGGCTGAGTAAATCTACGTCAAAAGTAAAACTTACGAAAATAAAATCATCGCTCAAAAATTTTCACGATTCAATTCCATGTTTGGGCCAACGTAAATCTTTTAGGCTACTGTGAATAACTTAAATAAGGCTCGTATGTACAAAACCTTCTGAGTAAGTATATCCTCAAAAATGTTCAACTTTACGTTAAAATGTCAAGGGAGGCCATATCTCGAAAAATAAAACGCAACCCAATGTATTTTTAATTTTTTAAGTAAGTTATAAGTCAATCATTATTTTTATACATTAATTAATATATTTTACATATTAATAATTTTACATATTTTCTATTCTTTATATTCTTTATTTCAATAACAAATAATTTATAACACGTGGAGTCTAGGTCTCGACGACCTTTGTTTACTCACTCTATTGATCTTATTTAAAAGAAATTTTCTTCATTCCCTGAGTTATAGAAAAAAACAAGATTTATATTTCTTGCTTGCTTTGTCAAAGCATATGTTGGAAGCAAAATTATAAAATATTAATGCACTAAATATGTGATCTTAATATTGCATTTTAAGGTCTCATTAAACGTTTAATATCTATTACTGTATAATATTAATAACTTATAGTGGGTATATCAAAAGTTTTTTGATATATCTTTTGCCATTCCCGAACTCAATACTAAATATTTAAACCAAAACAGACCAATTGTCTCTTAGACACTAATATAATAAGTATAATTAGAAGAAAATCATGTGAATGAAAAGAAGTAGTGATAATAATAAGAAAGTATTAAGGACTACGGCATTTTTATGTTTTTGAAACCCTGCCAAAAAAAAAAGATTTTCCTACAGTTACACACCCGGATTAATGGTCACTTACGGGTTATATCTGTATAATGTTTATTAAACTACACAGGGTAGTAAATAATAACAGTTTGAAACTAATCATTTTGAAGTTATCGTTTGAACGTGCTTTCCTTCATTAACCCATGGAGCTTAGTTCACGTAACAGATACCGCTAACCTTAATAGCATCATCGATCATTTACATTACGTTTATTTAGACTTAATCTTTTATAGTACATATATATTTATTAAAATATACCACATAGCTGCTTCCTTGATCAGTCCGACGTGACACAAGAAAATCGTATCGTCTGATTATGTACAACATCGTTCTGGTTTCAATTATTTAGATGTTATTTTTACTGAATTTTGAAATACTACTCGCGACAGTACAATTTCAATTGAATATATATTCTATCATCACTGCTTTTGTCAACCATTGTACTCATTTATTGAACCTTATCATTAATTTTTCTCCTTGTATTATAAACGCGCAGTATTATCTCTAGTTAACAGACAAATTTATACTCTGATATACTTGTTTTAAGTAGTTTCCTCTATCAGTAGCATAGACTACATAAGTCACATATAGCTATGATTAATAATGACCATAAATGATGTGAGTGTTTGTTGTTGTGTTTGCCTAAATGAAAGGCAATTTGGTATTGATATTATTAATACATAACATTAATTACTCTAATTACTTCAATATATCCCGTTACCAATATGGAAAGTGATTTTTGTTAACAGTAATAAAATATATAACCTTAGTTTCTAAAAAATTAAAGCAAGCACATGTTCTATACGATCAGAAATAGTAATTTCTATACATTAAATTAGCAACATTATATAATAAAAATTTATATATATTTCTGCAAAAATTATCTACAATATACAATATTGTAACAGCTTACTGTCGAACTGTGGATAGAAGGAAAATTTTGTGAAATATTTATTGGAATAACCTTCGTATTGGCGCAAAATGCTTTTCAATTTTAACTTAAAGTTCAATTGCATCGGTTCAAACTCTCAACAGACACGTAACTCAATAAGTCATATTTTTGTACAAATTTCTTATCGACGTCCAGAATATCAGAATAGTAGCTACAGATATTAAAATCATAAACTCAGTAACAATTTCACAACTAAGGGTTAGTAGCGCGATTTGCTAATTGACTAATAATTGATTGGAAAAAATAAATAATTCGATCTTACTTATTTAAAAGTAAATCTGTAAATCTATTTACAGATTTACTTATAAAGTATTCTAGCCATTGTTCTAAGAAACAATAAATTTTAATAACGATGAGAACATTCAATATAAGTTAAAAAAAAAACAAAATGCAGGTTCAATTATAAAATTAGTCCTAATATTTTCAATGTTAGTTCTAATATTTACTATACAATAGTACACCGTAAATAGTCACTATCGCCTCGCTAGTCCTCAGGAAACTACCTGAGGACTAAAAAACAGGCTTATCCCCTGCATGGTGATTTTATTTATACGCTTAACTTAATTTTATCTTAGTATATATCATGCATAAACTTAAATTTAAAGCTAAAAATTTTTATGTGTACACAATTTTTCCAAAAAACAGACGACCATTTCCTTGAAAGCCCTTCGCGCACGAACAACTCGTTGGATTTGGCTCGTCTTGAAACCCATACAGTCGAATGCTGCACATTTTTGGCCTCATATACATAAATCCACGATTCATCACTCATCACGATGTTATAGCCTTAGTAGCATAGTATACAGTATTTTTTAAGCATTTCCTTTGACCAATCCTTACGGGCCTTTTTTTTCGACCGACAAATTGTGTGGGAACCAATTAATTTTTTTCACGTCACGTGATGAACTTGCATTATTAGTTCGCGCATAACATCATTTTTTTTGCGGAACAATAACTGATTTTTGATTACCTCCACGAAATTTGTCTTGGAGTAACGTGTGATCACGATTTAATTCAACATACCATCAATAAACACTGGTCCTTGATGGAGCTTCATCGCCTAAAATCGAATTAAGTTTATACATGCACCGTGGCTGAGTAAATCTACGTCAAAAGTAAAACTTACGAAAATAAAATCATCGCTCAAAAATTTTCACGATTCAATTCCATGTTTGGGCCAACGTAAATCTTTTAGGCTACTGTGAATAACTTAAATAAGGCTCGTATGTACAAAACCTTCTGAGTAAGTATATCCTCAAAAATGTTCAACTTTACGTTAAAATGTCAAGGGAGGCCATATCTCGAAAAATAAAACGCAACCCAATGTATTTTTAATTTTTTAAGTAAGTTATAAGTCAATCATTATTTTTATACATTAATTAATATATTTTACATATTAATAATTTTACATATTTTCTATTCTTTATATTCTTTATTTCAATAACAAATAATTTATAACACGTGGAGTCTAGGTCTCGACGACCTTTGTTTACTCACTCTATTGATCTTATTTAAAAGAAATTTTCTTCATTCCCTGAGTTATAGAAAAAAACAAGATTTATATTTCTTGCTTGCTTTGTCAAAGCATATGTTGGAAGCAAAATTATAAAATATTAATGCACTAAATATGTGATCTTAATATTGCATTTTAAGGTCTCATTAAACGTTTAATATCTATTACTGTATAATATTAATAACTTATAGTGGGTATATCAAAAGTTTTTTGATATATCTTTTGCCATTCCCGAACTCAATACTAAATATTTAAACCAAAACAGACCAATTGTCTCTTAGACACTAATATAATAAGTATAATTAGAAGAAAATCATGTGAATGAAAAGAAGTAGTGATAATAATAAGAAAGTATTAAGGACTACGGCATTTTTATGTTTTTGAAACCCTGCCAAAAAAAAAAGATTTTCCTACAGTTACACACCCGGATTAATGGTCACTTACGGGTTATATCTGTATAATGTTTATTAAACTACACAGGGTAGTAAATAATAACAGTTTGAAACTAATCATTTTGAAGTTATCGTTTGAACGTGCTTTCCTTCATTAACCCATGGAGCTTAGTTCACGTAACAGATACCGCTAACCTTAATAGCATCATCGATCATTTACATTACGTTTATTTAGACTTAATCTTTTATAGTACATATATATTTATTAAAATATACCACATAGCTGCTTCCTTGATCAGTCCGACGTGACACAAGAAAATCGTATCGTCTGATTATGTACAACATCGTTCTGGTTTCAATTATTTAGATGTTATTTTTACTGAATTTTGAAATACTACTCGCGACAGTACAATTTCAATTGAATATATATTCTATCATCACTGCTTTTGTCAACCATTGTACTCATTTATTGAACCTTATCATTAATTTTTCTCCTTGTATTATAAACGCGCAGTATTATCTCTAGTTAACAGACAAATTTATACTCTGATATACTTGTTTTAAGTAGTTTCCTCTATCAGTAGCATAGACTACATAAGTCACATATAGCTATGATTAATAATGACCATAAATGATGTGAGTGTTTGTTGTTGTGTTTGCCTAAATGAAAGGCAATTTGGTATTGATATTATTAATACATAACATTAATTACTCTAATTACTTCAATATATCCCGTTACCAATATGGAAAGTGATTTTTGTTAACAGTAATAAAATATATAACCTTAGTTTCTAAAAAATTAAAGCAAGCACATGTTCTATACGATCAGAAATAGTAATTTCTATACATTAAATTAGCAACATTATATAATAAAAATTTATATATATTTCTGCAAAAATTATCTACAATATACAATATTGTAACAGCTTACTGTCGAACTGTGGATAGAAGGAAAATTTTGTGAAATATTTATTGGAGTAACCTTCGTATTGGCGCAAAATGCTTTTCAATTTTAACTTAAAGTTCAATTGCATCGGTTCAAACTCTCAACAGACACGTAACTCAATAAGTCATATTTTTGTACAAATTTCTTATCGACGTCCAGAATATCAGAATAGTAGCTACAGATATTAAAATCATAAACTCAGTAACAATTTCACAACTAAGGGTTAGTAGCGCGATTTGCTAATTGACTAATAATTGATTGGAAAAAATAAATAATTCGATCTTACTTATTTAAAAGTAAATCTGTAAATCTATTTACAGATTTACTTATAAAGTATTCTAGCCATTGTTCTAAGAAACAATAAATTTTAATAACGATGAGAACATTCAATATAAGTTAAAAAAAAAACAAAATGCAGGTTCAATTATAAAATTAGTCCTAATATTTTCAATGTTAGTTCTAATATTTACTATACAATATTAATAAAGCAATTATTAAAGCAGTAAGTTATTAGAGTAATTACACTCTCGACCCCATCCAGCTGCATACAGAAATATTTCTGTTCAAGTCTTGATATTAACGCCGTCATGGATTCATAGTATCTTTATTCCGCAAATTTCGTAGCGACATCACAAAAAAATAAACTGTTACAAATTATTACCGGCCTTACATAATAATCCAAATGTTAGCTGAAGATAAAGTAAAAGTGACAAAATAGCATATAAATACACAATCCATGTGTTACCACACACTTTTATAGCCAGTTTTAATTTTTATTTGTTGCTATTCTATCTCTAATTAGTTCGACCTACGTGTAAATAGGAATAGGAATTAGTCTATCAAAATATGTAATTACCCAAATGAAATATGTGTGCTAAAGCTAAACACAATTTCATTTCAATCGGTACATACTAAACAATATAAATAATATAAAGTCCAAATAACAACAACTTGTCTAAAATCCGCTTCTACGAAGCGTATCAAAACCCGTGATGATATCTTGCAGAAGTTTTTACTTCACTTTAATTTCCTTTCTTCGATTAAGTTTTAGACCAGAAATATTTCCATTTTTGTATCTAAGATATTGAAAACTCAATATTGAAATTTATACAACCAACAAAGAACGCTAAGGGAAACAGAAAAATATAAATATTTATCTACAAGTAATTTAATAATAAATTGTTGTTTTTTAAATGTTGTCAATGATGCTTCTTCTAGGCATTAAGTTTATAACGTAGCTACCTATATTATATTATTCCAATATAATTTTAATTCTATATCCTTTTGAGGAAACTAGTGTTAAGACACTCCGTTGCTTAGTCCCTGCTAAATAAATTTGAATGACTACATGTCAAGAAATGTGCGAGAAATCATAATCCTGAGGCATTTCATTAGCAATACTATAGAGAAAAATATTAAAATTTTATGCATTCCTAATTCTTCGAAGATCACTATTTATATTAGTTGCTTATTTTAACCTGTCACTGCACTTAATGAACGCATTATTATCTTCAAATAATATTGTAGGGTAATCGATCTTTTGATGATTTTTTTTAAATATGGTTAAAATAGTAGTGGCTAAGAATGCTTTTGGCATGCAAAAATATCGATACCGCTCCGACCGGTAACTTGTATGGGAATATATGTATATTGTCCGATGATCACACTCGTAATGCATTATAAATCTGCAATTATTTTATGTAAATCAGTAAGGTAGTCGACATATTTTTATTATTTGATGTGAATGATGATATATGTCGGCGCTAGGCCAGGGTTTCGTTGTTCAGAGTCCATTTTTCATAATAAAATAACAGAGTGGTAGCAATTGGTTTATTCTCGTACAATAGTTAATATAGAATAGCTTTATGATACATAATTTGTTTAACAGCTGACATTTCTGTTCAATATTCAAAATTATCATAAAGAACTTAACATTGCAAATAGGTTTTATTAATTAAACATTAATTTCAATACTAAACACTTTTTAACAATAAAATCATAAAATGTATATTGATTTCCGCCCATACGGCCATACTGACTCCAGCGCGTCCCTTGCGCTGCTTCTTATCTCATCTTCTAGGCATCTCATATAGAGATGTAACCAACTTGTAAGGAGTCTCTCATGTCGAGACGTAAGACATCTCTCATGTCAGATGTGTCACCATACATTGCTAACAAGACCAGGATAAAGGATACGCTATACTGGTGGCCAGCCAGCGTTTAAGGATAGGATATTTGGATAGGAAAAATGAATTTAACACAAACAGAATTTATTATGTAAGGAGTCTCTCATGTTGATTCATCGTGGTAGGCGTCTCTCATGTCCAGATGTATAAGGCGTTACCTTAGTAGGTACATCGCTCAACAAGACCAGGATAAAGGATACGCGTGGTGGCCAGCCAGCGTTTAAGGAAAGGATATTTGGATAGGATAAATAAATTTAACACAAACAGCATTTATTATGTAAGGCGTCTCTCATGTAGACTCATCATCGTAGGCATCTCCCATTTCGAGATGTATAAGGCGTCACCTTAGTAGGTACATTGCCCAACAAGACCAGGATAAAGGATACGCGTGGTGGCCAGCCAGCGTTTAAGGAAAGGATATTTGGATAGGAATTTGGATATAAAATAAATTTAACACACAAACACCATCTACGTCATCATCATGAAATAACTTGTTTCTTTTTTTTTTTTCTCTTTAAGGAAATTAGCTTAGTGTAAATAAAGTATAAATAAATTTAAATAAGGCAGGCTGAAGCACTCCCGTGTGAATTGCTTGAGGTGATTTCTCTGCCCATACGGTCGATTCGTCTTGAGTAGAGAACTGGATACTAATCTGCATTTTTCTTTTCCGTTTCTCATTCAAGTTCTTACTTCTCTGGATTGGTAGCGTCTTAAGTCATTTTCAACACCAGGCACCATATCCCTCAAACATAAAAAAGCATTAATTAAAACATTCTAAGAAATTGATTCAAGATATAAGGAAAGTCGACAATGTCAGCTTTTATTGATTATTTGGAGTATTTAATTCTAAAATCATTTATCAAAAATGGCAATAAATTAAATTATATGTAAAATTTTTAAAATTACTGTTATAGTAAAATTATAAATAGATAAACATTAAATTTAAACTATATTCATCAGTTTCCTATTCCTTATTCTAAGCTGCGGTCAAAATTATCCCTATATTTGAAATTCCACTACGACATACGAAGCCCAGTCTGTCTATTAATGATAAAACTTAAAGGTGAATATACAAATTTAATTATTAAGAAAATCACCAATTTTAAAAGGATAAATTGAAATTAAAATAAGTCTTATTACTAAGAGACCGCTCGGCCATGCTTACTTTATCAAAAATAGTCGTGTAGTTAACATAACACGCAAATTATTTATATTATTTATCGTCGAAAACTTGCAATATTTTGATGTGACTTATAGAGTTATTTTAAGCTTGTCACAAATGAAATATGATTTCTAGAATATTTAAAATTATATTTAAACTATTTAACTATTACATACATTTGATATGTTTATTTTCGGCTTTGCTTTGGTCAGTATTTTTTTTTAATAGAGGTCAGTATATATTTGAACGTTCACTGATGTTAAGTTCAAGAATTTTACTCTCTGAAAGTAGCGCATAGACCGGCTATTTTCATAACATTAAAATCTTAATCTTATTATAATATCAAAGTGAATTTCTATATCTATTTCCCCTATAACACGAAACTATAATTCTAAACTTACGTCTCTATACACAGCATATCAATTTGTTTAAAGGGAATTGAACCTGCTATCTTTTAGCTTCGCTCGCGTTTGAGTCCTTAAATAAATATTAAGGTATTTGTATTCCAATCTCGACCATAACCTTGACGATTGAAATCAAGCATTGGATTTCATGTACTGGTGCACCCCAGAATGACTGAGAAGGCTTTGTTTAAAATCACCAGCCAATAAAACTACCATTTCTCCCATTACGTCTGTCTTTTCTAACAAGTTCTAAAGAAGTCGGTATTAAACTTTTATGGCTTTCTTGTGAGACATTGTACATTCATCCCACACTTAAAGCTTACATTCTCATCCTATAGCATATTTTTTTACTCAAATTACTGATTGTGTTACTAGATTGTTAAATCTTCCTGTCCCACTGTCTCGTCAAGGGCTTTGCATGCTTTCTGACCACTGTAAAAACTTCATTTTCTTTGAAGATATATTAATTGATAGTCATATCTGTATATACTTGTTGCAGTTGATATATAATATTTTCATGAATTCTTTGTCCTTACCCCAAAGAGTTTAAGGGTTAGAAAGACCGTAAGATAATAAAACTTAAGCGACAAGTTCCCTGATTTTATGTGGCGATTGACATAGTACGGCTTTCTCAATAGTTTCATCTCCTCTATTATCATTTCGTAAAAGCGACACCGAGCCAAACATGGAGCTTCTCTTTATGTTTGATATTGATGCGACATCCTACGACGAAGGATTACAGGTAAAAGTTACGAAGAGATTAGGCTCCTTGAAATTTCATACATAAGTAAAAGCGTCTTGAGTACTCATGCATAACGGTGACTGTTCATAAAACCGGACTGGCAAAATAATTTTGCAAATGTCGTTAGGTCTAATACTATTATCTCGTAAACGTATGTAGTTTTCGGTTCGTAATTATTTTTCTTTAGACAAATGTTATGAAGACGTTCATTATTTACTTCTACTTCATTAACTTTCTAGATCATTCTCTACTTTCTCTACTACTAAGAAAAAATGGAAAAATGTCTTGGACGGAAGAGGTTGAGTTGAATTGAAGTTATGCTCTCGAAGCATAATGTAATACGCATGAAAGTCCATACGGGTAATTTTTATTTAACGAATGGAATTAATTAGTATTTTAGCACAGAATTTAGCATCTCAGCAACACTTAATGATATTATCGTAATTATCTAAAAGAAAATTGCCTATTGAACTTTTTAATCATTGACTATAGTATTGACTGTAGTAACATTCAAATTTTCAATAATTTCAAAGGCTCCTCTATTTCGTAATGGAAGGAAAACTTTATGTAATGGAAGGAAAACTTTAGCACTAGAACAATACGCTCCAGCAATTGCAATACTAACATTTTTTATTCAAGAAATAACAATTATAGGATGATTTTTATATCAATTAAAGGATGATCTATTCAATCCATTTTCACGTTTATTAAAAACGATAGTTTCATCTTACTTTTAGAAATTTTCAAAGCGTTAATTCACGCTTTGGATGGAGGAAATACTACAAGAAAACATAAAAATTAAAACAATGCGAGATTTGAACCCGCATCTCTTGGAAATCATGAAAGCACTCTGACCACTATGCCATGCGTTTTTCATCACGCTAGTCCCTATACAACTTATCGCATTTTTATCATTATAAAAGTATTGGGAGGTTTTTCTTTCTAATTTTTTTTTTTTATTAATAACTCCCGTAACAAACTTACGTACATTCGCATTTATATATATAACGATCGATGCTCTTATTTATCAAGAATTTCAAAAGACATACTTATATTGTTTGTGATCATAATTAAATTTATAGTATTCCGTTTTATAGAAAAAGTCACATAGTCAATTTTATATGTTCGTAGTCTTATAGCAATTTCTACTTAAATGACATTATGATGACGATAACTAGATTTAATAATTGCAGCAATATTAAAATTACCTACGCCAACATTTTATAACATTAGGAGAGTTTCATTTTTACATACTTATAAGCAATGGCCTGGATTATTGCAATTGAAATATTATAAGGAAATACTTTTTGAAAATATCAATGTATTACAATCTTCGATTTTACATGCTTGAAATGTTTTTTGTACAACAATTTATGAGTTGGGAGTGTTTATTAATACAGAGCGAATAAATTCAAGAGGATATATGTACCAGAGATCAGTGTATCAACCAACTCAGCGACCGCTGCTTACGGTCGAGCTCTCTTGTAAATCGCGCACGCTGTGGCGTACTCAGTATAGCTGATTGCTTGATCTGAAGCGAAGCCGCGCCATTTTTGGAAGTTAGTAAATTTACAATAAACGTATTTCTTTATAAATTTCATTAACTTAACTTAATTCTTGGCTTGGTGTAAAGTATGGCTGCACCATGCTGCATCTGCTTTGAATTGGTTGCCGCTTCTTAATTGTGGGTGTCATCACTCTTGGTAGCTCTTCTATGGAGTTATTTTCGACAGCCGACATCAATCCTCAAAACATACAATAATGTCAATTAAAACAGTCTTATAAATTATTTTCATATATAAGGAACCCTAATAATTTTAATATAAGAGCATTCATTTGTTAAAGAATTATTCTAAAATTATTTAAATTTAAAATGTCAGAAATAACAAATGAAACTGTATTTCAAATATTCAAAATGACAGTTTCAGCAAAACTACAAATAAATAAACATTAATCTTAAGATGATATGGTATTTAAAATTACTCAGATTCATATTCTTTATTGGCGATTACGTAAAATATTTCTATATCAATATTAATTAAACATTATCTCTATGCAATATTATTTTAAAATTCCTTTAAGGCATCTATCTAATAATAAGAAAATCTTTACATCTAAAATAATGCATTTTATTACTAAATACCGTTCGTTCATCCTTAAATAACCAAAAAATCTAACTACACGCAGTCGTCTATCACTTTATTATATTTTTGTAATTATAATGCCACAAGATATTTACCGGTACTATTTGAAAAGCTTATAGTTGAAAAGTGTATAGCTAATTGTAATTTTTGTAATGGCGTTATGTCAAAGCTAAATTCTATAACAAACGTTTATTGTATAAAGGATATATGTTTTATCAACTTAGCTTAGCTGTTGGCTTGGTGTGAAGTACAGCTGCACCATGCGTGTCTTCTGCAGACTGGAAGTCTTCACTTGCCCCCTTGTTGACATGCAGTGGCTGCAGAATAGCCCTCATTTGTGCGCTTGTTTTGCTGCGTGTATTGTTGCTGTGCCCTCTCATTGATTTTCTTATTCTCTTTTTATCCTTCGTCATAAAGGAGTCTCGTTTCACAATCAGTTGTGTTGTTCAAAGATAAGTTCCATGGCATTGTAAGGCTGAGATCTTTCTGGTTGTGATCCAATGAGGCTGTGTCTATCGCACATATGCTCCCATGAAGCGGAGATCTATCCCACCGCTGCTGTCGGCGCTAGGCCAGGGTTTCGTTGTTCAGAGTCCATTTTTCATAATAAAATAACAGAGTGGTAGCAATTGGTTTATTCTCGTACAATAGTTAATACAGAAGTGAGTTATGATACATAATTTATTTAACAGCTGACATTTCTGTTCAATATTCAAAATTATCATAAAGAACTTAACATTGCAAATAGGTTTTATTAATTAAACATTAATTTCAATACTAAATACTTTTTAACAATAAAATCATAAAATGTATATTGATTTGCGCCCATATATACCTACGTAGGTTGTAATACACAATAATAATCTATCCGTTTAGTTATAATAAATTAACTAAAGTTAATAATTGTGCCTAAGTGTGATTATGATTTATTTCTAGGTTGTATTATAAATTCTAACTCATGGTCAAATATGGCCAGTATTATGAGGCTAATTTCATACGAACGCTACTAAATAAAAGCAAAAACGTCTGCTAAATAAAAGCAAACACGTCCACAGACATGGATATTTGACATACGAGATCCAACATAATTTCATCTTGATACGCCTAAGTGATTTTGAGTATCGACAATTTGATAAACAACTTATGTCCACATTTGGTTTTAAAGGTTTTAGTGGACATACGTGTACGTTACAAATTCACTATGGAAAATAAAAACCATTTGTATATGTTTGTTACTCACGTAGAAAAGTGCATAATATTTTACTTTCATTTAAAGTAAAGAAGAAAGAAAAGAAAAAATACTTACATAGCACCATTATTAAGTGAATTGTGATTCAGTGGAGTTTTCAGCAGCAGTTCGAAGCACATTAATTTACGAAGCGGATTTAGCGACAGCTACAAAAAGTGAATAAAATTTGTAAATAATTTCATGATTCGTGTGTTGTGTGTCATAATACTGCAACAGGTATACTTTAATGGACTGTAAAAAATGGCTGCACAATATAATATTGCCCTTAATTTAAAAGGATTTAGAACTCTATGTTCTCTTTTTTAGGACGAAAGGTTATTAATTTAAAATTCATTTTCATATTTCTATTTCCCACGCCTGTCAACCTACTGCAAGGTATAAACGCTTCGGTGGATACATTTAAAACTATAAATTATTTTTTGTTTATAACACTTCGTGTGAAGGTTGGTGTTTTATGATTTTATAGCGACTGAATGGTATAGCTTTTTTTTAGAATAGAAAATACAGTCGGTTTTATATATTGATTTCATGTATAAAAATTGTTTTGAAACGCCAAATGACTTATATAAGAATTTGTAGTGTCTTCCAGGGCAATTCCAGGGCATTCCTTCCAGTGCTTGGAAGGCAAGGAGACTAAGAAGAACACGCAAGAAACTTAGTCCAGCTTTTTCAAAATATAACTTATCTAATGAATGTACAGTTCATTTCAACTTTTCGAACAATATTACTCCCTAGTAGCCTAATCGTAATAATAGTCTTAAATAATGTAGTAAACTTAACTGTACAATTTGCATTTAAATAAATTCTTAAAGTTCTTGAAAACAAGTCTAGTACATTATTAGGCAATATATTGTACATATACAGTGGCCTGCAAAAGACCTCTTTATTTGACACACATAGGCCGAGGAAATACGAAGTATTTAAGAGTAGCTTCACGCTTTATCCCGCACATGGCAAGGTAGGCAAAGGGAACTGTAGGAACCGTTGGAACCTAGTGTTAAGACACTCCGTTGCTTAGTCCCTGCTTTCTCTGTCCCCGCTTTCCACCTTTTTCGAGGCATTGCGTGTTGAGTGGCGGAACTCAACGCCGCGCTTTGCCTAATTTGCCAGAGCGAAGAAAATGGAAATAGAAAAATCCATCTTCCCCGACTGGGGATCGAACCCAGAAACCGTCGCATTACAAGAAGACGTTGCGCCTCTGCGCCACGACGGTATTTAAGAGTAGATTTGGTTAAAACTTATATAATAAAATTTTACTATAAAATAGGAAGGAACCAGCTACATCAATAATCAAAGAACCAGCTAAAATCTTGTCACCTATGCTATTGATTATGGCGTGAGTAACTAAATAACTAATAAACGATCTAAAAATTATATTGTTTTTTAATTAATATAGTTTCATACCTTTAATAGACTACTATCCGTATTGGTATCTGTTGGTTTTTCACTTTTACGTTTCAAACGCGCATATCGCAGCAGATTTCAACTTTTGGTGTATATTCAAAATATACCATACTGAGTAGCAAAACTCAATTATTTTATTTTTATTTTAATTCACCACACCCACTTTGATTGTTGTTTACCATATAGGGAAATGAAAATAATTCATTTTACTAAATGAGAACTTAAAACGCAGCCATGAATCATGACTTATTAAAATAGTCGAAATATTTGCAAAAATGTTTGTGTTTATCTTTACAATACATTATTCTACTCATATAGTATAATTTTAAGGCCTTTTTGTCAGAACGTTTGAGCTTGCATAAGTGCTTCCGTTTAAATCACTTTTAATAAGATAAGAACTTCCTTCTTTATTATAGCAATTTCATGTAACATAATAAGATAATACCGAGCGAATAATATTTCACGCTTATGATATTCTTTTACGCCCATTATTACTTATTATGATGTCAGTGGGATGATGAATTTTTCGTTGTGCTTTATACTGATACATTGTATATTATAATCGTGCTTACTTACTTTAAAAAAGGTTACTTTAAAAATATAACAATACTGAAATAGAATTAAAAAATCCTCTTTTGTAAAATTTTATCAACATTTGATACATACAATATATGGATGTTTGTTTTTAAGTAAGAAGTCATGTTTTCATTTGAGAGAATTAAATTACTAAAACCATATGGCTATTTTGTGTTCTATATCCCAAAAAAAACATTGTAAAGTTATATAAGTTCGGTCACTTTTGAAAATAAAATTGGTACGGAGCTCGGTGCAAGTGTGTAATTCGCACTTGGTATTCTTTTAAAAAACAATATAATTGCGATGTTAAGAGTAATCTGCATTACCACTTAGCCTAAGTATAGTATATATATACATATATTCTCAAGCTATACTAAAAACAAAAGTAATATCTTAAATTACATTAAACTTGCATTGTTTATAAATTCTCAAAGGAAATAGAAGTTTTATAAGAATATGTAGCTCTTGTGACTCTTACATCGTATATTTGCTGTCGTAAGTTTGTTCTGCAAAGTAAAAATTTCGTTGTTAACAACTTGAAGTCATTACTTCTATGTATTTCTCAAGAGACTTGCAGAATTTTAGTAACTGTGTATTTATATTGGATTTAGGTAAATTAAATGCAGCCATATTTTGTTATATTTAATCAAATTTTATTATTTTTAGTAAGTATTATTAATAAAATTGTCGGATTTGTTCAATATATTTTGTGTATGTTTTATTTAGTTTCTTTAGTGACATTATTATTTTAGCGTCTAACATATCAGGTATAAATTTAATTTTGTACGCCGGCTCCAACACGCATGCATAAGCACACGTTATAATTTTGCATGCGTTATTGTTTCACATCAAAATGTGTATTAATCTACTGCATCAAAACTCTGGTTGAATGTTAGTTGGAAGTTACATAACAATTGTTAAACAAAGTACATTTATTGTGGATTGTGAAGCGAAAAAAGTTAACACTTTTTTTAATATTTTTAAGGTTTGTTCTAATTTATCTTACTTGTACAGATGTTATATTTCTAATATATATTGACTATTCATCTAAATATTTTTAGCAACAAACACGCCACATGTAATCTCTACAACTCGAAGTCGAAATCACTAAGAGCAAATAGACCGAGGCCATTCTCATACGAGGATTATTCTACAACATATGAAAGTAAATCCAACCGTTTCCCTAATTGCTATGATAAATACGTGACCTCTCAGGCTATTAAGGCTCGAGTAGATAATTTACGCGAGTAAATTTCGGCTTCATACAAGTATCTTTTGAAGTTATAGAAGTTGGGATTATACGCTTATATTAACTGAGGCACGATTACAGTTAATCTTCTTTTTGTTAATTAATTGCTTAAGAAAATTATCAAATTCAAATTCAAATAATTTTATTCAAAATGAAAATACATGATTCATTTTTTGAACGTCAAAAACACTACCACCGGTTCGCTAAAGTTAATGCCTCAGACCTGAGAAGAACCGGCGCAAGAAACTCAGTCTATTAATATAAATGTTAATTATAATAAAGTGAAAAGAAAAGTACAGTTGTAGAATTGTAGCATTCAAAATATCAACAAAATTCAAAAGCTTTTTTAAACGCTTAATTATTAAGATTGCAAAAATTTTATATTCGATATTTACATTTATAACAATATTGAGCCACAGTTAAAAATTATGTACAAATGCTACGATTGGCGAAGATGTATTCAGATCTATTTTTAAGGTTAATAATTTTCATAGTTGATATGGTTATATGCGAAATATATATAACACTATTTTTAATATATAAAATATGTACCTTTTCTCTCAAATTTTGAATTGATAATTCTTTAAACAGCGTATCAGTAAAGTACTTATAATGTTTGAATAACCAATGACATTAACCAATGAATGACTTACTCGTGGACCTAAGACAAGATTTCAAAAACTGTTACTATGACCATACTAATAAAAATAATATGTCCTTATTTATTGGAAATTAAATTGTTAAAATGGCTTTATGAAAATAAATAAAATAAGTTTAATGTTTACCTTATACATAAATATAATTTATATGCGAAGAAAACGCCGATATTAATGCATCTGTTAAAAAACTTATTATTACGTATTATTTGCTACATACAAGATAAATAATACTATAGTGAAGAGAAAACAATGAATATATAAAATATGTTAGAATTATTTTAATTTAAAAATTATAATTTATTAGCAGCAGCTAAGTGAGATCATTTACACGATCCAATTTCTAATTGAATAAAACATTAATTCTAATTAAGCATTGTAAGTTAAACATTGTAGAGTTACGTGCGCCAATTTGTAACGAATACGTATAAAGTCGAAGTTAACGGGCGTCCTAATTAGCAAGAAATATATCCGTATCCGAAGTAGTAGAAATATATCCGTACTTACGAGTAACTTCAATATAATATTTACCAATGTATATAATACAAGAATAAACAATTCATTATTTAAACTACGTAAAAACAGAGAATGAAGTTTCATCAAGAATAATTTTTTTGTTCTACTTTTGTAAAAGGTGAAGAAATATGGCTAGTAAGATAAATTCAAGCGATAGCCTCTATTTATATCAACGCACGTGACGCGTCGCAGCCACCCGCAATACGCTTACTTATTTGAAATGTGTAAGTTAAGTAATAAGTTTTTCGATCTTACAAACGAACTGAATAGAAATAGGTTTAGCTTATATGCAGTTGAAGTAGGAGCGAGAGGTATAACGGCGAATCTCTCTATAGTTTACTAAAAGATTTCGACCTGTCTAGAACTATCACAAATTCATTTTTAGAATGTACTTCGAAGGCGGCTTTTGTAAAATAATTTAAAATTTATTTAAGTAGTCAGAGGAGCTCGGACAGTAAGTGTAAGGGTAAATGCATTTTAAAAGGGCCCTTTAAACCTAAACTCGGGTTGCAAGTCCCAAGTGCTGCTCGAAGCTTCTCTTCCTACAACACGATGGGCTCGGCACCCGCACGGTTAATTCATGAAACGTATAGTAGTTTCTTTTCTCTTCTTCTTCTAATAAAGATATTTTATTACACAACTGTTGTTTATATATTTTTTATAAAATTGGAGCTAAATGTTTCATCAAGCTAGTTCAAATTCTTATATGGACGAATATTACTTCGCTATTTAAATTTATTGATGGATATCTGTTGAGAGATACTTGTTAATATCTTCCGAATACCCTTGGGGAAATCCCAGAGTACCCTAAATGTTGATGGTGGTTCGCAGTAGGCGGGCCTTTCACTGAGGCGCCATAGTAGAATGTTCAACCGATCCTATGGCGTCTCATGGAGGTGAAGAGAATTCCGTTGGGTTTTAGTGGGTAGTGTCGAGACGGGTACTGTATCGATGAGTACCACAGTACCACTCACATTATCACATGGGTGGTCTGTGAAAAAAGCATTTTCCAGCGATAAAAAAATTACTTGTTAATATCTGCTATTAATAATGAAATATTTTACTTGAATGGTTGGTTTAGCTTGGTAGAATTTGGCTCGGACCAATAGCTGTATGTACAAGTCTCGATATTTTTCAATCAGTATAAGTTTTGTATATTTGCTATGTTGGTATGTAATATTATGGAATAACATTTGAAATTAAAATATATAAATTACTATAAAATACAATTTTAAAATAGTTTCACAGCTAATAGCATAAAATTTAATAACAATTTACTACAAAAATACATTTTTTTAATATTTTTTCAAAACTTTGCATATAAAGCTTATTTATAACATACAGAATACAGAATATGAACTAAAATAATAAAATAATTTCCGGAAATAAAAAGATATGTTGTGATTTGTTATTTTATTACTAAATTGTACTGTGATTAATCATTACTTTATAATTATTTGTATAAAATGAAATAAGATATTGTCTTGAATATCACTTTTCATTTCTTATTCCAGCACAAATTTCCGGAAATATTTAGATGTTATATCAAATTACTTGCTTTATTAATTTTTCAATTTAAATTATGTAAATTTACACTACGTATTAAACGTAGTGTAAATATTTCCAGTCTGTCCCAAGAGTGGGTGAATTGAATTTTAGAAGTACCTGACCTTAATAACTTAAATAATTTTAATCGGAATGAATTTCTCATTTAGAGTGCGCGTAAAGCCATCCTGAGAAGGCTTAGATTTTAGATTCTTCGAAGTCAATAAGCGTCAACCTGGGTGAAATGAAATTGATTTTTGAAGACTAAGGCAGTCGTTGTAATTACGAATAACTCTGCCATCGTTTATTTTTAGTGAGAGTTTCTGTTATAGTGGTGAATTTTTTTAAGTAATATAGTGGAAACGGTATATAATTGTGTGAAAAGCTCCGTATTAACAAATTTATTAGTTATAGTAAGTGTTTGTATTATCTTTAGCATGAAGTATTAGTAGAAATTTAGTGTCAGGGGTTAGTTTTAATTGATTTCCCGCCGGATCCCTAAAGGACATTCAATTTCACGGAAGAGACACGGCGAGGTGACATTTTCTATTCAATATAAATTAAGTGTTAAAAGATATTCAAAGAAAAATAAAAAAAATATATATATATATATATATATTTTTTTTATTTTTCTCGAGGCCTGCCGCTGATCGGACGACAAGACGCCCCAAGTCTGCGTCTGCGTCCACAGGCCGCGTCCTACGGTGGCCGAAAGTCGGCCACCCTACGACGCCCAGTGCGTCTGACGCGGGAGGGTCGAGAAGAGGTAGCCCCTCTCTCCCTTTCTGCTGCCTCCTTTGCGAGCATTACGGCTTCACAAAAGGTAGCGACAGTACTCCACCCTGACTCACTCCCAACCATAGTAGAAACCACAGCCGGAAGCGAGAGGCTTCCCGCAGCTTTTACGGCCGCGACTAAATCACGGCGCTGCTCGGCCCAAGCTGGGCACTCTGCCAACGTATGTAGCGCCGTATCGTCACGGCAATCACCACAATGGTGGCATTGGGTCGTCGGCTCCCGACCTATGCGACACAAGTACCTCCCAAAACATCCGTGTCCGGTAAGCACCTGTGTCAGCCGGAAGCTGAGAGCGCCGTGGCTCCTATTGAGCCACTCGTCTAAAATGGGCCTTACCGCCGCTATAGCGGCATGACCCACCGTGGTTTGCGCCAAGCGCATCTTCCACTCTGCCACTAGGACTTGGCAGAGCTCTGCCCTGCGTGCCTCAACCTGTTGAAGCACAAGGCGCTGACCCCGCTCGACCGCCTCCACCCGCCACCAATAGAGCGACGCGAGAAGCTTTGCTTCGAGGTCCCAGGGTGGGGATCCGGCTAGAAGGCTCGCTGCCTCAAAGGAGATTGTACGGTATCCCCTTATAACCCTGACAGACATTACGCGCTGCGGCCTTCGCAGTGCGGCGATGTTGCGGGCTGTCATGGCGTCCGCCCACACTGGCGCAGCGTATAGCGCCATTGATCGTACAACCCCCATGTAAAGCCTCCTACAGACGGAGTTGGCACCCGCACGGTTAATTCATGAAACGTATAGTAGTTTCTTTTCTCTTCTTCTTCTAATAAAGATATTTTATTACACAACTGTTGTTTATATATTTTTTATAAAATTGGAGCTAAATGTTTCATAACTAGTTCAAATTCTTATATGGACGAATATTACTTCGCTATTTAAATTTATTGATGGATATCTGTTGAGAGATACTTGTTAATATCTTCCGAATACCCTTGGGGAAATCCCAGAGTACCCTAAATGTTGATGGTGGTTCGCAGTAGGCGGGCCTTTCACTGAGGCGTCATAGTAGAATGTTCAACCGATCCTATGGCGTCTCATGGAGGTGAAGAGAATTCCGTTGGGTTTTAGTGGGTAGTGTCGAGACAGGTACTGTATCGATGAGTACCACAATACCACTCACATTATCACATGGGTGGTCTGTGAAAAAAGCATTTCCCAGCGATAAAAAAATTACTTGTTAATATCTGCTATTAATAATGAAATATTTTACTTGAATGGTTGGTTTAGCTTGGTAGAATTTGGCTCGGACCAATAGCTGTATGTACAAGTCTCGATATTTTCCAATCAGTATAAGTTTTGTATATTTGCTATGTTGGTATGTAATATTATGGAATAACATTTGCAATTAAAATATATAAATTACTATAAAAATACAATTTTAAAATAGTTTCACAGCTAATAGCATAAAATTTAATAACAATTTACTACAAAAATACAATTTTTTTATATTTTTTCAAAACTTTGCATATAAAGCTTATTTATAACATACAGAATACAGAATATGAACTAAAATAATAAAATAATTTCCGGAAATAAAAAGATATTTTGTGATTTGTTATTTTATTACTAAATTGTACTGTGATTAATCATTACTTTATAATTATTTGTATAAAATGAAATAAGATATTGTCTTGAATATCACTTTTCATTTCTTATTCCAGCACAAATTTCCGGAAATATTTAGATGTTATATCAAATTACTTGCTTTATTAATTTTTCAATTTAAATTATGTAAATTTACACTACGTATTAAACGTAGTGTAAATATTTCCAGTCTGTCCCAAGAGTGGGTGAATTGAATTTTAGAAGTACCTGACCTTAATAACTTAAATAATTTTAATCGGAATGAATTTCTCATTTAGAGTGCGCGTAAAGCCATCCTGAGAAGGCTTAGATTTTAGATTCTTCGAGGTCAATAAGCGTCAACCTGGGTGAAATGAAATTGATTTTTGAAGACTAAGGCAGTCGTTGTAATTACGAATAACTCCTTGCCATCGTTTATTTTTAGTGAGAGTTTCTGTTATAGTGGTGAATTTTTTTAAGTAATATAGTGGAAACGGTATATAATTGTGTGAAAAGCTCCGTATTAACAAATTTATTAGTTATAGTAAGTGTTTGTATTATACTTTAGCATGAAGTATTAGTAGAAATTTAGTGTTATGGGTTAGTTTTAATTGATTTCCCGCCGGATCCCTAAAGGACATTCAATTTCACGGAAGAGACACGGCGAGGTGACATTTTCTATTCAATATAAATTAAGTGTTAAAAGATATTCAAAGAAAAATAAAAAATATATATATATAGAAAATTTATGCGAATAGAGGGAGCGCTTGGGCGATTTCAAAGATGTTCGCGGGTTCAAATCTCGCAGCATTCAAATTTTTAAATGATCTCCTTATGTATTTTTTTCTCTAAAGAATAAATTATGTCGATAAATATTGTATATTTACATAAATTTTACAATTAATTAAACAAGTATAAATATTACAGTAATTTATTTCGAAGTTTAAATAAGATAAACTTGTGGTCTTTTAATTAGTCAACGTTTCGTGGCTTTCGCAAACAAGTCTCATTAGCAAATCAAATCGTACCCCAAAAACTTTGTTTTTGTTTTTGACTAAAAGTTATATTCTGAAATTTAACTTGTACATATGGAAAGTCAATTTGCTCTTATTACTGAATAAATCATATATTAGATTTTAGGTATCGATTACTTACATTAACTTCTTACTACTTAATTTGTACTCTTTATTTATATTTAATGCGTATTTAAAATAATTAGAAAACAGTAGAAAATTTTTGGCAGGGAAGTAAATTAACATATCATTTTGTTAAAAGCATATTAGGGACAATTTCTTTAGTTTTTTAAAAAAAGTCAAAAAATTTGAGGTTAACGTCTTTTGGCTTACACTAAAGCCTTTAACCCCCTGAAAACCTTTTAAGAGGGCTCGTATTGTGGAAGTCGTAACCAATTAGCTACGAACTTGACTTAATTAGATATCAAATAATAAAGGAGAAGACTAAAGTTACTAAGACGTTATACTCATAACTTTACTTCTTACATTTAAAACATCTTTGAAACCTCGTGTTTGTACGACTTGCGCAAAATAAAACAATTTATCCGGACTAATCGCGTATATTATTAGACACTTTACAGTAGTACGTATAATTGAGTATATTGTATACTTATACTTGATAATTCTATAAGCTATATTTAATATTTTAATTAAAAATTTAAATAAATATCTCGATTAGTGCGGTAGTTCTTATAAGTAAATTGATAACATTAATAAATCTTGATTATATCGTAAATATTTTATTAACCATTTTCTAAAATATTATAGGCTTTACCTGACAAAGAAATTCAAATTCTTAGAATAAGAATATAATCCCTAGAAGTAAGGCAAAAGAAAGCCTGTAATCGTTAATCTAGCCCCTGGTAGAGTAAAGTTTGTAACAGTTGATAAAGTGTTGTACCAAAGGGTTTGACGGGTATTTCAATAAAATTAAGATGAAACTTAAAGGATCTTGGCGCTATCTCAATATAAACATAAGGAATGTTATCAGTAATGGTGTTATTTATAAATACTATGTTATATGTAATTAAAAATACAAATTATATATATTTGTATTTCTTATATTTGTTTTAATATTTATAAAATTTTTTGAAAGCAATATTTTTTTTTTAATATTTTATATTATATAGAAAATCGAAACCAATTAATAGACTTTTAAGCTACATCTTAATTTATTTTAATCACTTTGTGAATGTGTGAAGTAATTTATTGCATGAATAAATATTTAAAAGCACATTTTAGCGTTGGGATCTAGCGTCGGGTTCTACTACAGTTTAAATATTACATACGTACTAAATTTAAATTTCTTAACTAAGAGCACTTACAAGGATGCGCTATAAGAAATTTTATTTTTAAACTAATTCAAAGCTTTACAGGTAAAAAATAACGTTTTACGTAAATACATATATATATATATATATATATATATATATATATATATATATATATATATATATATATATATATATATATATATATATATATATATATATATATATATATATATATATATATATATATATATATATATATATATATATATATATATATATATATATATATATATATATATATATATATATATATATATATATATATATATATATATATATATATATATATATATATATATATATATTTATATATATATATATATATTTTTTTTGTAAATATTATGTAAGCTAAAGCTAAGCTTTAGTTTAGCTGTTGCTACACAAAACGGGAATCATCTGAAACATAAACGAATGGAAAACTTTTTCAATTTCAAATGCACAGTGAAATTACTTGTAACATTTAATACAATGTTGTAGTGTTTACTGACGGAAGAATGAAAATAAATTAGATTCATTGCACTCTAAACAACGAACAATCTATTTCAATAGTCATTTTTTTGTGAATGACTCATACAGTATGTGGCACGTATGATAAAACTGTAACAGAAGCTTTATGATATACAAAGAATATGGTCGTCTGTTTTTATATAACATCTTACCGAAGTGGAGAAATAAATCAATTTCATTGTGATTAAATTATGATGATGAGATGAAACTCTTGTTTTCATTTTCTTCACTCTGGCAACTAGGCGAAGCGCTGCGTTGAGTTACGCCACTCAATATGCAATGCCTCGACAAAGGCGAAAAGTGGAGACGGGGAAAGTAGGGACTAAGCAACGGAGTGTCTCAACACTAGGTTCCTATTGTTCCTGCAGTTCTCTCTACCTACCCTGCCATGTTCAGGATAAAAGCGTGAAGCTAAAAGAAAGCAATTACGAAAATTACGACAATAATTTTTATTGATTTTTATTTGTCAATGGAAAATTTGTTTTAAACTATAATTCAGACGTAAATCCCGCCTAGAAATAATATTATACAACAAAATAAAGAATTTCAAAACTGTGTTGAAAGAATATTTGTCTATTTGTAGAGAAAAATAGAAAAAAAAATTTTTAATTATATATAATGAAATGAAATGAAAGTTAAAATATACTATTTTATTATATTCAATTATAGATTTAGAGGATGTATTATATAGCCGCTTGATGTCGTGAAAGAAGGTCAAACAAAAACTGTGGAAATAATAATACATTTCGTCTTTACTGACGAATGAAACTGCCACGCTTTAGCCAAATTAATTTTTAAGAAAAATTACATTTTACTTAAATTTAATCATATATGATGACTTACACAATAGCTGAAGCAATTGACAAAACATTTGACGTACATATATATCATTAGTAAGTATCAAATTTAGGTTTTAATTTAATTTTTCTGTTCTATTTTCATATGATTGCAAACGCGATCCCCACTCGGAGGAATAAATTTGATATAACTGCTCTGATGAAGTGTGGCGTTGAGTTCCACAATTTAACACACTTTGTCTCAAATTTGGTATTAGGTGTACCGATTGATATATCGGTGGATATACCGGACAACGATGTAAAACTAAAAAACTTGATTGAGAATATACATACGTTTATTATACCAAATTATCTCTGTTATTATACAATAAAAAAAATGTTGTAGCATTATTTTGTCTTTTAAAATTTAAGCGTACACTTGTCACATAGCCACCTATTTGCCACCTGTGGCAGTATAATTGTATTCATGCCTTTAATATGCAATATGCTATTCATAAAAATCTGAGATCAATACCAAGAAAAATGTTTCATAAGAAACCCTCGGAAATTCCTGCCCAATAAATAAGTCAGCTTATATTATTCTGTAACTTATATATCTTATAAAAATATCAGTCAAAATGTTAATACCTAAATAAATACACAGCTTTCCTTTTCCTTTTCTGAAAAGCTAGAGGAAAACGTCGTGTGTACTGAATAAAATCACTAAAACCCTAGATCTTTTTTATTGCTTTCTGATATCGCTATATTCTTGATGTATAGAAATTTTCTCTTCGGACTAAGTCATATTGAACTATCAATAATAAAGAACAAATAGATGAAAACCAATTCTATACGTCATCGGACTTCAGAAGTAAAACGGTGATATTACTTTTATTCCGTATACTTGTCAAGATTGTATTTATTTTTAATGTATGTTTTGTAACCTATACCATTTTTTGACATTTTTATTGTCTATTTAATGTGATTTTTTTTAAATATTTTTAAAATAATCTTCTATTCGCCTTTTGTGAGTGCGTGTTAAGCGTCGGAACTTAATGTCGTATAAAATATAAAATTATTTCCTGAGAAAGGGAACCCCAACTGTCTTGGTAACTTACTAACCGTCGCGCTTTCAGCCAGACGCTGTGCCGCTGAACCTAAAATAAAAATATTTCATTTCATAGATGAAATGATGAAAAACGGTATATTTTTTAGTGTACTTCCTGGATCGAAGGCCAACCAACTATCAATCTTCGCGTCACTCGGGACTTAGACCTCATTATTTCGGGGCATCGACTTCGATACGGCTCCTAATTGGAATCGATTTTTTCAGTCTTTATATCTTCTTTGGACGGATTTTATTGCAAAATTTCGACGAATAAGGCTTAGGAGCGACTTTCTGAATTTTTCACTACAGCTCGCGTAATTTTAATTACCCTCTCAAAAACAACTTGTAGCCAACCTTATGGGAAATTGTCAGTATTTTTGTGTCCTATTTAAATATTTGAGTTGCTGTCTTCCGTTTTAATGATTCAAAGGGAATTAATTTCAATATATTAAATGAAAAAAGTTGAGTCGCGTTTAAATTTTAACCGAAGTCTGGATATTATTTCCTATATTTACTTTTAGGATTGATTTTGATAATAAGTCATAATGCCCTGAATCTTTTTATTTATCTTTGTATCACATTTGCGTTAAGTATATTTCAATTATGTTTAATGTGAATCGATCGAAATTCCGTTTTAAATAAAACAATTTAAACGGATTATTCTCGTACAATCGTATAAGTAAAGTAGGGTTAGGATCAAAAAGGAAAGTTCAAGAAACGGACATAATAAAATTTTTTGTTCGGCACAATGAGAATGACAAATATGAGAAGAACGCAATGAACTAGCTAAATATAACACTATGAATTTTAATATAGTAAATATCTTAATATTGAATATCTTGTAAAAAAATCTTATAAAGGCAAAATAATAGAACGTCGTAAATAGTACGTAGCTTAAATGTAGGCGATTTAATTTATATGCTGAACTTATTTTTATCTTCGTCAGCTATGTAGGCCTCAACGACGGCGCAAATCTACGACGCAATTTTCATTTTTTGAGTAACTTACAAGTCAATTAGATATTATTTACAACAATACAGTAAAATAACAACTTACAATATTACTACTGTATATATCAATAATAATGCTCACAAAAGAAGATATTCGTTCAATGATATTAATAGATTTATTTAAATAATTATTACTTATTTGTGGTGTGTAAGTCGGTAATTTCAGTAGTCACTTCCTGAACTGTAAATGTTACATAATATGTACATTTACAGTCATTATACTTTATACAAATATAATACGACATCTATTTATTTATTGTGAACATTTATAATATTTCTTATTTAAATAAATAAATATTTAAAAGGTATGTAAGTCGCAAACAAAGTATGTGAAAAGCGTGAGCCCTAACAGAGGTGTCATACCGACTGAGCATTCCAGTCTCTAATGGCTTTATAACACCCGGAGTCTAGGTCGCGACGAGCTTTGTTCGCTCACTCTATTGATCTTATTTAAAATTATAAAAGAAATATTTTTCATTCTCTGAGTTATAGAATTGTCACAGCTTATATTTAAAATTAAATTAGAAAATATACATGCATTAAATAAGTAACATATCTAAATTTCTAAGCATCATTAAATATTTAATATCTATGGCTATTTAATATTAATTACTATACAAGGTAGAAATAAGCGTCTTAAAATTACCTACGAATGTTGTAGTTATATCTTATTTTCCAACAATTTACTTTAAGCTTAGCGCAGACACTGTTCAATACAAAGCTTCTAGTCGTAACTTTGAAAATTGTTTTAATTCGTTCTTATCGACGTTTTCCAATGACAAATAAATAAATATCAATTGTGTAAATTTGAAATGCGTTTTGCCTGAGCAATTCTGGACAGGACCCTCGTTACATATATAAATAAATCGTTGGATTTGATAGTCAGAAGTCAAATAAAACTTTTGCATTAATACTTCTAAAGTGAGTTGAGGACCGTTGTGGCGCAAAGGTGTAGCGTCTGCCCATAAGCACGACGGTTTGTGGGTTCGATTCTCACTCGGGGTAGATGGATTTTTCAATTCCATCTTCGTCGCTCTGGCAACTAGTCAAAACGCGGAGTTAAGATCCACAATTCAACACGTAATGCTTCTAGAAAAGGAGGGGAACGGAGTGTCTTAACACTAGGTCTTAACACTTAACCTGCTATGTGCGCGTTAAAACGCGTATCGTGAATATGAATAGATGTAGGTAATATTTGATTATAATAACTTGTTTAAAATTAATTGATTCCCTTTATATATTCGCCATTGTATAGAAGAAAATTCTATGTGTACTCTGAAACTTTTGTAATGACATAAGAAAAGAAATGATATGATTACAGCATTTCAAACGAATGGCTTTTTAATTTGTTTCTTTTTATTATATTTTTTTTCTAGCTTAACGCTTTATCCCGTACATGGCAGGGTAGGCAGAATGAACTGCAGGAACTATTGGAACCTAGTGTTAAGACACTCCGTTGCTTAGTCCCTGCTTTCTCTGTCCCCACGTCCCGTTTTTAGTATATAATAAATAATATATGTATGTATTGTATGAATCACTTTTATGTAACAAAAATATTATTTACAAAAGTTAAGATGCTTATCACAAAACCTTTTTATACATAAACATTTTTTGTCTTACAGTTTTTAGCCATAAAAATGTACTTAGAAACTAACCTATAAAAACATAAACAAACATGTTGTATTAAATTTCACAAAAGAGAAACTTTTAATCTAACTTAGTATATTAAATCACAAAGAAATTGCGTTGTCTCACTAATATCGTAATAAATAATAATGTGCGTAATAGAATATTATTAGTGTGAATTATAGTTCGCTTTGAATTACCGTATTATGTTATACGAAACTGGTGCAATAAAGAAAGACCAAGTTATTATCTTATTTAAACGCAGGCACTTATTCATTGTACTCTAAACTGCTTGGACCATTTTAAAAAAATGCTCTTAAAATTATATCCTACGATTAGAGTTAGGTGTTTTTAAGATAAAAAAAAAACATTTATAAAAATACTTAACTATTTTAGTAAATCAGATCAAAAGTGGATAGCGTTGGACAGTTGCACGTTCAGTTCTCAGTTACAGAATTAATAATTTTCAGCTCTTCTGTGGTGAAGTAAAATAAAGTGGGGCGTTGAGTTTCGCTTCTCAATATGAAATGTTTTCAATATACGTTGACAGAGGAGAATAGGGTAGGGTGAAATGTGAAGGTCAAAAATAACCTACTATAAAAATTAGACGTTATACAGAAATATGTTTAAAATTTCTCTATTAAAGGTAAGAAATAGATTAGATTAAATCTAAACAATATCATTTTTATATTAGTAGTCTATGCATGTTGTAGATTTATACAAAAATACAACAATATATAAGTACGAGTAAGTTGTCGTAAGAAATATATTAGATTTACGTCGAAAACTACAACTTGTAAAAACTATAGCAAATATGAAAATATCAAAAATGAAGCAAAGTTTCTTTATATACCAATCGACTGGTATTTTCTATTCTAAAGAATAAAAAATAACCATTAAGTCGCTGCTTTCTCCGTCCCCGCTGTGCGCCTTTTTTGAGGCATGGCGTGTTGAATCAGTGAAGTGTCTTAACACTACGTTCCCACGGTCCCTGCAGTTCCCTCTGCCTACCCTGCCATGTGCGGGATAAAGCGTGAAACATTAAGTCGCTATAACATCATAAAACACCATCCTCCTCTTGATATGTTATAAACAAAAATATAATTTATAGTTTTAAATGTATCTATTATAACTTTAGCGTTTATACCTTACAGTAGGTTTGCACGCGTGGGAAATATAAATATGAAACGGAATTTTAAATAACTCACCTCGCTATCTAAAATTGAACTCTATGACTTCAATTTAAGGGCTATATTATATTGTGCATCTATTTTTTTCAGCCCATAAAAGTATACCTGTTGCAGTACTGTGACACAAAGGATTTGCAACGAAACGAATACAAAAAGAATTTTGTAGCTGTTGCCACATCCGTGTCGTAAATTACTGTGCTACAAGTTACCGCTGAAATGTCCACTGAAAATATTAACTATTCGCTTGAATGTAGTGCTATGTTAACATTTTTGTATTAAATTTTTAGATTTATTGCTTAGAATTTGATAATCTTAGAGCTCGAGATTAACTGCGAGATGATCTCAAACTAACATATTCTTACAGTTGCTTCCCAAAATATAGTTAAGGGTCTCTTGTAAAAACAGGGTTATCTTAGATGACAAGAACTATAAAAGCGATGAATGTCAACGAATGCTATTGAAAGCAGACCTCCTTTTCTGTATTGGAAGAGGACTATTATGTAATATTATTCTTAAGTAATTTGTGTCATTTAATGCAATAACGCAAAATACCTGTTCGAATACACTCGAAACATATGATCTACGTGTATTAAAATGTTTTTATTTAAAATATTACTTCTGTTATCAAAAACCAGAAGTAGGATAATTAGCAAGGCTTAAACCTTGTTTAGTAAGCTTACTGAGTAAAAAATTTAATTATGTCTATATTTTAGGATTCCCTAGGTTGAATTTAGACGACAAAATTTATACGTACTAAAAATAAAAAATATTAAGAGAGAAGTCCCCATACAATTTGTATACACGGTCTGTGAGTGTTAAATTTCTCAAGTAATTTAATGTTGATTTCTAAAAAAAAAGAATTTCGTAGTCTAACAACTATATAAATTACGCTTATAAAAATTCTTAATTTAAAATTGCTAAGTTAGCAATTTCATTTGCATATTTTCTATCAATAGCTCAGTAACGGAAAGTTTTATATACAATGATGTATACAGGTATAGTAGAAAAATAAATGGAAATGAATTAGAATAGAAATTTTATGTAAAAACGACGGACTGTTATGGTGAATTTACTTAATTTGAATATACTTATCTCATATGTGATGCAAAGATAAATAAAAAGATTGATGGAGTTATGATTTGTTATGAAACTCAATAAAAAAGTAAACATAATACGTATATGCGGATTATGAACAACTTCGCCTAAAACTTTTTTCATTTAATTTATTGAAATAAATTTCCTTTGAGTTATTAAAACAGAAGGTTTTTGAGTTGTTGACTCAAATATTTAAACAGGTCACAAAAATACTGGCAATCTCCCATAAAGACGAGTATAAGTTGTTTTTACGAGGGTAATTAAAATTAGGCGAGTTGTAGTGAAGAATTTTGAAAGTAGCCCTTAAGCCCTATTCGTAAAATTTTACAATGAAATCTGTTCAAACAAGATGTAAAGATTTAAAGACCACGAAAAGATCGATTCCAATTAGAAGCCGTATCGAAGTCCATGCCCCGAAATAACGTGGTCTAAGTCCCGAATGACTCGAAGATTGATAGTTAGTTGGCCTTCGATCCAGGAAACAGCATAAAATAAATGTCGGTTTTAATTTATAAAATGGTTTCCATCTTCTTTTTTATTATTGTTGATAGTCCAATATGACTCAGACTGAAGAATAAAATTTTATATGTCAGGAATATTGCGAAATCACAAAGCAATAAAAATTATCTAGTGTTTAAATGATTTTATTCAGTATACACGACACTTTTAGCTTTTCAAGCTTTTCAAGAAAGGAAAAGAAAAATAAAATTAAAATTTTACCAGGTACATTTATATGTACAAAATAATATAATCTGACTTATTTATTGAGAAGGAATCCCTAGCAAGCCCTATTAGTAAAATTTTACAATGAAATCTGTTCAAATAAGATGTAAAGATTTAAAGACCTTGAAAAGATCGATTCCAATTAGGAGCCGTATCGAAGTCGATGCCCTGAAATAATGAGGTCTAAGTCCCGAGTGACGCGAAGAATGACAGCTAGTTGGCCTTCGATCCAGGAAATGTAGCTAAAAATAAATGTCCATTTTTATTTTATCTATGGGGTCGTCGTAGCATGGCGTCGTGTTCGCGAAATATAAAAACATGAAAAAGTTAATAAAACAACCTCAACCAACTTTTCTAGTTTTATTCCGGTCTCCGTGTTGAGTGTTAAGAACAGAATCTATTTGCTAATTTTTAATTTTCAATAGTAACATGTGGTATAAACTACGGATAGCAGCGATTTTGTATATTTGTCACTTTGTGGTGCTTTGAAAGCACTGGTCGTTGAAAATAACAAAATTATTGAATCGTTATAGGCTTATTTTAACATTGTAGGTACAGAATAATGGCTATTGAAGTCATAATAACAATAAAGCCAAAGCACAATAGTGCGTTATCACATCGAAACACACCCGATTATCACCTTCGTTTGAATATGATACTAGGACATTCAATGTTGTACTGACAGCTGACATGTATTACATGCGCTACGTGTTTATCTATATCTGATAGCTACGCGATTGCGTAGGTGTTGCGAAATTTATTTATCATTCATCATCATCATTTTTGGGATTTTTTTGGTAGTTTTGATAAATTCCGTTAGTAAGACGCCTATAATAATTTTATTATGCTTTATTTTATTATTTTATTATGCTTTATTTTCTTGTTGACATTAATATCATAGGTTTATTTAAATTATATTGTATCAGGTAAATAAACATCGGCCAAATGCGAGTGTGCAAGAAAGGGTTCTGTATCAATTTGATGATCGTAGATAAAAAATAAAATTTCAAGCAATGAAATGAATTTCTCCTACAATTTCAATTTTTTTTCCTTCGTTATAAAGTTATGGCTAATTACTAAATTTTATGACTCTAAGTCGTCGGGAAGTATCCTGTTGAAAGCTTAAAGTTGGCTACAGTATGATTTCGTACAAATTGCATAATCTGCATGCATAATCGACTTTAAAATTAAATGTTTTATGGGCATAACGGGTGCATTATTTCTATAAAATTTGCTAAACGTATTTAAATTAATTGATTTTCTATAGATTAGTTCCTATTCATAGAAATTCTATATATATTTTATAAAACATAAAGTAAAAATAATAGTAGTATTATTTTAGTAGTAAACTGAAAACCTGTTTCAAGTGGATGAATGAGATCCATTAAGAGCTTAAGGCTTAACTCTCTCTCTTAACTCTGCGCAGCATTTGTTTACGTTGAAATGTTAACGTATTATCATGGAGAAAGAAATACTTAATATTTTTAAATGCTTTTTTGTGCATTTATGTGTTTGCAACTGACGTTAAGAGATCTGTTAGAGATCATGCTTAGTGATAAGTTTTCTCATTTGAAAGATGTTTATCTTACGTATGTTAAAAAGAATTTACCTATATATCTCCTTATAATATAAAATATCAAAAATTTAAGGAATACAAAACTATACAAATGTTTATTTACACCAGCAAGTCTATCTAGTTAAATCATTCTATCGGCGCCAATTTAAGTGAATGGTCGGGGTTTTACTTATCGCCAATTTCAAAGGTAAATAACTTTCAATAAGATTGTTGATAAGTCTAAATTATTATTAAAACGTTTTAAATAGACTTCTTGTTTTAAATAAAACTGTTATGAGATTCCATTCAAGTATGATTTGAGACTTTAAATTGGGAACTGAATATATATATATATATTATATATATATATATATATATATATATATATATATATATATATATATATATATATATATATATATATATATATATATATATATATATATATATATATATATATATATATATATATATATATATATATATATATATATATATATATATATATATATATATATATATATATATATATATATATATATATATATATATATATATATATATATATATATATATATATATATATATATATATATATATATATATATATATATATATATATATATATATATATATATTAAAGAATATATTATATATATATATATTAAAGAATTATATGTGAAGACATATAGAGAGAATAAGTGGAAAGTAATGGCATAAAGGCATATACCATGCAAAAGTAAGTGGTGAGAGATGTAAATATTTTTTTATACTTCAACTCATGTAAATTAGAAATCAGGCTGTTTGAATTACAGTTAATGTCATAAGAAGAAGGATGATCTTAATGTTACATTTAAATTGCATTAGAATATATGTAAATCTCGAGCTAATGAACACTCAGCACTCTTATATCATCCGTATGAATTACCTCCTAACCTTAGACTTATTGCCCCAATAACCTTTGACGGAACTCGTAATTGTCTTTGACACATGGAGAATGGAAAGGCGATAGAACCTGTTGACATATCGATCGAGTCGTGGAAATCGCTGGGCACTCTTGGTGTGCTTATACTTACTGACCTGTTTAACCGTATTTTGAACACTGGAACGATGCCACACCAGCGGCGGCACAGCTTCATTATCCCTATTTACAAAGGAAGGGGCAGTGTTCAAAGTTGCGGTAGTTATAGAGGAATTAAGATTATGAGCCACACTATGAAGCTCTTCGAGCGCATGATCGGTATTTTTGCCCTCAGTACTTTGGTGGAGGCATACAGTGAAAGAAGGAGAGCTCTGCATGTGGCCTTTTTGAACCTGCAGAAGGCATTTTACTGTGTGCCACGTCAGTATGTCTGGTGGACATTGTGATTCAAGGGGATCCCCGAAGCCTATACTGAAATTATCAGAGATATGTACAAAGATTCCACTTCTGCGGACCGCTGTTGGCGATACTAATCCCTTCCCAATAACTGTAGGGGTTCACCAAGGCTCAGCTCTTAGTCCGTTCTTATTCAATGTAGTACTGGACACTGTCTCGGCCCACGTTCAAGACCAGCTTCCGTGACTGATGATATGTGCTGATGACATAGTACTCATTGATGAGAATCAACTGATGCTTGAGCGTAAAGTGAATTCCTGGAAGGGTGCGCTTGAGAACGGTGGTCTTAAACTGAATATGTTGAAGACCGAATACATGGCTTGTGGGAACCCGGACTCAAGCACTATACGCATTGGATCTGAGCCAGCCGCTAAGTCGGAGACGTTCAGATACCTTGGATCCATTACGCATAAGTCTGGAGGCGTCGACCACGACGTCCATGTCCGTATAAACGCTGCTTGGGCCAAATGGTGGTTCGGCTACTAGTGCGGTCTGCGATAGCAGAATACCGCCCAAGTTCAAGGGTCTGATATACAAGAGCATTATCCGACGAGTTCTTTTGTACGGCAGCGAATGTTGGCCAGCATTATCTCGGCACACTCAGAAGCTTCACGTTACGGAGATGAACACGCTGAAGTGGATGTGTGGGGTAACGCGTTCGGACCGCATACGCAACTCGTGGTAGTCTGAGGATACGTGACGTAGCAGATAAGCTCCAGGAGCGTCGCCTGAGATGTTATGGCCACGTTATACTCTGGCCTAAGAAGTATGTTGGAAGAAAATGCCTTGATATGTCCGCCCCGAAGTTCGACCACCCAGACGCTCAAAAAAGCGACCGCTGGATGTTGTGAAACAGGATATGAGAGCCAATAAGTTGTCCACTGAGGATGTAGAAGGCCAAGCAAAGTGGAGTGCACTCAGTCGGAAAGCAGACCCTGGCAAAAGAGGCCGGGACTAATGCCAGGCAGACGAAGATATGTAAATCTCAACGCTAAAATGTGCTTTTGAAGATCTATTCTTGTACACAATTACATATAATAATAATTAAAAACTTAGGATATGGTTTAAAAGTTTATTCACCAGTTTCTGTTTTCCATATAACTAAAATTAGAAAAAGCAATTATGAAATGTAAATCTATATGTTTCCTGTTCTTGTTTATATAATTCTTATAACATTTATTTTTAAACAGCACCATTTTACCACCGCCTTATCTCTAGATTAAGACACCTTGTAGTTTTAGCTTAATTTTACTGAAATACCCGTCAAACTCAAAAAAAAAAAAACTTTTGCTTTATCACTTCTAGGACCTTACGGGGGCTGGATTGTCGTTTAGAATAAAATAAGATTACCTTCTTATTTTGTTAATTCAGATTTTTTTTGTCAGACAAAGCTTAGAATACTTTAGAGAATAATTTATAAAACGCTTACAATATAATCAAGATTTATTTAGGTTATCAATTTACTTATAAAAACTGCGGCACTAATGAAGATAATTATTTAACTTTTTAATTAAAATAATATCGCTGTTTGTTATTAGAAAATATAGAGTAATTCTATTTCGAAGTATATTTACTTCGATATAATATAACCTTTACTTAAGTAATTACAGGATAATGCAATTAATTTTATATAAAATGAATATAAAATGTACTATGCACAAGTGTCACAAATACTATCGAAATAAATAATTATTAAGATAATTAATAAAGCATATTAATTTTTTGTATGGTATTCGTTTAAATCTGGGCCAAGTTCTTTAATGATTTCTTATCGTGATAAACGATCTTCATTCATTTCTTTTTGCATTAAACATGACATTTTTTTAATAAAAAGTTGAGATAAATTTTTATTTCACATTTTCTTGTCCTATTTTTTGTTTATGAATTACGAGGTGGGCCTGCTGTGAAAAAGTGGGCTTTACTAAATTTATTATTATATTATTATCACAAAGGTTTGAGGCTTTACGTCAAAAATGTTATTTTTTTATTTTAAAAAATGTATGATACATTTTCTAAATAGTGTAATTATAGCATTGAAGTACACTTATGTTATTTAGATTTCTTGACATTACTTTAAATTTAAATAATTAAAAGAGAATCTTAAAGCTTTTCAGGATAAAGTTTCAGGACAAGTTAGCTCACAGTTAAGCTCTAAACTTTTATGATTTTTTCTAATTGTTTTAAATATTCATTAAATGTGAGTAAAAAATATAAATTGAGTAGAAGAATAATTATAATCAATTTCCAAACCCAATAAAAGCACAATATATTATATTATATGATTTATTCGGTAATTTGAACAATTTGCCATACGTAAAAGGTGAATTTCTGATTACAACTTTTAGTCGAAATCAAATACAAAATTGGGGTACGATTTGATTTGCTAACGAGACTTGTTTGCGAAAGCCACGAAACGTTGACTAATTAAAAAGCCACAAATATATTTTACTTAAAATCTTAATTTAGCTTGGGAATATAGTACTCAAGTATATTTAAATATATTATATTTGCATATACCAGGCGCAGTACTGGGGGCTTTGGTGCACTCAATGATGGGGGAGGTAACAGTGGATGTCTCCCAGTTGATATGATGGAGATGATAATGATTGCTTTCAAATTAAAACCGCGTAATATTTGTATTCATTACTGAGGAAAAATCACGAGACGCCTACAAAATAAGCTTAAAGTTAAGAATGCAGTGTCATTATTGATTTTTAACATATGCTACTTAAAATGCAGGTAGACCTAATTAAATAGAATTTGATCACCTATGATATTTTTTTTACATACGTAATAAATCATTTAGGGTATTGTCTCAGTTTAAAATTAGTGTAATTTCACTTAGGTTAAAACTTATTGACTTTCAAATTAGAAAAAGATACCTTAATCCTTTTAAACAAAAAGACTTCGTGGAATCTAAAATCTACGCCTTCTAAAGAGGGCTTTACGCGCATTCTAAATGAGAAATTCATTCCGATTAAAATTGTTCAAGTTATTAAGGTCAGGTACTTCTAAAATTTAATTCACCCACTCTTGGGACGAACTGGAAATATTTGTACTACGTAAGTGTAATTTATACAATTTAAATCGAAAAATGAATAAAGCAAGTAATTTGATCCGGCATCTAATATTTCCAAAATATAACAATGGAATAACAAATGAAAAGTTAGTGACTATTATTGATTATTGTATTATATTGTCTGTATGCATTTAATAAAGTTGAGATACCAAGTTTTAAGCTTAATATATCAAAACTATATACTATAAAACTATATATATATATATATATATATATATATATATATATATATATATATATATATATATATATATATATATATATATATATATATATATATATATATATATATATATATATATATATATATATATATATATATATATATATATATATATATATATATATATATATATATATATATATATATATATATATATATATATATATATATATATATATATATATATATATATATATATATATATATATATATATATATATATATATATATATATATATATATATATATATATATATATATATATATATATATATATATCTTCGAGTTGTATTTGTAATCAGGATGTTTCCCTGAATATAACCTTTTCTTTATAAATAAAGGTAGAAGTGTTTCACAGTCTGGTGATTTTAACTATGTAGGACTGAATTAAGACGGAATGCTGTTCTATCGTCAGTATACATTAAAATAAGTATCAAGATTGGACTAATATTTAAATAATAAATATAATTATAAGTTAAGACAACTACTATATAGGCTAGGGCTGATACGTACCAAATAACATATAAATAAACTAGAAAAATAAATACTTTTTTAAGCGTGAGTACCGCACTCAACACGAAATGCCTCGAAAGCGGGGACGGAGTAAGCAGGAACTAAGTAAAGGAGTGTCTTAACACTAGGTTCGTATGGTTCCTTGCAGTTCCCTCTGCCTACACCACCATGTGCGGGATAAAAGCGTGAAGCTAAAAAAAAAATCTATTTGTTCTCAGTGATTTCGACTTTGAAATATAGAGCTTAAAAGATGCACCGTTAAAAAGAAATTATCAAAATGGAATTAGAAGTATAATATTTACATTTACAAATGTGGCAGATTGTTCTACTTGCTCTCATTAGTCACATTTCAGTGCTACAATGTAGTGGAGTTTACAAGTTTAGAACTCAAAATCTAACAGTATTTATGATCCGAAATCCAGTAATTTTTTAGTGAATATTCAAGATACATGTCAATTTAGGGTATTAGTACAATTGTAATGTAATGTAGTAACCAACATTAAACCAAAGTTTTGATGCGGTAGAGTAAACCACATTCCGGTGTGAAATGTAGTTTGCAAAATTATAACGCGTGTTTAATCATGTACATAGGAATTTAGAAAATGCATGCATGTTTGCTCACCGGCTCCAAAATTAAATTTATACTTGACATATTATTGTTAGATGTCGAGTTCACACGTCATAACTAATAAATTGGTTTTATGTTCTAAAAAGCAAAAAACTGACATACATACATAAATTATAAGTATAAATTAAATATTTAAATGAATAATATTTATTAATTTCATAATGTGACTTTATTTGATTTACTTAGATCCTCTTGAGAAATAAATAGAAGAAATGACATCAAATTGTTAGCAACGCATTTTTTACTTTGTTTTCTTTGTAGCGGTAGAGCGAACTTACGACAGCAAATATACGATGTTAGAGCCACACGGGCTACATATTCTTAGAAAGCTTTTCTCCTTCGAGAATTTAAAAATAGTGCAAGTCAAATATAATTTGTAAAACGTCACTTGTGTTGTAAATATAGCTTTTGAAAATATATAATATATATAATTATGTAAAAACATATGTAAATATACGTTTACAGATTGTACATATACTAATAAATAAGCCGTGTAACTGTAAACTTTGCAGTGGGGTTATTTAAAATGATATCAAGTGCGGATTTCACACATGAAGCGAGTTCCGTACTAATTTTATGTTTATTTGTCAAAGCCTGAAAAACTTACACAACTATAATTCCTGTAATTTGGTTAAAATTATTTACTTGAATAAAATTTCTACATTGTTATATCGTATCTCAAATTTTATATTAAGTTTTACAAAAGAAGAATTTAATGTAATCTAGAGGAATCTAAATTCATTTCCCTCATATTTTTAAAATATCACGATTACAATATACAATGCCTTCAATATATTAAAGCACAAAGAAAAATTCGTTGTCTCACTGACATCATAATAAGTGATGCGTGTAATAGAATATTATTAGCGTAAATTATGACTCGCTCCGCATTATCTTATTATGTTTCACGAAATTGCTGCAATAAATAAGTATCACGTTTTTATCTTATAAAAAGTGATTTAAGCGCAAGCACTCAGTCATTGTACTTTAAGCTTAAACGTTCTGAAAGATAGGTCTTAAAATTATACCTTATAATTAGAGTAATACGTTGTAAAAACAAAAGTTTGTTTTTTTTTTTCAATTTTTAAAAATATTTCGACTTTTTAGTAAATCAAGGTGTAAGAAGGGAGATTTGATAGTTGTGTGTTAAGTTAGAGTATTAGAGTATATTTCATTTCCCCATATAGTAAATAAGGGTCAAAGATGAATACTAAGTTATATTGCGAAATATGTGGTAAAACGTAAAGGAATAATAAATATAAATAACAAATACTAAAAAAATATTAAGCCATTTTAAATAACACTAAATAATATAATTTTATATTTTTTACTGTATACATTATTTTTATAAAAATAATTTGTTACCCGCGTAGATAAAAATGCATAATATTTTATTACAATTTAAAGTAGGTAGAAATGGTAAAATAAAAATGTTTACACAGCACGGTCTTTAAGCTAATAGTGTTTCAGTGTATTTTTCAGCGGTAGCTCGTAGCACAATAATTTATGACACGGGTATGGCGACAGTTACAAAAAGTACATTTCATCTCTATGATTCGCGTTTTTGTGTCATGGTACTGTAACGGGTAACTTTTTTCTTTACAACAAAATTATATCTTGTAAGCAGAGTATACTTATAAGGTATAATTTTAATACCTTTTTTAAGAATGCTTAAGCTTTTCATAAGATACGATCCTGGTCCTTGTTTATTGCAGCAATTTCGTTTAACATAATAAGATAATGCGGAGTGAGTCGTAATTTACGCCGATAATATTCTATTAGGCACATTACTTATTACGATGTCAGTGAAACAACGAATTTTTCTTTGTGCTCTAATAAACTGAAGGCATTGTATATTCCAATCGTGACATTTTAAAAGGGTAAAGGAATCTCTTTCAGCTAACCAATAAATATTGAAGTGTGCCAAACGTCAAAACAAAATGCATTTTTTTGTATTATAAGCTGGCAAACGAGCAGAAGAGCCACCTGATGTTATGTGGATACCAACGCCCATGACATCCACCACCTGAGAGATTTTGAATGCGTTGCCAACTAAATCCTCTAAATACCCTTTATGGCCTTCCGGAACTTTCACTCACTAGACGAAACAGTTTTGAACTACTGGCGTTGGTGTAGCTTGGCTTCATTATTATGATAGGTATGAAGGCGCTCACAGAAAGCTATTAATGAAAGAAAAAAAAACGTACAAATCTCTCTATATTTTTACTGAACACTTTTTCTATCTTTAGTCTTCTTCTCAAATATGTTTTCTAAATTTTTGTGTTCCTTTTTTTTGTTTTAAAGATTATTTCTACTTTCAAGTTATCAAATTAATTTGCATGTATTTATTTTTATGATGCTTTTAGATAATTTTAATCATTGCAAATTTCGCTCGATCTATTCATTAGCTAAAAGTAACCAAAGTAATATGACTTTATGGGCTTTTTTATGAAGTGTGAATTTATAGACGATTAAGATATTGGCCCAGATTTTAGGCTAATGCCATATTAAAATACAATAATTTTATATTTAAAATAGTATTTGTGCGATTTGCGCATACCACATTTTAAATTATCTTGTACATTTCTCTATTTTCAATTATATATAGAAACAGTTTAGACTCATTGTCTTGTGAAATATTATTCTATATTTTCTAACAACAAATAGCAATATTGTTTTAATTACTCTGTTAGTGGCCATAGATTTTGTAAGTAAGTTGATAAGCTAAATAAATCTTGATTATATCGTTAGCATTTGCTGACTTTGCCTGACAAAGAAGTCCAAATTAATAGAATAAGAACGTAACCTCTAGAAGTTAATTAATGAAGAAAGCCAAAGCCAAGCCAGCCAAAGTAAACGTTAATCTAACTATCAGTTATATACTGAGAGAGATGGTAAAGTAAGTTACAGTCGATAAAGTGTTGCAGTGAAGGGTTTGACGAGTATTTCAATAGAACTAAGCTAAACTTAAAGGCTCTGGGTGCTATCGCAATTTAAACTTAGTGAATGTTACGAGTATACAGAATGATGTTAAGTAATGATTATAAGAATGATGTGTAAATGAAACAAAAAATACATAGATTATCACTTTATTATATTCTTATTAACAAAAATATCAAAGTTCTTAAAAGAAATTTTGTTTTTCGATATTTTTAAATTCGAAAATAGAAATCGATGAATATTTTTTTTTATTTTTAACCCAAGTTTATATTATGTGATTCCTTTGAAAGCACATTTAAAGCGTTGGAATATATTTTATTTCTACTGCGGTTTAAATAATACATTTATATAAATAACATATACTATATAAATTTATTAATCAAGAGCACTTTCTTTTGACACTTACTAACAGTTACTCAAACAGCCTGCTTTAAAATGAATATAAGGAAAACTATACCCATTATAATTACCCATTATAATTAAAATATAACAATTTCATAATAATTTGGTTTAATATAAATTCTTGTTTAATGTTATGAATCGTCAGTATTTTTCATTCAGTTGTAGCGATACACAAAAAAATGGTTGCCTGTAAAGGGGGTTTTACGGGCGAAAATTTTACGTAACAACGTCTTTTTCTCGGTAGAATATTTATTGATATGAATAATAATTATAGTATAAATTGCACAAATTTTAACTATAGAAAATATATTTTGTTTACTAAAACATTGTACATGTGTCAAGTGATACGCGCGGCGGACCGATCATAGTTCGGTGACAGTTGACACATCGTTACGTTACCATTTTCATATTTGACTCCGAGCCGCACAACCTAATTTAAGACGTTGTCGACGTCAAAACTAAATGTATCTGCAAAACAAAAAAAAACGAAAGGAAAACTGTTTCAATTTCAAGTCCACAGTGAAATTACTTGTAACATTTTGTACACATGTCGTAGTGATTTTATACATCCTGCACACCTTGTCACTTGCACAATCAGTTTTGTATAAACATTTTGCAATTTTTTTAATGTGGCTCGTTTACTTCTTCAATAGAAACGACTATTTACCGTCGAAACAATGAAAAAAGTTTAGATTCATTGCACTCTAAACAATGAACAATCTATTTCAATATTTATCTTTTTTGAATGACTCATACGATATGTGGTACGTATGATATATCTGTAACAGAAGCTTTATTATTTACAAAGAATACTTGTTCTTTTGCTTTGAATAAAATTTGTGCTCAATCTACACTTTTTTTAAATAAATGTTTATACGAAAAAAATACTTTTTCGTGTTTCTGAAAGTAAAATAACCAAACTAAAATAACATCACGTTTTTAATTGCTCTTTCAGAACAAATATTTAGGTAAAATGAAGTAAAGCCAAAGTAGAATGAATAGCTAAATAACATACTGGTAGGTTGCATGATACTCTTACATAAACGAAAGTGCCAAAAAGGTAGTAATCGATTTACCTGTAAATATCGGTCACACTACATACATTATTTCGGATCATTTACCTTATAGCGTCTCTGATTAAATAGAGAACGAATAATGTAGTTGTTATTTTAAACATTTTATAATAAAATATCAGAAATATTTGAGGAAATAAATTGAATTTGAATACAGAAATTTGACTAGTATAATTTAGAATTATCCATCTTATTGGAAGTCATCTTATTGGAACCTTTGCAATTGGTGAAAAGTAAAACACCGACCATTCTACATTGATAGCAACCCCCTGATTCAACTTGCTAACTTACTGGTCTGAACAAATATTTATATAAATTTATATCCTCAAATATTTCTGATGTTTTATATTATAAAGAGTTTGAAATATTAACTACACAGTATGTAGTGTGATCGATATTTACAAATGTATATATGATAAATCAATGACTACTACATTTTTTGGCACTGCGTCCACTATCTAAGACTGTCATGCAACTTATTTTAGCTATTCTTTCTGCTATGACTTTACCCTATTTTACCTAAGTATGTGTAATAGTAATTAGAAACGAATTTAATTTCGAAGTTTTTGAATTATTAAAAAGCTAAAAGGATGATCCGAAATAACGGATAAGGATATACAACATAGTTAGCCACTTTATAAGCCACCATCGCCCCAATTAATTTCATAGTGAATCTATGGTAAATTGTTTATAGAATTAAAGTATGGTTTTATCTTAAAATATATATAGCCTATGTATGTTTTGTGACAAATATATCCCTGGTCTTGATACACTTCGTAAAAGGCGACTTTAGACGAGTTATTATTGTTGATTATAATTTGAACATTACAATATTTGTGTGAGGATAAAAATTTCTTATTTTTCTACCCTTAGGACACATTTTTTTATTTCTTGCACAATTCTTTACAAAGTGCATTATTGGAGTCCACTTTTAAGTATAACGATACCTGCGCCAATAAAACATGATCTGAATTATACATAGGAAGATGAACAGGAATAATAAAAGTGAGGGTGTAGTTTCATCACTCAGTCGATAGTTATTACATTACGGGGTCAACAATGCCTGATGAACAAATCTGTCCATCAAGTTGAACTATACAAATACCTAATAATCCAGTTTACTCTACCTGTCTTCACAAGCCATCAAATCTCACAAACTAGAATCCCTGCAAGTCCTACCAAGTTTTGCCGTAAGACGATTTTTCATGTTCGCTGTCGCATGTCGCTCCTTTGGCGTAGGGATATGATGAACAAGCATATCGAGCTAATGCTAATAATTTTTCCTCTTCTGTCCTCATAACGTTTGCTTCAAATGTTATTTTGTGTAAGTAAAATGGTAAATATTTATGGTTCAATTACAATTGTGGAATAAAATTATGTTGTTTTTTGTAAGGTGCGCTTTATATAATGTACTACAATGCAATATATTGAATTTACAAAAAGACAGTTACCACAATCAAGCTGAAGCAATACTAAAGTACCAACAAACAAATATACAAAATATACAAATTTATTTGTGTATATGGATATTTTATGATTAAAGAGTTTATTTATTATTAAAAAAGAATATTTACTTTTACACGTACATTAAAACTTAACATAGGTATTAAATAAAACTGCCCACAAAGATGTGCCAGCCATGAATTATGTTATGAAAGGACTGGTGGCAATTCATCACAGTTTAATTTTCTGACAAAGCGGCGGATCTTGCGGTACAATTTACAATGAAATGCATAATGGTGTTAGTCCCAAGACTTGAACAGAAATAGTTCTACGTCGAGCTGGATTGCGTCGAGGAAATAATTATTGTAGGAAATAGTTAATAGCTACTATTCTCATATTCTGGACATTGATAAGAAATTTTGACCAAAAATATGACTTGTTGAGTTACGTGTTTGTTGAGAGTTTGAATCAATGCAATTGAACTTTAGGTTAAAATTGAAAAGCATTTTTGCCAATGTGAAGGTTATTTCCAACAAATATTTAACAAAATTGTTATCTGTCGACAGTTCCATAGAAAACTGTTACAATGTTATATAATATTATAAATATTTTTTTGCGGAATTATATATAAATATGTTAGTTTACGTATATATGTATATGTAAGTATAGGTTTTATGCAATATTGTTCAACTGTAAAATAAATCTGCTCGTACAGAACGTGTGATTGGTTTAATTGCTACGCTTATGGATTTTTATTACATAAAATATTGTAAACAACAATCTTCTTTTATTGGGAACGGGACTATGGCACATAGAACAAGTAGTAATCAATGTTATGTATTTATATCAACACTAAATTACCTTTCATTACACAATCGAGAAACATTTAGGCAAACAGCAACAAATACTGGGATTATAGGATATTATAGGAGACTACTGTCTATTATTAATTAAAGCTATTTCTAATAAATGTAACTTATGCTAGAGATTGCGATAACTACTTGAGTTAATTATGTCAAAATATAAATTATTCTGCAATTAAGTGATGATAGGTTTACAGAAAAAAAAACGAAAGCTAATGATAAATTGAGTTCAATTAAACTTACTTAATTGACAATCTTTAGTTGAAATTATATTGCGAGTGATATTTTAAACTTCAAAGAAATCACTACCAGACACGTAAGAAATAACTTCGCTTAGAGAAGTCAAAAGAAAACATTAATTTAAGTAGTTCAGACGCCACTATAGTTGAGTCTGTTATTGATAAAATAATATTATTTTCAATGACCTTAACCTGATTTTCTTTTGTAGTAAAAATATTTGTTGGATGGTTTATTTTTCGGATATAGCTATATATATCACGTTGATAGTTCTGATCTAAACCAATGTACCTGCGGTTAGTGTAACCACAACTTTTTATTTCATTTATATTAAGAAATAAATAGTTTATTAAAAAAAAACATAATTTAAATTAACCGTCCTCTCAAAATCTTATTAAACAAAATGTTTAGAAGCTATTGCTTTTTTTTGATTCCGCCAACGACAGGTACATCTTTTATTCGTTTAAGCGTCTTTGATTTAGTTTGCAATATAGTTTCATTGAGACATCTTCCCGCTTTGATAGCAGAAATTCGACTAAAATATCTTAGAGTATATATGATATTTCCATTTCAAATGGAATGCAGATGTTCTTATTTTCAAAAATAAGAAGAAAATAAAAAAAAAGTTTAGGACTACGGCAAATATTCAATCTTGAAATTTGGTACATTGCATAGTTGCATATTATAATATTGTGTAATAAATTATATTTACATACATGATTACTGTCGAATATTAACAAATTGACTATTTCCCGTGAATTACCTTATACTTGTCAAAAGTAAAAGTATTGCAAAAGATTTATGTGCACAATTTGTAAGGAAAATCAAATTTATATGTAAAAAGTTCTTGTGATTTATTTGGTTCTATTCTTTTACAATCTAGAACAAAGAGGAAATATTACTCAATAGAACTACTCAATAGATTTAGAATATTTTAAATTTTTTTAAAAAAAATTATCTTTACAAAAAATCGTAATAAAAATTTATCTACGTAATATATTTATAATATAAAAAAAAAAAAAAACAAATTAAAAAGTCACACTTTTTAAAAGCTCTACTCACAACATTTTTTTTTTCTCATGACATTACAAAATTGTAAGAGTAGAAATCATTTCTAGACAAAATGGAAAATGTTGGAATGTTTTTTTTTAGCTTTACGCTGCATCACGCGGCGGGGTAGGCAGAGGGAACAGCAGGAACTATAGGAACCTAGTGTATACTCTGTTGCTTAGTCCCTGCTTTATTCGTCCCTGCTTTCCGCCGTTTTCGATTGCATTGTATTGCGTGTGGAGTGGCGGAACTCAAAATTGGAATGGATGGAAAAATCCCTTCCCTGAGTAGGAATCGAACCGACGAACCGTCGCGTTTAAAGGTAGACGCTAACCCTTTGCGTCACGACGGTTATATAGTTCACTTCACTTCACTTCACTTCACGCTCTATCTCTGGCTTTGTAGTCAGAGAGAACGGAGCGCCAAACGCTGCGGTCCCTGCATACCTCTTTCGCCTCGTCCACTGTCATTAACCTCTTCATGCATGCTCTCCGGGCAGTCCTCATGCTTTTTACGTGACCTTCCTCCAGTATCTTCGATACTGTGTTTTCGAAAGTCAACCGAGGTCTCCCCTTACCTCTCTTACCACTCACTTTTCCATCGTATATTTTTTTTACCATTCTTTCGTCAGTCATTCTTTCGACGTGCCCAAACCACCTGAGCATATTTTTCTTCATTCTTACTGTGACATCCTCGCTGGTACCTACCATTCTGTGAACCTGTTCGTTGCGGATTCGGTCAGCTATATAGTTTACGTTATTATTTCAAATGTCTTTTTATTTTCTTCTTTACGACTTCAAAAAATGGTATCTTTAAACTCCCTTAAAGGTTTTAAAATGTCAACATACAACATGCAGAAAAGTATAATAAAGCTAACGTTTTATTTCAATTTGTAACAAGAGTCCTGTCTCGATTTGCTCAGACAAGCCGCGTTTCAAATTTTTATGATTGAAGTGTATAATAAATACATTGTTGTTACGTTTATAAAATAGAAAAGTTTCTTATTTTCACATTGTTCACTACAGCTTATTGGAAAACGTCGATAAATGCGAATTAAAAACAAGTTTTAAAGTTATGACCAGACAGCTTTGTATTGAATATTGCTTACGCTAAGCTCAAAGTGATTGGAAAATAAGATTTAACTACAACATTTGTAAGAAATTTTGCGATACTTCTTAAATGAAGTTTGAGATATTTTTCTTATAGAATATAAAAAACGCATTTCAAATTTATACAGAGTAAGTACCTGTAATATGTAAGAACTTTTTACTAGTATTACTAGTATTATTATGGTTATAGCGTGATGATTACTATTCATTACTACATATAGATAAGAATAGATTGAAAGTCTACGTAAAGTAAATGTAGCTCTAAATATTATTACACCAACGAAACACACCACGAAATATTTTTACACCAATCATAGAGCGTGAATTCAATAAAAGCTAAATATTATAATGTATATTTATTTAATTAACTGAATGAAGCGCTCCTCGAGGCTACTCCTGAGTATATCGTCCTGATATTATCGTCTTATTATGAAGTAAACTGTGGATAAAACATTTTTAATAAAAATAAGTTTACTGTCCTCCAATTAGTTCAACGGAATGGAAAGTATAATAAGTAAAAGTTTGTTATTTTGCTTATTTAATTGCTATAATGTAAATTAATATTTCCAAACAATTCTCACGTGAATGTGAAAAGAAATTGAATTGATGAAGCTTTTTCATTACGCCGAAAATGAATATGCCCAAATCGCTATAAATTTCTCTCCAGAACGACTCACATTTATTATAAAGATATACATACCTCCCTTTCAAAATAACGTTGTATAGAAGTGATTTGAATGAAGTTGCTAACATTCCCTTCTCTTCACTTCCTTGTTTATATAGGTAATGGTTATGAACAAGTTGTATATAAAAATTGATGCAGATAACTTTTGTCAGTTATACCAGTATACTACAAGTTGTTAATATTATATAGTCATAGATATTAAATATTTTGTAATGCTTTAGATTGCAGTTTTTAGATATATTACATATTTAATGCATGCATATTTTATAATTTTATTTTGAATGTAAACTTTCATAATGCAAGAAAAAATAAAATAAATTTTATTCTTTATAACTTAGGGAATGTAGAATATTTCTTTTATAATTTTAAATAAGATCAATAGAGTGAGCGAACAAAGCTCGTCGCGACCTAGACTCCGGGTGTTATAAAGCCATTAGAGACTGGAATGCTCAGTCGGTATGACACCTCTGTTAGAACTTACACTTTTCACACTACACTATTTGCGACTTACATACCTTTTAAATTATTATTTATTTAAATAAAAAATATTTAGAATGTTTACAATAAATAAATAGATGACGTATTATACTTGTATAAAGTATAATTATACATATATTTACACTTGAAATGTTATGACTTTTGAAATGTTATTAAACAAATAATAATATAATAAATATTATTATTTATATGTTAAGTATATTTCTTCTTCTTTTATTGTATTATTGGAAAAAATGATAAAAAATGAAAATGACATCCTATAGTTCCCCCGTCGTTGTACATCGTCATTTACAGTAAATCGAAACAAAAATAAATATATATTTATCAATATATGACACACAAAACTTTGCCAACATATGGAGTAAATACAAGCATATTAGGCATGTAAATAAAATTGCTTAGTAAGGGATAAGCTTATTTAAAAACCTCAGGGAGAAGCCTGGGTGAGGCGATAATGACTATTTACGACGTTCTATTCTTTTACCTTTATAAGATTTTCTTACTAGATTCAATATTAACATATTTATTATAATGAAAATGATAGTGTTATGTTAATGTTGATAGAGGTACATTATCTTTTACTATAATTCACTAAACTACTAACTAAATATATATTGCAAGTATTTTTGTAATAAAATATTAATAAGTGTTTGCTGCAACTAAATTACGACTAAGATAATATAAACGTAAAAGCTACGTCACGTTGGCATTATTTTAATAATGATTAACTATCCCTAAAAGCGGACATTCGCAAATGAACCCATTTAAAAATATAATTTAATTAAATAGAGTATAAGTGAAGCTTTTATATGTTTTATATATAGTTTTTTACTATGCAATTAACCTACAAAGCTTATACTTTTTATGACAATTTAATTTAATAGACCTAAAGTAATTATATATATTTTTTAAGTTTAAGTATTATTAAACATTACATTAATAGTGGTTTTGTGAAGAAGTACCTGCCACTTGATTGCTGTAATCCGCATAGGACCTGAATTACCGTAGCTTTATAAGAGGGTCTAATATAATCGTGTATAAGATAATTCAATTGGGAATTGATCCTTAAAAAAGATGTAAATTACATTGTTCTGCAAATAGAGAATATTTATTTCAAGCTTGACAATTCTTAGACAAAATATTATTTTTTTTAGCTTCAAATTATCCCGCACATTGCAGGGTAGGCAGAGGGAACTGCAGGAACCATATGAACCTAGTGTTGACACTCCGTTGCTTAGTCCCTGCTTTCTGCGTCCCCACTTTCCGTTTTTTTCGAGACATTACGTGTTGAGTGGCGGAACTCAACGCCACGCTTTGCCTAGTTTCCAGAGCGAAGAAATTGGAAGAATAGAAAAATATATATTCCCCGAGTGGAAACAAACCCTCAAACCGTCGCGTTTACAGGTAAACGCTACGCCTCTGCGCCACAATGGTCCTCAATCAAATAATAATGAATATAAAAAATAATATTAAACATCGTTTTAATAAAACCAAAGGAGCGACCATCCGAGGAGAAACCATCCAGATATAAGTTTTTGTCAACTAAGAGCCACATATATGAGCAGTACAACTGGATTTTATAAGAAAAATTTGAATAAAATAAAATTCTTATCTTGTGCTTCATTTAAGTCACCTTCATTGGACCATTTAATACAAATGTTTCAAAGTCCAATGATAGCAACTTAGTGGTCCATTCAAGGCGACGTTGGTCCAAAGAAAGCAACTTCTCATTGAAAATTTATATTAGTATAGCTCTAAAGCCTCTCAACTTTCATTGCCAATAATTTATATATCAATAATTTACATAAAAAAGCGTCAAATTCCATTGTCTTAATTTGTAGGTGATATTTTAAGAGATATGATGTCTCAAAGTTAAGTGGTCCAATGATAGCAACCTTCCCCTATACCTATTTAAAGGAACCTATTATTACTTATAATTGACTAATATTCACGTATGATAACTTTATATCCAAGGAACGCATAGTTTAGGCTTAAGGTAATTTGTTCTATAGTTTTCAAACAAAGAATCTCAAACTTGGGTTTGGAGTAGTTGAGTTTAACGCTGCACCTTAATTATCTAGAAGAAATAAATTGGTATCAACATTTTCTTAGCGCAATTAGCAAATATCTCAGTGTACAATTGATCTTTAAGTTCAATTGGGTTAAAAACATATATATATATATATATATATATATATATATATATATATATATATATATATATATATATATATATATATATATATATATATATATATATATATATATATATATATATATATATATATATATATATATATATATATATATATATATATATATATATATATATATATATATATATATATATATATATATATATATATATATATATATATATATATATATATATATATATATATATATATATATATATATATATATATATATATATATATATATATATATATATATATATATATATATATATATATATATATATATATATATATATATATATATATATATATATATATACATATATATATATATGTATATATATATAGTAATAATTATAATAAAACAATGTTTAAACGTAAGCAAAGTTATCAGTTGCTATTGGTAAGTAATTAATTAATATTAGGATTACTTGACATTTGAATCCTTTTTATATGACTTTCTGAGCTTGCTAAATTTTATCCAGTTGTTTGCCGTGAGGTATGTTATGTCATCGAGCCACCGTTTAAATTAACGGCCAACAATCCTTTTCCCTGCTGGTCCTTTCCATCGGGTATTTTAAATGATCCACCTCTTATCTCTGTATATTGAGATATGTCTTGTACATCTTTTTAAAAATAATCTTGTTAAATAAGGATATCTCTATAAGATCTAACTCATGGTTCTGTTTTTAATTTACCCCCTTTTGTTTCTCGTACTATTTATTTAATTTTGATTTTATTCGTAATTTGCTTTTACTTGTACTATTTGTACATATTTCAAAGTATTAATATAATCATAGGGAAAATTGAACGTTAAAAATTTTAGAACATAAAATAATTTAAGGCTGCTATAAATCTGGACAGATTAAAAAATTAAACATATTTTAGTAAATATATCAGTTTACGCGACTGTTATTTTTTTTAGTTTTACGCTTTATTCCGCACATAGCAGGGTAGGCAGAGGGAACTGCAAGAACCGGTGAAACCTAGTTTCAAGACATTCTGTTACTTAGTCCCTGCTTTCCACCTTTTTCGAGGCATTGTATGTTGAGCGGCTGAGCTCAACGCCGCGCTTTCCCTGGTTGCCAGACCGAAGAAAATGAAAATAGAAAAGTCCATCTTCCCCGAGTGGGAATTGAACCCAGAAACCATCGCGTTACAGGCAGACGTTGTGCCTCTGCGCCACGATGGTCCTCAAGTTTTGTCAAAGTCTGTTAAATATGATAATAGAAAAAGAAAGAAATAAAAAGGCAAAGCGCGGCGTTGATTTCCTCCACTCAACACGCAATGCCTCGAAAAAGGCGGAAAGCGGAGACGGGGAAAGCAGGGACTAAGCAAGGGTTGTTTCCCACGGTCCCTGCGGTTCCCTCTGCCTACCCTGCTATGTGCGGGATAAAGTGTGAAGCTAAAAAAAAAGTACCAATATAATGGTGTAAATCTGACATAATTATTAGACAAAATAAATTACACTACGCCAAAATAAAACTTATGTAGCAAATAATAACAAATAGAGAACCGATATAAAAAGTTCAATTCATCTTTTATTCAAATTATAATCTAAAGTAATAAAAAAAAGCCGCTAAAACAATAAGTACTGAAAAGAAAAAAGATATAAAGAAGGAATACATACTATGTATAAACCACAGATATATGATAAGAGATTTAAGGCGCTACGACTTTTGTGATTGACTTTGATAATAAAGTCAATCACAAAAGTTAATATAACATAATATACATAATACTCTGATTATGAACAACTTCGCTTAAAACTTACTTACGACTAAACTTTTCATTTAATTTATTGAAATTAATTCCCCTAGAGTCATTAAAACGGACGGCAGCAAGTCAAATATTGAAATAGGTCACAAAAATACTGGCAATCTCCCATAAAGTCGAGTACAAGTTGTTTTTTTTTGTGAGGGTAATTAAAATTGCGCAGGCTGTACTGAAAATTCAGAATAACGCTTCCAAGCCTTATTCGTAAATTTTTTACAATGAAATCCGTTCAAATAAGATATAAACATTTAAGGACTGAAAAAATCGATTTCAATTAGGAACCGTAAATAGCCGAGCCGTCAATGCCCGGAAATAATGAGGTCTGAGTCCCGAATGACGCCAAGATTGATAGTTAGTTGGACTTTCATCCAGGAAATATAGCTAAAATTTAATGGTTATTTTTATTTTTATCTATAAGGTCGTCATGGCGCAGCAGGACAGCGTCTGATGGTAATCGCGACGGTTGCTAAGTCGATTTATAATCGGGAAGAATTTATTAAGACATCGATTTCCTCCACTTAACGCACAATAAAGGCAAAAGGCACTAAAAAGATTGTTTTAGAAATATATTTAAATTAAAAAGACATTAAAGTCAAAAATGATATAGATTAAAATACATACATTGAAAAGATATGCTAAATTGATTCGTTCAAATAGATCTGAGATAATCAATCAATCAATACGCAGTAAAGACAAAAAGCGGGAAGAGGGTTGTTTCAAAAATATGTTCAAATCAAACAGATAACAAATAAGTTAAAAGTGGTATAAATTACAAAAAATACTTTGAAGAGACAATCTTGACAAATATACAAAATAAAAGTAATATTACCGTTTTACTTTTTAAGTCCGACGACATATTAAATTGGTTTCCATCTTTTTATATGTTATTGTTGATAGTTCAATATGACTCAGACTGAAGAGTAACTTTCGTCGTATACGTCAAGAATAATAGCGAAATCAGAAAGCAATAACAGGTTGACGGTTTTTGTGATTTTATTTAGTACACACGATGCTTTCCTCTGGCTTTTCAAGGAAAGAAAGGATTTTTTTACTTATTTAGGTATTAAGATTTGGTCTGGTACGCTTTTATTTCATAGCTTTACAGAATAATATAGGCTGACTTATTTATTGGGTAGAAATATCTGATTTTTACGTATTTTTCTTCTGATTTTTATGTATACCAGTATTTCATATTAAGGGCATGAATATAATGATACTGTCACAGGTGGGAAATATAATAAGCGCGGCTACTGCGTGTGACGGATGTAGGCTTAAATTTTACATGAAAAAGAAAATAAAAAGGCTGAAAAAACTCGAACTTAACTGTTTAACCACAGAGATACAATGGTAGGATAAACTTACATCAACTTTTGTAGTTTTACTCCGTTCTCCGATATATTTAACTTAAATTTTAACTTTTGAACCATTGTGTTAAATTGCGGAACACAACGCCGCAAATTTATTTATTTCTCCGATTGGAGACTAAACTAATAGCTATTACGTTTGCAGTCAAACGCTGAAAAAAAATATAGAAGATTAAAATAAAAACCAAAATTTCGTACTTACTAAACATATTTAAGTAAGATTCGTAATTTTTTGTTAAATTCGTTCAGTTATTTGTAATTATGAATTTGAATAATATAGTGTATTTTTTCTGATAAATTTACTCACGTCTTTTTAAAAAAAATTACATTGACAAACAAAAATCGTTGAAAATTTTGTTGTTGTTGTGACGTATTATTGACATTGGTTATGGTATTGGTTTGGTATTATAACGATGGATATGAGTTTGATCTCCATGTAACTGTTGATGAAATGATTTCATTTCTGCAGAGAAATCAAATTAGCTTCAATCTGAAATTAATCTTTATTTTCTCGTCGATATTCATATCACAGGTTTATTTAAATTGTGTGTACTAAGTAAATAAATATCGGACAAGCGTGAGTAATTTTTGTACATGAGGGTTCTGTATCAGGTCTTTTATTTATTTTTCTAAACGATCTTAATGATGAATTTGAGTTTTATTTTATTATTTGTTATAATTAGTAGGTAAACTACTAACCTGTACCGTACTTATTAATATGTAAGTGGTGCATTATTTCTGTCAAATTTGCTAAACATATTTATATTATTTGTATATCTTGGTACCTATGCATTATTTTATATATTATATAAAATGTAAAATAAAAATTAGTAAACTGTAAATCTGTTTCGAGTGGACGAATGAGATCCATTAAGAGGCTTAAGTTCCAATTTCATTTATAATATGCAAGATCACACACTCCGTATATCAAAACAATATTTGCTGTTTAAAGTGCTACACCATTTTATACTGTTTAAATAATTTGCAAAAAAATCATTAGAGATTTGATTAATTTTGCGTTATACTAAATATATATTTGACGTAGGAGCTTTTAACTTGTTTTTTGCTTTTATCTACGTTTTGATGAATTTAAATATTAAATATTGGAAATTTCGTGCTCAAAGAACCGTAAATAACATTTGTTCTTACACACATTACAAAAAGAGTTTTTTTTCAGTTTCTTCTCTCTCACCACAAAGCAAAGCTTTGTGTTACAGTCCATCGCTCAACAAGCAATGCCTTGAAAGGTATGAGTGGGAAACGGAGTGTCGTAGCATTAGGTTAGTGAGTGAAGGTCAAACATACAACCGACATTGTCCTGCTGCGCTACGATTTCTATATTGATAGTTTATACATATTTTATTAATCGTATCAAACCATGTTTGTATTATAGTATCAATAGGATTCTTCTTAGTACTCTAGAATAGTACCTATAGCCCAATATTTCATCGAGATAAGTAATTAATAAATGTTATTAACTTACGTTAAAGAAAATTGTTTCTGAATGAAATCTAATTGAATAACCAGTAGTATATAAAAAATAATGAAAAGGCAACAATTAATTTAAAAAGTAATAAAAAATGGTAACATGGGTTTGTTCCATAAAAAATACAATTAATAACAATAAAATCTTAAGGTGCTTTGATTACATTATAAAGTGAGACTTTGATTTATTTTGTTGTTGTTGTTTGATTGTTAAATTTAAGTATTGAAATGTTTAACATCTACCTTTTATTTAAATATGTCGAGTCTTTAAAAATATTTTTAATCAATGCAAAATATTGCAACCTGGTGATCAGAAGTGGTGATATTGGAACTGTAAGTGACTACCAGAGAGTCAATGTATATGAATATGTCATAAGTGAGTAATTGATTTGCTTTGATTTGATTGATGTGCATTTGTTACCTTATTGTATCTGTTTGAACGTTTGTTTACTAATGCTAAGTAAATAACGGCCCTGATTAAATAGAGTACGAAGGATATCGTGGTCACTTGCAAATTCCCTCCTTCTTCCCATTCTTGACTTTTCACCAACAACACCTAGATAAATTAGAGCGGTTACAAAACCTCTGTGCGAGATGTATACGAGGGTCAAACTGAAAGTTCTTAGAAAATCAAAAACTAAGCATTCTAGCAAGTTATTAGTTTTATTATAACTTTTTAAAATAGCGTCCATTTACATCAATACATCGCTGCATTCGATGGAACCATTGAGAAAAGCACCTTACCCACTCGGCCTTAGGGGTCTCTTCAACGGCGTTTTTAAACGCAGCCACTGCTTCTTCGGCGTCCATAAAATGTTTTCCTCGAAGTTTTTCTTTTATTTTCGGGAATAAATAAAAATAGCAGGGTGCGAGGTCGGGGCTATACGGCGGGTGACCCAGTAATTCTACGTCTAAGGTCGCCAAATAGTCGATCGTTTGCCAGGCGGTGTATGACGAGGCATTGTTGTGATGAAGGAGGATCCTGCTGCGAGGTCGTTTCTCTCGAACTTTTTCCAAGACAAGTGGCAAACAGTTGTTAGTGTACCACTCTGCATTAACCATTTTCTGATCCTCTAAGACAACTGTCGCGTAATGACCTGTCTTTCCGAAGAACGAGGCCACCATCTTTTTTCCAACACTTCGACCTCTCTTCACTTTAGTTGGCAACTCTTCGGAAGGAAACACCCACTGAGCAGACTGTCTTTTGGTTTCCGGATCATAACAGTAAATCCAGCTTTCGTCACCCGTTAGTATGTCGAACACAGCATTTGAGTCACCTCGGTTAAATTTTTGGATCATTTCTCGGCACCAATCAACACGGCGGAGTTTTTGAGCCTCGGTCAAATTATGCGGTATCCAGCGGGCACAAAGCTTCCTGACCGCTAAATGTTCATGGAGGATTTTGTGCACTTTACTCATACCTATGCCTAGACTTGTCCGAATCTGCTGATAGGTCACTCTTTTGTCAGTCTCTATCATACGCCGCACAACACTGATATTATCTTCAGTCGTCGCTGTAGAAGGCCGTCCCTCACGCAAATCATCGGTGAGATTAGTTCGACCACGTTTGAATTCATTAAACCAGTTGTAAACTGTGGCACGAGATGGGGCTTCATCGTGAAAAGCCAATCGAAGTCTATCATAACTTTCTTGTTGACTTATATGACATCGAAAGTCATAAAAAATCATTGCACGAAAATTTTCTCGGCTTAAATTCATTCTGACGTGCACAGATAATTTTCAATTTGCCGCCAAATCGTAAAACAAATGACAAATGAATGAAATGTATACTCAATATTATTGGTAAAGAGTTCTATTTTCAAAATTTAAACTTATTTTTTTAATATAATGCTTTTAAGTTGCCAGTTCTAAAAACTTTCAGTTTGGCCCTCGTATTACATACATGTGAAAATAATTATCATATATTGTGTTAAGATTCAATGGTTGGTATTCCGACATTGTCGATCTCCATGTATGTATATAAATTTGAATTTATCTGTTATATGTTTAAAGATCTATACTATATAAAATGTTTTCAAACAACTTTCTGTATTAAGATTCAATTTAAAATTTAATTTGCGGCTTTGGATTGGACACAATATATGTATATATTATAGAGCGGTGTGCTAAGATATATGGAGAAAATAAATGAAAAGATTATGGTAAACAGATATACGATGCATAACTAAGTGATGAGAGACATATGTTTCGACGAATGATCGCATCCATAGTGTATACACACATATTATACCTGTTATAATATATACTATATAATATTATTATGTATGTACGGTTGTTAACCCAGTGAACCTTCGTGTGAGCCTACTAGGACATAAATGTATGTTTCATAAATAAAAAATTTGCGGGCCACCCACTAGTTGTCGCTATTTACTTTTCATAATAAAACTTATTTTAAAAATAAATAAAAGCGTTCATTGAGCACAAGATTCATTTAAAACAAACGAATACAAATTCTTTGTGTAAAATAAAAACTTCTATTACAGTTTTATCATACGTGCCACATACTGTATGAGTCATTCACAAAAAAATGACTATTGAAATAGATTGTTCGTTGTTTAGAGTGCAATGAATCTAAACATTTTTTCATTGTTCCGTCAGTAAACAGTTGTTTCTATTGAAGAGGTATACGAGCAAAATTAAAAAAGTTGCAAAATGTTTTCACAAAGCTGATTGTGCAAGCGACAAGGTGAGCAGAATGTATAAAATAACTACAACATTGTATTAAAGGTTACAAGTAATTTCATTGTGCATTCGAAATGGAAAAAGTTCCATTTATTTTTCAGATAACTTTAGTTCTTGTATATAACTACACCTGAACTGAAGTTAAGCTTTGGTTTACTATTTTTTATTTTAATAATAATGATTCTGAGTAGCGGAAGTATCATAATATTAACCAATAAAGATGTACGTGTATTTACGTTAAACGTTTATTTTAAAATTCTTGTAGTTGGAATTAAATAAAAATTTTCAGTTTGAATGTTTTAATATACTATTGTAATAATTTAAAATGTAGTATGCGCAAATAACAGTATTTGTGCGATATACTCGTATATGGGATATACTTTGTATATAAAATTATGGAATTTTAATATGGTATTAGCTTAAAATATAGGAGAACCTCTTAAATAATTTGCTATCGTGATATTCAATGCGATATTGATAAAAGTTAGTAAGGTCAAGTTGCTTTGGTCACTGTTAACTAATGAATAGATGAACGAGTGAAATTTGCGAATGTTAAATGTTATATATCTATGAAATTTTTTATCACATCTATTTAATTACAGAGCAAGTACGCTTTATTCTTAGCTAGCTAGCTTTGTGTCAGTTCCTCTACTTCTATTTTATTTCATATCTCTGATCTCTACTACATCTTGAAATATGCTTATGCTTCCCAGATATTTTATATTTACACTGACCTTGCAGTTCGTTCATTCTTTATCAGCATAGTGCATTGTATTTTATCCCGATGTTTGGCACACTTCCATATTCAATGGTTAGCTGGAAGAAATTCCTTTTAGAGATAAGACCAAACTTTACTCTTTACTTTTACAATTTTTCCTTTGTTATTTTATTTACAATAATAAACAGTAAACTATACTCTTTACACATCAAAATCTTACTTATATGCACTTTGACTAATAATAATCGTCTCCCCCTTAGTAGCAAGTAATGTAAAAAGGCAATAAAACACGAAATTTACAATTATTTTACAATAAAAACAATACAAGTTTACAATTAAAAAACGAAATAGTAAGCAATATGTGTTTGTAGGTGTTTAAGTTGAGGAAATTTATATTATATGAAGTGTTACTTTTTTTTTAGCTTAACGCTTTATCCCGCATATGGCAGGGTAGGCAGAAGGAACTGCAGGAACCGTGGGAACCTATTGTTAAGACACTTCGTTTAAGCAACGGAGCTTTCTCCGTCTCCGCTTGCCGCCTTTTTCGAGGTGTTGCGTGTTGACTGGCGGAACTCAACGCCACGCTTTGCCTAGTTTGCCAGAGCGCAGAAAATAGAAATAGAAAAATCCATCTTCCCCGACTGGGGATCGAACCCAGAAGCCGTCGCGTTACAGGCAGACGTTGCGCTTCTGCGCCACGACGGTCCTCATGTTACTTTGAGATTTCCAATTTTTTTAATATTTTCATAAGATTGTTTTAGCAGTCATCTTTTCTTGTTTAAATTATACAAGGAAAGCAAGTTGTTTAAATAATTATATACATACATGTGGTCCAAAATATAATTCAAATTATGGCTAAAAAAAGTATATGTGACCGACAAGATAATTTCTACGACATTTGTCAGGAGTGATAGTGATCAGAGAATGCTGCTTACACGTAATGGCTAAAATGAGGAGCTGTCTTACTGTTAAAACAAAACACAATAGCTTAGTATGAACTGGCAAATGGCTTTGTCGAGTGTAGCTATTAAATATAATTTTACGACCCCAGCTTGAGAGGTTAAAATAACGTTTTTTATGTGATTATATTTGATTATCTATTGTTACGTCTAGATAATGAAGTTCAGAAGAAGATTTTGCAAGATAAGTCTGCACAAGTTATACTAAAAAATTAAAATAAATAATTAAGTTATACTAAAAAATCAGTAATCAAAGAATTCTGATTACAATTCGGTTATTAACATTTATCAGCTTAGTATGATTTGCGTTAAGCAGGAAACGGAGTGTCTTAACATTAGGTTTCCAAGGTTCCTGCGGTTCCCCCTGCCTACCTTGCCATGTGCAGGATAAAGCTTCAAGCTAAAAAAACAAAGATTGCTAGTAACCGTCATTAGACATCATCATCATCATCAAAGCCTTGGTTCAGCCACTATTCGCAAGTGAAGCTAAATTATATAGTTATAACCAATAACATAATAACCAAATACTTAATTTTATAATATAATTTAATTATTTATGTTAAATTTTAATGAATTTAACAATTACTGAATTAAAATCGGAAAATTATTTGTAGGGTTGTTATGGTAATATATGAATGTATGTTGTTTTAAAGATGCGTAACATTAAGTAGACGCTCAAATTTCTTCGAACGTAATCCGTTTTAGTGAAATAAATAATTACGTAATTTCAAGGACTAAAATTGCCAACACGTCGCTATTTTAGTAACAATAATTAAATATAACAATTGAAATGCTATATAGAGCAATATTGATCATGTATCTCTGCAAATGAAACTTGAAAACAAATGATCAATAATGATAAGCCAAATATTAAAATTAATGTTGGATTCAAATAATTAAATTATATATTTACAAAATTGACTAGTCTATATAATATATATCCTAATTGAAGGATACAGAATAACATATACATATATGGTTACAAAATACAAATTTAACGGTTTGTTTAGTCACTTCAAATTTAATTCATATATATTTAATGGATTGTAAAAGCAAATACTCATCACTATATATGGTGTTTGTGTTCATAGCGTAAGCTGTCTAATAGGTTGTAAATGTTAAACATAATTGCATTGCGGTCCATATACTCTGTTTATTATTTAAACAATTTCAGTATTTGTAAAATTCAAATATATTCACTTAGCAAAATGAATGTATACTTAATATAAAAAATACACTCAAATTGCGTAACATATAAAACCAATTAAGAAAGTTAAGGCAACTTTTTTCTTAATTTTACTTTTTGAAAAAAATTAGAATAAAATTATAATATGTAAAACTTATTGCACGTTCTTTTTTTGTGAACATCAACTCTTACTCTATTTATATGAATTGAATTGATTTTTGAATTGAAAATGTAAATTTAAATAAAAACAATAATTTACGAATAAGTTTAATAATATAATTAATGAACAGGATATGTTTCTAATTGGAGATCATTTCAGTAAGCAAGAGTTTTAATGAGGTTCCAATGAGGACCGTCAAACGATCCAGTTATGATCACGATATGATTAGACTTCATCTCACGTAAGCCGAAAGTTCCAACTATCGGAAGCGTCCTTATTGTTTTATACTTATATGAGAGTGATTAAGCCTTCGACCTGTACGTGTTGGCTGTTAAGGTTTAGAAACTTTCAACAATCAAATACCTTTAAATATGAAGTATTGAACACCTCAATGGTGTCCTACATTGTAATCGGATTTGGTGTAATATATTGGACAGTAAACTGCATGCTTGACTTTTAAATGATTTATTGCCTAACATAGAAATAATCGTATAGACAGTGGCGTATCATCTGCCTAAAAACGCAACAGTTTGTGGGTTCGATTCCCACAGTCGAATACACAAAAAATAACTGTTAACTATTGCACTCTAGGTTAAATAACAGTACGAAATTATTTCACATTTTGAAAATATTCAGCTATCTCTTATAAAACAAATTGATTTATTTAAAGTTATATATTCTTTTTCATTTTCTTATATGTACGTAATATTGTATTTTTTTATTCATTCTTTTTCAAAAGAGAACATATTTTAAACTTTATATGCAGTTATAACGAGACTATAATAACTAGAGAGGGATGTATATGTGTAAAATAATAACACATATAACCTTTAAATAAATACCACAGAATCAAAAACCGGGTGTCGTAAAAATATAATACTGTATATGACCGTTAAGGCAGAAAATGACAAAGTAAATGTTCCTGTTAGCATATTGTTGTTGTCGTATTACCATATTTTCTAGGCGACAAATATTATTAAAATTTTGATTTAACGAGTACTAAGGAGTTACATATTCCTATTGCTAGATATCTACTCTAATGGATAGTGCACAGTACTATTATAACATAAGCATTTTGTGTATCAAATCATGAAATTGTGAAGAAAAGGGTGACTTATTTCCCTTTTTACTTCTTTTCTCTCTGCTTACCCTTCAAAATATGGTATGTAACGCAATGCTTATAATATGGGGATAAACTAATCTCAACTATATTCTTATATAAGTATCTCCAAAAATATTTACTTACATACCTTTATATACACATTTATTGAAAGCTAAAATATTTCTTAAACAGCATTTTCATAATAAGAAATACCAATTTTTTATATACATAAATGCTATCGTAATATTATACACATTGACCATATCGTGGCTTTGCCGGATGTAGCTGTATGTTTACAGGCACATTACATTCGTCCAATCGTATTTTATGGCAAGATATTTTTAGGAAACGGCTGAGTGTTACTTTTTTTATCTAAAGGAAATTTTAACGTTTTAATATGCAATAAAAAAATTAGATTTACTGCCACATTGATTTTGTATGAACGGAATTACAAGTCGGCAGTCTAAAGGTATTAGTCTAGAATAGTAAATATAGATTTCAACATATAATATTTAAATTGATTTTTAATATAGTAATAGTGAAATACTATAAAGTATACAATTCAATTTTGTATCTAATATTTTTATGTGAAATTATTATATAATAAATCCTAGCAAAATTTAAGAAAAAAAATAATATTTAGGGTGTAATTTAATCCTTATTAAAATCTTTATCTGAAATAATTAAATTTCTACACGTCTCTGTGGTTGGTTAGATTTCCTTTTAAACAAAATATGACAAGCTTTTTCAATAAAAAGTTAAGATAAATGTTTATCTAACATTTTTCTTCTTCTGTTTTGTTGTTAATGAATTACGAGGTGGGCATGTTGTGATAAATTTGGTCTATATTAAAACTTTTATATTAGTATTATAAAGCCTTTGAGCCTACATTGAAAAATATATTTTTCTTTCGAGACATATAGAAGATCATGTAAATTCTAAATAGTCTATTAGTCACAACTAGTAATATTTTTTTACTACGCAACTACAATTCCGCTGTTTAGATTAAAGTAATAAATAAATAGGCAAAGGAGAATCTTAAAATACCGCTTACAAGAAATAATTCTTTGAAGAAGTCGCTCTTTTCAGTATTTGTGTGGGATATTATAGCTTCGTATTTATTTTACTTTAAATTTCACTACGTTTACTTTATACAAGTATAATTTTTTTGTTAGTTTTTGTTAAACATCTTAAAAGTATTTAAATAAGTGAGCGGGTATCTTACAAACTGCTGACAAGAAATAATTGTCTCTCTTTTAATGATATTTAAGTTGCAGCTTCGTCCAAAATTTATTTTATAATTTTAAACTACATCACCTTTAAAGATTTATTTTTAGCAAAAATGAACTTCTATTACAATTACAACGTGAATTGTTTTTTATAGGAAATGTAATCTAGTTCTATAGTTAAATACGCCAATATTACTTTCTAGTTAACACTTTCTCATACTTTCGAATTTATTTTCGAGGTAACAAGCGAAGTTATGAGTACAACTTCTTAGTAACTTTAGTCATTTCCTTCATTATTTCCGGACATTTGATTTCCAAGTTCTTAGCTCATTAGTTAAGACTTTCAAAATATGCATCTTCTTTAAAAGCCTTTCAGTATAAAGTTACACCAACGGACGTTAAGCTTTCTAAATTTGTTTCAAAAAATTAAGTTATAAAAAATATAGGCAAAGAACGTTTTTTGCCCAAATTTTTATTATTTTACTTTCTAATTATTTTGAATACTCATATTTAGAATGAATTTATAAATTATTTAATAAAATAAGTTAACAAAAATTTAAGCAAATTTAATATTTTATATGATTTATAAGATAATATAAGAATGTTGACTTTCCATATATAAAAATTGAATTTCATAATACAGCTCTTAGTCGAAAACGAAAACAAAGATTTTGGTGTACAATTTGATTTGCTAATAAGACTTGTTTGCGAAGACTACGAAACATTGACCAATAAAAATACCACAATTTTATCTTATTTGCTCTTCGAAATAAATTACTGCAATATTTATACTTAAGTTTATTTAAATATATATATATATATATATATATATATATATATATATATATATATATATATATATATATATATATATATATATATATATATATATATATATATATATATATATATATATATATATATATATATATATATATATATATATATATATATATATATATATATATATATATATATATATATATATATATATATATATATATATATATATAATGACATGATGACAATAGTGACGATAGAATAACCTATTTTTTGTCTATATTATTGATGACAATTGTCAATTTTGAAGCAAACACAAAACGTCTATAAAATGAGCGTAAACCTAAAAAGCGTCTGATATTTAAAAATAGAATTAAACAATATTTAAAGTATGTCTATCATTATAAAAACTGCCCAAGTCTTCAAATGTTGGTGTACTTTTACTCAGGTCGAAACTTATTGACTTTCAAATTAGAAAAGGACACTTTTATCCTTTAGAACAAGACGACTTTGTGGAATCTAAAATCTAATTCTTCCAAAGAAGACTTTACGCGCATTCTAAACGAGAAATTCATTCCAATTAAAATATTTTAAGTTATTAAAATCAGGTACTTCTAAAATTCAATTCACTCCCTCTTGGGATAAACTGATGATAATTTAACGACGATTATGGTGAACGTACAGTCAGCGTAGTTTAAAATCACCTTTCATTCACTACTACCATATTGCATACAAAGAATGAAATCACTTCATTTTTTTTAAGCAAAGCCTAACCAAATTAGAGCTAAATCTGTTTAATAAAATCTCTTAAAGAGTTCTAAAATATTGTAAAAAATATAGAGTTATTATTTTGAAAAAATATATAAACTTTTTTTTTATTATTTAATATTCACAATGGTGAACTTGATTGCTTTATAGTTTGGTAATTTTAACTATGTAAGAATAGCTATAAAAACATGTTCAAATATTTTCTAATTTCCAACTAACATAAAGTAATTTAAGGACAAGATACAAAATTTATTACTATTTGTATGTTATTAGTGCATATTGACCCTAATTCGCATTTAAAAGCTCACCTAGCTAGTAGCTACTTTAGTTGTTTTACTTTTTATTTATATATATTGTTCAAGTTGTGTAAACTGATACTTACAAAAATATTTCTTTTATTTAGAATTTTTATTTTAAATAAAGTAGATAATTGAGACCAGTATAAAATCCCGAAAATATAATGCCCGTTCAAATTGCTTTATTAATAATGCGAAAATCTCATAAACATATGTACTATAATTTTGGTTTATTACTTAAAGTTCTGTTTCCAGTTTTGACTTTTATTTACCTAAATAACCGGTTCATTAAGAAATTATGTATACTGTATATTTCACATTTTTGTAAAATAGTCACTATGTATTTTTGATAAAAAGCAAAATCACACGACTCAAGAAGGGTTGTATATGATTTCAATTCTTCCCTTTTAAGATTATGTCCTTATAGTAAGTAAACTAAGTAAAATCTCCGGCCCTCTTTTCATTAACTCTGAGTACCAGGTTTGTACAATACGAAAACGTAAAAAGATCCACTTTAATGCTAAAGCTTTTGTTGACTGTTAAAACACCTACCTACTGCTTATGTTTGATTTATATTGACATGATTTCTGTATCACTAAGTTACTAGATTTATCAAAATATAGGAATTTGAAAATAACGTTTCTTTTGGCAGCAATATTTCACATAAAAGCGAACTGAATTCCATTACGGCCCGTGCGAGAGAATGTGAAATCGAATTTGCAATTTTTGCACACTGTATTTAATACACACAATATAAAATTTACATATATTTTTATTATTTCGCCATAATCATTTTTGTTTTTATGTTTTTCTTCTTATGTTGTATGCATTCTCAGTTCATTTATTATAATAAAACATCAATACATTAGTAATACTTTTTGATAATTTGTCATAAGTTAGTCTTTGGTTGATGTTAAAGTTAATAATAATATTTTATTCCATACAAATAAATTATAATATTTGTGTAAAAGTGAATGTATAATGGCCTTATCGCTCGAAAGTGATATTTAACCAGCAGCCATTATAATTATTATTCGAAAGTATTTCATTACAACCAAACATATGTTCAATTACTATTATATAAAATATTAACAAATATACTGGACTACATACATATATAACAAATAATATTATATATATAAATACTTCTTATGTATGGAATTGGTAGTTATGGTACTGGCATATTAATCAAAAATTGCTACCACTTAGGAATACTAAATTCAAAGTTATACAACTATTTGCACATATAATTTTGTATTAACTCTCAGTCATTTTTTTTTCTATTTTTCAGTTTAGAACATTAAGCTTACAAAAAGGAAAACATGAGATATCGCCTTATTGACAAGTGCGAGTTCCACCGTGGCACCAGCGTTACGAAAACTCAGCTCAAGGGTTAATAATGTGTATGATAGCGGCAATGTCGTAGAAGCAAGCACACAAACAAATGTTTTTGATATGGAAATTTTGCGCTGCAAAACAAGCTTTGTGGAAATTCTGAGATCCAGGAATTGAAGGCTATTATGGAAGTGGAGCTATCTCAAACTACGTCAGAATTGCAGGCTGCGGTGTTAGTGGTAAACTATTTTATTCCACTTAAAACAAATCGAAAATATTAAAAAGCTTGAATATCTCTCCTCACGAGAATTGATTGACGCAAACTGGCAAACGCGCGTCGAATGCTCGTCGAATGCTACATTACGACTTACTTAGTATTCGATGGCTTGATACTAGTGTCGTTCGTTACAGTTTTCTTAAATTTGGCCATACCATTATAAATTTCAAATTACAAATACAAATTTCGAATCATGACGATTAAGATAGTTGCTAAACAACCGAGGCTGGTCAATCGCTCTACGCCACGATACGATAGACCACAAATTGAACAACAGAAGGCTATCAAAACAGATGAGCTTTTATTGGATTATTAAAGACATCCTCGTACTCTCTGGATTTTACACCAACATATTACTATTTCTTTTTTCGAAATTTTGGATTATTTCTTACAAGGAAAGAAATCAAATTACAATAGGGCAGTTTAGACTGCCTTTAAAGATTTTATTGATTCTCGTTCCAGGGTTCTTTAGCAAAGGAATCAATGAAACACCTATTATATGGTGAAAATGCATATATAACTTCATACTTTTATTAAATAAAAACTTTTAAACAAAATTATAAACACATTTTTTATTAAAAAATTCCAGGCAGTATTACCCAAAATTTAACACTATCCATTGTTATAATCTGAAATCCAGTGACCTCCTAAATAATATTCAAGATACATGTCAATTTAGAGAATAAGAACAATTTTCCACCAACATTCAACCAGAGTAATACTGTATCCGAGCAGTAGATTAATCCACATTCCGCTGTGAAATATAGCTTGCAAAGTTATAACGTGTATTTAATCATGTACATAGGAATTTATAAATCGCATGTATGTATGCTCGCCGTCTACAAAATTAAATTTATACTTGAGATCTTACTGTTAGATGTCACGATAATAATGTCATAACTAATAAAGAGAGCTACATATTGTTACAAAAGATTTCTTTAAGAATTTAAAAATAATGCAAGTGCAAAATAACTTGTAAAAATTTACTTGAGTTATTAAAATAGTAGCGTACATTTCTATACTAATATATATTATTATATAATGTTTATGAAAAGTAACCATGACTCAATTTGTTAGTATTACCGGCTTAGTTTCTATGTTAGTAGCTTAAAATTAAAAAACATGTCTGTAACTACGTAATTCATTGCCGCGCCATTCCACTAGAAATGGAGCAGCAATGATTCACGTATGTTTAGTCTAGCTTGATCGAAATCAATCCGAGAGTGCTTTTAGCACTACTCCATAGCTTACGTACGCACTAGGGATCTCTTTTGCATTATAAATAACGCATGTAACTCTTAACATTAAAGTTAAAGTTGTGTTGCTTAAAAAAATATTAAGTGCGAGTTCTGTAATAATTTTATTTTTGTGGTCAAAAGTACAACCTATACAAGCTTATAATTCTTGTTTTGAGATACGGTACACAAAATACCTTTATATTATCTGATTCAAATTATTTACTTCGACCAAATCCATATTTTGTTATATTGTATCTCAAATGTTGTATTAAGTTTCACAAAAGAGGAATTTTTAATCTAAATTCTTTTCTGCTATATTTTAATGTCTTACGATTATAATATACAATAGCTTCAGCTTATTAAAATACAAAAAAAAGATCTTGTATCGCTGACATCGTAATAAGTAATAATGCGCGTAATAGAATATTATTAGCGTGAATTATGACTCGCTCCGCATTATCTTATTATGTTACACGAAATTGCTGCAATAAAGAAGGACCAGGTTCTTATCTTATAAAAAGTGATTTAAATACAAGCACTCATTCATTGTACTCCAAATTGAAGTATTCAGTAAAAAAGTCCCTAAAATTGGACTCAGTAAATAAAGTGTTGTACAGATAAAAATAAACATTTTGTAAAATATTTCTACTTATTTTCTAAGTTAACTCGTAAGTGGACAATGTTTATAGTTGTATATACAGTTCATAGTTAAAGAACTATTTTATCATTTCTTCATAAGTTAAATAAGAATCTAGGGGATAGTGAAATGGGGCATTGAGTTTCGCTACTCAATATGGAATATTTTTGAATATAAAGAAAAGAGAAATAGAGCATCTACAGTCGAATTTGAATTTAAGTAGAAATGACTACTAAGTTGTCTATTCTGCGATACGTGATGTAAAAAATAAAGAAAAGAACGGATACTTTTAAATTTAGATATTATATACAAACATGAAATTTATAAAAAATTAAGAGTATTATTAATTATAATTAGGGATTATAAGACTTCGTGGACCGTCGTAGCGCAGAGGCGCAACGTCTGCTTGTAACGCGACGATTTCTGATGGAATGGATGGAAGATGGATTTTTTTATTTTCTTTTACTTCACTCTGGCAAAGCGCAGCGTTGAGTCACTCCTCAAAACCTCATGCTCGTTGCAAGCAATGGAGTGTCTTAAAACTAGCGTCCCATGGTTCCCACAGTTCCCTCTGCCTATCCTGCAAAGCAAAGTGAAGCGTGAAGCTAAAAAAAAATTCATGCAAAAATCAACAGTATGTAGGTAATAGAGATAAATTGCTGTCAAACAAGAATCTAAACATGTTGACATGTATAAAAATGCATATTGTTGTTATTTTTATAATAATTCATAATGAATAAAAAAATGTTTTCTTCTTTAAAAGAACTATAACATGAAGTCGGTGTAAAATCATAAAACTAATGCCTTAACACAAAGTGTTATAAACAAAAAGTATAATTTATAACTTTAAACGTAACCACCATTAGCGTTTACATTGCAGTAGGTTGGCACGCGTGGGAAATAGAAATATAAAACGGAATTTTAAACAACTCACTCTGCTACTTAAAATTGAACCTTCCTATTTTTAAGATTAAGAGCTATATTGTATAGTATATCTATTTTTTTTTCACTTCATAAAAATATACCTGTTGCAATACTATGACACGAAAATACAAAAAATAAAGGATTTGCAATGAAAAGTACTTTTTGTAACTGTCGCCATACCTGTGTCGTAAGTTACCATGGTATGAGTTTCCGCTGTTAAGTCTACTGAAACAATATTCGTTTTAATATTATTATTATTTTAATATTAGTATTACGTATTTGTTTTTTTTTTTTTTTGTTCTTGAAAGGCGGAACTCAACGCCACACTTACATTTTAGCCAGACTGACGTGAATAGTTGAAAATGAAATTTTCCACAGGCCTCGCACAGCATCTGCTTGTAAGCGGGTTCGATTCTAACATAGGGAATCTTCCCTAAGTTGGAATTGTATCTACATTTTTATCGTATATACATTTTTTATATTCACGCAAAATATTGATGCTTACAGATTATTTAGCAAAATTCCTGCTAAAGTATTCATTTTACTAAGTAGTTTGTTTCATAGACGGAAAAACGCTTCATATAGTTTTATGTTTACTTACATTTATTTTATATCTGTAAATGTCGAAATATCACTTAGTAGTATTATTACGTTTATTGTTTAAAATATCTCTAAATACTCAGTGACATTATAGAAAAAAACCTATTCATACTTTCTAATCCAACTTAGTTTTGACAATTGTTATTTTTTTTTACTTTCGGCTGTATCGTTTACATAGCGGGGTAGGCAGAGAGAGGGGCATGTTTAAGGGAACTAGAGTTAAAGTTTCTGTTTGTTCAATACGCAATGGTGTAGGCATTGCGTGTTGAATCGTAGATCTCAATATCGCCTTTTTGTGTTGTTACCAAACTGATAAAACTGAAAATATTTAATCTCCCTGAATGGAAACTGAATTACAAGCTGTTGAGTTTACAGGCAGATCCTACTTTCGCATGCCAAAAGCATGCGGTAGAAGACTACCGCTTTTATTGTAGCTAAGTTTAAATATTTTTCTAAAAAGATAAATCTATCGTGTAATATTTTTTGCGAATAACAATGCGTTCGTTAAGTGTAATTGACAAAGCTAATGATATATGTAACTGATATAAGTAATGCTATTTGAAAGCTAATTAAAAATCTAATAATTTGATCATCAATGTACCAAATCAAACAATGCATTTTAAACATAATCCGTGAAAAGTTAAAATATTTTTCTATGCACTTGCTAATGAAATGCTTCTTCAATAGGGTTCCATGCCCAAAAGGTAAAACGGGATCCTATTACTTAGCCTCCACTGTCTATATATATGTCTATATAGACAGCAGATATATCTATGTCTCCAGGCTTTCTTCCAGTTTTCACAAATGGTGTGTTTCTGTTGTTGCTGTAACAACAAATACTAAAAATTAAAAAATATATATGTTTAGGCATGCAATAAACGTGTTTTTCCGTATTTTTTTTTACTAAATATTAAAAAAGGCTTTAAATTTTCACAAAACATTCACTCGTATATTAAATTTCAAAACAAATAATTAAAAACAATAAGTAAACAATTAAAGAGCGCTCCCATACAACACATGTAATTTTTTAAATTATTTTTTAAGTTACCCACAGAAAGAAATAGACATACCAATATTTGTAATTAATTTCATGCAAAATGAGTAAATATTATCGTGAATGTAATTTATTTTTGTTTAATAGCAATATTACCTCCGCGTAATATTTAAAATCAGTGAATTAGTACGGTTTCCGAGTAGCGCTCGCACTTAATCGAATTTTTATACATAATTCATGTGAGTATTTGGATATTTCAAAACGGTGAATTATTTTAACAAATAGATTCAACTTAATAAGGGCAGAATTACAAATAATAATATTTATTTATAGCTACAAAAATGTACCAGTCATAGATTGTGTATTTATATGCTATTTTGTCGCTTTTATTTTGTATTCAACTGATATTTGAATGGTTATTAAAGACTGGTGACAATTTGTTACAATTTAATTTTCCAATGTAGCGACGGAATTTGCGGAACTATGAAATGCATAATAGTGTTAGTCCCAAGACTTGGCAGAAATAGTTCTACGTCGAGCTGAGAATAATTGCTTTGGTAACTTACTGCTTTAATAACTGCTTTAATACCACTATGTTAGCGCGTTAGCAAATTTGATCACCGAATCTGTATTTGGTTTTATATTTATATTATTTAGATAGGTAACATTAAAGCTTATAGTTCCAGTAGACTTTACTACTTAAATTGGACATATAGAATTAGGTTTTAAGTTAAAGAGAAGGGTAACATGAGGGAAGAGTACTCAAATAGGGAAATTAAAACGAATCCATTTTAATCAGCTAGTATGATATACAAAAAATATTGATATTTTTTGTTACGTTACGTTCGTAAATATTTTCTCAATTTATATGGCAAAATCTCCTCATGCTAACAAATACCTACGTCATTTGATGAAGGATTTTTTCATTCTATAAAGAATCATTTTTCAAATGAAAATGATGGAGTTTTATGACAATCAATTGATATTTAGCTTAAAGTAAGCCAGAGCGTGTAACAACTTACGGGGTTTTGGATAAATTAATAAACATCTTTGCAATAAAATCAATGGTATTCGCTTTAAAATTATTTAATTATCGTACATATTTGTTACCAACATATTTGTTATCGTACGTATTTGTTACCAAAGCAACATAAGCGTGCCCGACTGTACAAAAATAAAAACTCGCTTCAACCTCAAAAGACGGTCATTGAAACCTATTATGTAGATTTATTATATACACATAACATCACACTTTATCTCTAACAGGGTGTTCAAAGAGAACGTTGCGTTAAACGCTGCGATCTTTCGCCTCGTTCTTTGTCAACAACCTCTTCATATAATTCTCATGTTTTTTAGGTGACCTTCCTCCAGTATCTTCGAAACTGTACTTACGAAAGCCAATCGAAGGCTCTCTTTACTTTTCTTACGCTTCATGAATTTTTTATCATTCTTTCTTTCTAACGTTCCTTGACCTGACCTGAATTTAAAAAGATTTTGTTCTTCTTGTAGTTACTTTAGAAAATGAAAAAAGTATATTTTAAATATATTAGCAGTTGTTAATAAAATACAGAACACAACATTAATAGTATTCTTATAGTTATGGTCTAAAATAATCCGATAGAGCCTTCGTGATTCATCCAACAATAGTGAATATTTATAACGTTGTTACAGTATGTTGTGAAAGGCCCAAAACTTTGCCTTGATATTGACCTGTAAAGTGTCATGCAAAGCTGTGGGGCTCTTGGAAGACAATTCTTACTTAATTCTTATAAATACTTTATGAGAAGAACATGTAGATAAATATAGTATCAGTTTCCTAATTTGTAACAGGAACTACAATTAACATAAAAATATGCCATATTAATGAATGAAATATTAGGTTCGACGAACCCCATACAAAAGGTTTCGAAAAGGGTGGAGCGGACTTACTCTGTTTCTGTTACTTTTTCTACTAAACTAAACTTCTATATATGTTTCAAAGTCTTTAGTTACGTAAGTACGAAAGTTTATAGTTCAATTACAGTGGCCAAGTTAAATCAAATATTTGGTATTGGCACCAAAAGTAAAGGATAAGATAAGAGATTAATTAATAAATAAAATATTTAATGAAGCATGTAAGGAAATAAATGGTAATATGAAACTCGGTATAGCTACAACAGAGCGTAGAAGAAGGGGATGGACTTGTTTTCGTGATAGTGGCGCTCATGGTGAACATCTGTGAGAATAAACACGAAAATAGTTAGTAAAATTAAATTTATATGAAAAGTTATTGTGATTTTTTTGGGTTATATTCTTTTATAATATGGAATACAAAAAAGAATTGGCTTATGGAGCCAATGGAGCTTGATTGGAGCTTGGAGTTTTAGATTATCATAAGTTTTTTAATTAATATTCTCTAGTAAATAAAATTTATTTAAATAAAACATATGTTAATTATATGTAATAAATAGAAGAATATAAAAAATTCACTTTTTTTAAGTGCTGTATTCAGATAATTTCTTTTCTAATACCATTGCAAAAGTGTCAGAGTTCGAATAATTTCGCCAACGATTTCCTTCTTGAATTGTTCTCTATACGTAATTATAATATAATATCAGGAAATCAATTAATTTTAAATATATTATTACTATAAAATATAACTTGTATTCATATTAATCAAGTGTATACAAAAAAAAATAGACAAATTGGAAAATGTTGGAGTTTTTTTTGTTTTAATTCACTTTTACAGTATCATTTCAAAAGTTCTTTATACTACTTATGTCTGTATAATGCTTAAAGCCTTACAATATTATAAACTAACAGGTAGGAAAAGTACAATAAAGCTAACTTTTTATTTATATTTGTAACCAGGGTCCTGTCTGCTTAGACAAGACGCGTTGCAAATTTATACGATTGAAATTTATTATTTTGTTGCCTTTTTGAAGCAGCAAAGTATCTTATTTTTATATTGTTCGTTGAAAATCGTCCATAAGTACGAGTTAAAATAATTTTTCAAAGTCACGACCAGACGCTTTTTCTTGAACAGCTTACACTGAGTTCAAAGTAAGTTGTTGGAAAATAAGATTTAACTACAACATTTGTAAGTAATTTTGAGATACTTCTTAAATTAAGTTTTAAGATATTTTTGTTATATTCTCTTTGTTTGTTTATAATGTGCATTTAACATAACAAATTAAAATTATACAAAGTAAATTCATGTGAATTCTTGCTTTATTTTTTTCAATATCTTACACTTGTACTCAAATTGTACCTATTTTTATTTTTAAAACACGCCACTCCTCCACTTCCGAAAATAATCATGTTTACATATTATCGTATCATGTAATGTATTGGACAAAATTATGAATATACTACTGTGCCGTGACCGCTTATTATCCCTTGTAATTGTAGGAATAGTAATCTCATTACAGTTAAAAATTATAACTCCTACTTTGATATCTTACCGTTCTGCTTTCGATTTTGTGTAATTTTGAATTTGGAAATCCTAAGTAAACAGGAGAAATTTGAGATTAAACTGTTCAAGTATAACAAAACACCACTTTTACATATGTATAAGGACCTAATATTTATTTTCATTGCAAATTGCTATAGTGAGGTAAAATAAAAAGGGGCGTTGAATATCGATACTCAATATGAAATTACTCGAATACACGCAATAAAGGAAGAATAGAACGCGTCAATGGAATTTGAATTTGAATTAAGATAAATACTTAGTGGTGGCGTGAAACGCCAGCTGCTATAAAAAATATTATTCATAAACATGTCAAATAGTACTCCAAAAAGTATAATGCTAAATATTTATGATTCTGTTATAAAAACAAGATCTGACTATGCCGTTCTTTGTAGGCTATATTTTATATATTTGTACTACAATGCAAAATGTTGATGTTTACAGATTCTTTAGCACAATCATGCTGAAAGTCGAAACTAAAGTGCCCTTCTGCTAAAGTCCATTTTACTAAGTAGTTCTTTTCATAGATGGATAAGTGTTTGTATTTTGTATTTTCTTATTTTGTACCTGAAAAAGTACTTAAATCACTCTTAGTATAAAATTAATTAATTTTAAAAGAGAAAAAAGAAAGAAGAGAGCAGAGAAAAAAAGAAGAGAAAGGCAATTTTATTTACTTTTTTTAATTGCAAATTTTCACGATTAAACATATGGCGGTTGAAGTTTGAATAATACGATGAAAGAATTTATATTAACATTTTTAAAACTACTTACAGTGCTTAATGGTAAATTAGAAAAATAAACATAGCATCTCTTACCATCCGGTGATCGCTTCTGGTCTTAACCCTGTGGATTACAGAGATATCATTGAATATCTGTCGCTTCGTGGTCATGACGAAGTCAATCTCATTTTTAGTGGAACCATAGGGACTCTTTCAGGTCCATTTCCTGTGAGGCAAATCCAAATTGCCCCATTCTAAGCTCATCATCGCCTCTTTTGCCCAGTTTTGCGTTAAAGTCTCCCATCAAAACAGTAAACTGCGTTTTGGAGTCACGTATAGCTTACCCTTATTACCCTACTCGACACACTATCGATTGCAATCACGTTGTTAACGAGGGACGATAAACCCGACACCACCTTGGGACTGTTAATAGCCCTTCCGGTAATAGAACAAGTTGCCGGATTTGAGGCTTATCATGTACCCCCACTCTTCGGACTTCTGTTACCCCTATAAGATCCCAATGTAACTTGTCTATTTCCTCTTCCAGCTCGACCATCTTCTCGTCAGTGCGCATGTTGTGTGTTACCAGGGCTAGTCATCGTTGGTAGTGGTAGCCCGGTGTCTGCCGAAGATTCTTAGCTCCTCTTGCTCCGCCGTTTACCTGACCGCTACCGATGCCAGGACTTGCGGAGCTGCCTGGGACTGGGGAAATGGTAGTTAAGTCGTCTGTCACTGAGGGGGTTTGCATTACTCGCCACGTTTGGCAGGCGGGTTGCCGAGCGCAGTGATGTTAATTAAATACACAGGAAACGCAGCTGCCCGTGTCCTGTATTTTCCCTAAGTCGTCTTTTACGACACCCACGGGAAGAGTGGAGGTGGTGCTATTCGGAGCCGGACCCCACATGGCAAAAATATATGTAAATCATAAAATACTATTACAAAAGCTATATATACTTAAGAAATACTAGTGAAAGCTATTAACTATTACCTCAATTATAACTTCCGTTAGGATACGAATACAAGTACAGTAATTACAAAGACAAACTTTAAACCGACAGTGGAAATAAAGTTTGTAGTAGTTCGTCGAATTAAAGTTGCATGTGAAATTTTACTTTGACGAAAGCAAGCGTTCTTAGATCGCTACTAGTTTAACTATATATTTAAATAATTTTCCTCAAAAGATGGATGATCTTATAATATTATTCGAACATGGTAAAGCGCACAAACAGTATAAATAATGCTGTTCGAACACTAGTTAATTCATCTAATTTAATCCTTATATTCCATATATACGTTACGTACAAGCAATTCCCGCAATAAGCGAAGCGAGGGGATTGCTTTTATTTAGCTTTTTATTGATCCTTATGGATCCTTAAGAAAAGACTGGTATAATTAGTCACAGTGTAATTTAAGGACGTGGCAACGGAATTTGTGGAACTATTTAGTGTGAAATTCATAAATATTAGTCTCCAGACTTGAAGAGAAATATTTATACATTAAGCTGGATTGCGTCGAGGGAATAATTGTTCGAATATTAAATATTCACACAAATTTAGTAATTAAACTTGCTTGTTATTTTATTTATATTTTACTCAGCAATAAGAAAAAGACATTGTAATTTATGAACCTAAAGCTTGTAATTCATGAAGAACTTTCCATTCCACGAGAAATATATATATATATATATATATATATATATATATATATATATATATATATATATATATATATATATATATATATATATATATATATATATATATATATATATATATATATATATATATATATATATATATATATATATATATATATATATATATATATATATATATATATATATATATATATTCACAATAGATAAATTAACAGAATGAGCTTTTACCTAGGATTTCTGAGTGCCTGGAACACGATACATCACAGTGACACACAATGAATGTACGGCACGTTACAGTGTTTTGAATAGATTTATAAAACGATTTTAGATCTGTATAACATGATGAATGAAATACAACATCATCCCACCAAAATTAGTAAAATAATCGAGTTATACTGTTCAAAATTTAAATTTACTGTACCTTAAAATACGGTCGGGTACGGGTATTATGTAGGTTTTTGTTGGTGAGTAGTTTTTTATACCTACATTAGTTTTATATATTTAATAGACATAATCATGACTTCTAGCTTTATTGATCCTTTATACGATTCCTGTTATTGCCGGGGGATGCGCTCTATATACAGACTCTTCGGGAAGTCCTTAAGATTCATCCGGTATCTTCAATACTGACTTTTTGAAAATCGATCAAGGTCTCCTCAGTAGTAAGAGATATACATTTACCATTAGCTTTTGCTTCAGATATATATTTTCACTCATTCGGTCTCGATGTGCCTAAGCCATTTGATTTCGATCAAAGCGATAGAGGTGATATTTTCGCTGGAACCTACCATTCTGTATATCTCTTAATACTTAGTTTACGTACATCCTTCAAAGAGATTGCATCCCCACAGAATTCGTGTCTCTATCATTCTTTAATTTTTTCTTCAACTATACTCAATTTTTTTCATAAAAATAACAAAACCAAGGCCGACATAGACCCGGCGTTACAGATGTTGGTGATTACTTCTGACCCAAGCCTGAATGCTTGTTTGTCTTTATTTTCCTTAAAATAATTAATAGAATTTGTTAATAACTAGAGTTTTCACTGACTGACATTCAAAACGTTCATAAAAAACAACGTCAAAAATAATTTCGCGAAAAGAACACGGACACAGAGTTCCAAGTTTCTATACATAGAAAAACACCTTTGAAAGATTACCACGGAAAAAACTAGATACTATGATCAAAGGTTTCCCCAGAGAAAAAAAAACTGTTGCCTTTACATCTGCCTCTTGGAAGACGATATTCACTGGGAAAATACATTATCAAAAGTATATTTAGACACATTTGGTATCAGCATTGCACCCGTGCGAAACCGTACGCGCTATGTAAAAGGTATTGTAATTAATATTAAAAAAAGCCGTATTAACGGTTCGATAATTACCCTGATAACAATATTTCAGGAAAAGGTTGGAACTTACTCTGTTTCTGTCACTACTATAAATCAATTCGGAAACTTTTGTGAAATATCTTTGAAAATCTTTACATACAAGTATGAAAGTTTGTAGCAGTGTAAAGTTGATTTAAGCAATAGTCTGTCGTCTATTGTTCTAGATGCTATAGTCATAGCGTAGTTGTGAAATTGACCGTTAGTTTATGATATTATTATAGATAACTACTATTCAAAAGTTCTGGGCAAGGACTGCTGCTTTGTGCATATATTATTATTTTTAATATTATTTTCTTGACTAAATACATTATGTATTTGGTCAAGAAAATATATAATAAAGGCATTTATATATTTTATATTTATTTGAGTCACTTAAAACTGAATTACCTAGGCCCTGAATTTAATATTTGCGCTCTATGTGCCCGCTAGAATGTTAATATCGTTACATTACAAGAAAAAGAGTGGATAGAGTTCACGAAGGACAAAATTAAGTGGCGACACTTACATTTTGCCATTACATAAAGTAATAACTGTTAAATAATTATAAAAATTTAATCTAAACATATTTTATGATTTTATTATTTTTAAAGTTTTTAGTATCGAAGTTAACGTTTAAATATTTAATTAAGTAAAACCTATTTGTAATGTAAAGTTCTGTATGACATCGTACTCAAATAGTCAGTTGTAACATTGCTATTGTCATAAAAAAATGCTTGAATTATATAAAATCAACAGTTTTAATAAAGAATCGTCATGTAGAATTTCTTATTAGACTTGTTGCTCGAGAATAAACTAATTGATATTACTCTATTGTTCTCATCTAGAGTTGACACATATCAAGACTTAATAAGCGTAGTGTAAATGATCGATGATGCGATCTTATCTCATTTATGCTTAGCTAATAACACTGAAAGTGGTGTCTGTAACGTGAATTAACCTTTATAGGTTAAATGGAAAGCACGCTCTAATGACAAAGTCAAAATGATTAGTTTATAATTAAATTGATTTGTAATTATATAAGTAAGGAATACAATTGTTATATAAATAATTTCATATATTATTTGTGTGTTATTTTCATCTAGTTTCTTTATGTTATGTATGTTCTATTTTTTTGGACGCCTGTGTATCAGGTTAGTAGCTTTGAAGTAAGGCACCGTACCTATAAACAGTGTTGCCCCAATTTATTCCATTCATCCACACATTTTATCAATCAATCAAAGTCAATCAATAGTTTAATTTATTACTATTTTCTTGTTAAAGAAAAAAATTAAAAAATCTTTAGTATTTTTGATTCCGACCGCAACAGGTTCGCTTTTCATTCGTTTAAACGTCTTTGATTTAGTTTCAATGGGACAGTTTCGCGCTTTGAGCAGACTGCAGATAATCGAGTAAAACATCTGAGCAACGAAAATGTTATTTTTCTTTATAATTTCAGACGACTTTTTTTATTTTATTTAACACTTGCAAAAAATTTACATTATTTACATATATATATATATATATATATATATATATATATATATATATATATATATATATATATATATATATATATATATATATATATATATATATATATATATATATATATATATATATATATATATATATATATATATATATATATATATATATATATATATATATATATATATATATATATATATATATATATATATATATATATATATTCACAATAGATAAATTAACAGAATGAGCTTTTACCTAGGATTTCTGAGTGCCTGGAACACGATACATCACAGTGACACACAATGAATGTACGGCACGTTACAGTGTTTTGAATAGATTTATAAAACGATTTTAGATCTGTATAACATGATGAATGAAATACAACATCATCCCACCAAAATTAGTAAAATAATCGAGTTATACTGTTCAAAATTTAAATTTACTGTACCTTAAAATACGGTCGGGTACGGGTATTATGTAGGTTTTTGTTGGTGAGTAGTTTTTTATACCTACATTAGTTTTATATATTTAATAGACATAATCATGACTTCTAGCTTTATTGATCCTTTATACGATTCCTGTTATTGCCGGGGGATGCGCTCTATATACAGACTCTTCGGGAAGTCCTTAAGATTCATCCGGTATCTTCAATACTGACTTTTTGAAAATCGATCAAGGTCTCCTCAGTAGTAAGAGATATACATTTACCATTAGCTTTTGCTTCAGATATATATTTTCACTCATTCGGTCTCGATGTGCCTAAGCCATTTGATTTCGATCAAAGCGATAGAGGTGATATTTTCGCTGGAACCTACCATTCTGTATATCTCTTAATACTTAGTTTACGTACATCCTTCAAAGAGATTGCATCCCCACAGAATTCGTGTCTCTATCATTCTTTAATTTTTTCTTCAGCTATACTCAATTTTTTTCATAAAAATAACAAAACCAAGACCGACATAGACCCGGCGTTACAGATGTTGGTGATTACTTCTGACCCAAGCCTGAATGCTTGTTTGTCTTTATTTTCCTTAAAATAATTAATAGAATTTGTTAATAACTAGAGTTTTCACTGACTGACATTCAAAACGTTCATAAAAAACAACGTCAAAAATAATTTCGCGAAAAGAACACGGACACAGAGTTCCAAGTTTCTATACATAGAAAAACACCTTTGAAAGATTACCACGGAAAAAACTAGATACTATGATCAAAGGTTTCCCCAGAGAAAAAAAAACTGTTGCTTTTACATCTGCCTCTTGGAAGACGATATTCACTGGGAAAATACATTATCAAAAGTATATTTAGACACATTTGGTATCAGCATTGCACCCGTGCGAAACCGTACGCGCTATGTAAAAGGTATTGTAATTAATATTAAAAAAAGCCGTATTAACGGTTCGATAATTACCCTGATAACAATATTTCAGGAAAAGGTTGGAACTTACTCTGTTTCTGTCACTACTATAAATCAATTCGGAAACTTTTGTGAAATATCTTTGAAAATCTTTACATACAAGTATGAAAGTTTGTAGCAGTGTAAAGTTGATTTAAGCAATAGTCTGTCGTCTATTGTTCTAGATGCTATAGTCATAGCGTAGTTGTGAAATTGACCGTTAGTTTATGATATTATTATAGATAACTACTATTCAAAAGTTCTGGGCAAGGACTGCTGCTTTGTGCATATATTATTATTTTTAATATTATTTTCTTGACTAAATACATTATGTATTTGGTCAAGAAAATATATAATAAAGGCATTTATATATTTTATATTTATTTGAGTCACTTAAAACTGAATTACCTAGGCCCTGAATTTAATATTTGCGCTCTATGTGCCCGCTAGAATGTTAATATCGTTACATTACAAGAAAAAGAGTGGATAGAGTTCACGAAGGACAAAATTAAGTGGCGACACTTACATTTTGCCATTACATAAAGTAATAACTGTTAAATAATTATAAAAATTTAATCTAAACATATTTTATGATTTTATTATTTTAAAGTTTTTAGTATCGAAGTTAACGTTTAAATATTTAATTAAGTAAAACCTATTTGTAATGTAAAGTTCTGTATGACATCGTACTCAAATAGTCAGTTGTAACATTGCTATTGTCATAAAAAAATGCTTGAATTATATAAAATCAACAGTTTTAATAAAGAATCGTCATGTAGAATTTCTTATTAGACTTGTTGCTCGAGAATAAACTAATTGATATTACTCTATTGTTCTCATCTAGAGTTGACACATATCAAGACTTAATAAGCGTAGTGTAAATGATCGATGATGCGATCTTATCTCATTTATGCTTAGCTAATAACACTGAAAGTGGTGTCTGTAACGTGAATTAACCTTTATAGGTTAAATGGAAAGCACGCTCTAATGACAAAGCCAAAATGATTAGTTTATAATTAAATTGATTTGTAATTATATAAGTAAGGAATACAATTGTTATATAAATAATTTCATATATTATTTGTGTGTTATTTTCATCTAGTTTCTTTATGTTATGTATGTTCTATTTTTTTGGACGCCTGTGTATCAGGTTAGTAGCTTTGAAGTAAGGCACCGTACCTATAAACAGTGTTGCCCCAATTTATTCCATTCATCCACACATTTTATCAATCAATCAAAGTCAATCAATAGTTTAATTTATTACTATTTTCTTGTTAAAGGAAAAAATTAAAAAATCTTTAGTATTTTTGATTCCGACCGCAACAGGTTCGCTTTTCATTCGTTTAAACGTCTTTGATTTAGTTTCAATGGGACAGTTTCGCGCTTTGAGCAGACTGCAGATAATCGAGTAAAACATCTGAGCAACGAAAATGTTATTTTTCTTTATAATTTCAGACGACTTTTTTATTTTATTTAACACTTGCAAAAAATTTACATTATTTACATATATATATATATATATATATATATATATATATATATATATATATATATATATATATATATATATATATATATATATATATATATATATATATATATATATATATATATATATATATATATATATATATATATATATATATATATATATATATATATATATATATATTCACAATAGATAAATTAACAGAATGAGCTTTTACCTAGGATTTCTGAGTGCCTGGAACACGATACATCACAGTGACACACAATGAATGTACGGCACGTTACAGTGTTTTGAATAGATTTATAAAACGATTTTAGATCTGTATAACATGATGAATGAAATACAACATCATCCCACCAAAATTAGTAAAATAATCGAGTTATACTGTTCAAAATTTAAATTTACTGTACCTTAAAATACGGTCGGGTACGGGTATTATGTAGGTTTTTGTTGGTGAGTAGTTTTTTATACCTACATTAGTTTTATATATTTAATAGACATAATCATGACTTCTAGCTTTATTGATCCTTTATACGATTCCTGTTATTGCCGGGGGATGCGCTCTATATACAGACTCTTCGGGAAGTCCTTAAGATTCATCCGGTATCTTCAATACTGACTTTTTGAAAATCGATCAAGGTCTCCTCAGTAGTAAGAGATATACATTTACCATTAGCTTTTGCTTCAGATATATATTTTCACTCATTCGGTCTCGATGTGCCTAAGCCATTTGATTTCGATCAAAGCGATAGAGGTGATATTTTCGCTGGAACCTACCATTCTGTATATCTCTTAATACTTAGTTTACGTACATCCTTCAAAGAGATTGCATCCCCACAGAATTCGTGTCTCTATCATTCTTTAATTTTTTCTTCAGCTATACTCAATTTTTTTCATAAAAATAACAAAACCAAGACCGACATAGACCCGGCGTTACAGATGTTGGTGATTACTTCTGACCCAAGCCTGAATGCTTGTTTGTCTTTATTTTCCTTAAAATAATTAATAGAATTTGTTAATAACTAGAGTTTTCACTGACTGACATTCAAAACGTTCATAAAAAACAACGTCAAAAATAATTTCGCGAAAAGAACACGGACACAGAGTTCCAAGTTTCTATACATAGAAAAACACCTTTGAAAGATTACCACGGAAAAAACTAGATACTATGATCAAAGGTTTCCCCAGAGAAAAAAAAACTGTTGCCTTTACATCTGCCTCTTGGAAGACGATATTCACTGGGAAAATACATTATCAAAAGTATATTTAGACACATTTGGTATCAGCATTGCACCCGTGCGAAACCGTACGCGCTATGTAAAAGGTATTGTAATTAATATTAAAAAAAGCCGTATTAACGGTTCGATAATTACCCTGATAACAATATTTCAGGAAAAGGTTGGAACTTACTCTGTTTCTGTCACTACTATAAATCAATTCGGAAACTTTTGTGAAATATCTTTGAAAATCTTTACATACAAGTATGAAAGTTTGTAGCAGTGTAAAGTTGATTTAAGCAATAGTCTGTCGTCTATTGTTCTAGATGCTATAGTCATAGCGTAGTTGTGAAATTGACCGTTAGTTTATGATATTATTATAGATAACTACTATTCAAAAGTTCTGGGCAAGGACTGCTGCTTTGTGCATATATTATTATTTTTAATATTATTTTCTTGACTAAATACATTATGTATTTGGTCAAGAAAATATATAATAAAGGCATTTATATATTTTATATTTATTTGAGTCACTTAAAACTGAATTACCTAGGCCCTGAATTTAATATTTGCGCTCTATGTGCCCGCTAGAATGTTAATATCGTTACATTACAAGAAAAAGAGTGGATAGAGTTCACGAAGGACAAAATTAAGTGGCGACACTTACATTTTGCCATTACATAAAGTAATAACTGTTAAATAATTATAAAAATTTAATCTAAACATATTTTATGATTTTATTATTTTTAAAGTTTTTAGTATCGAAGTTAACGTTTAAATATTTAATTAAGTAAAACCTATTTGTAATGTAAAGTTCTGTATGACATCGTACTCAAATAGTCAGTTGTAACATTGCTATTGTCATAAAAAAATGCTTGAATTATATAAAATCAACAGTTTTAATAAAGAATCGTCATGTAGAATTTCTTATTAGACTTGTTGCTCGAGAATAAACTAATTGATATTACTCTATTGTTCTCATCTAGAGTTGACACATATCAAGACTTAATAAGCGTAGTGTAAATGATCGATGATGCGATCTTATCTCATTTATGCTTAGCTAATAACACTGAAAGTGGTGTCTGTAACGTGAATTAACCTTTATAGGTTAAATGGAAAGCACGCTCTAATGACAAAGTCAAAATGATTAGTTTATAATTAAATTGATTTGTAATTATATAAGTAAGGAATACAATTGTTATATAAATAATTTCATATATTATTTGTGTGTTATTTTCATCTAGTTTCTTTATGTTATGTATGTTCTATTTTTTTGGACGCCTGTGTATCAGGTTAGTAGCTTTGAAGTAAGGCACCGTACCTATAAACAGTGTTGCCCCAATTTATTCCATTCATCCACACATTTTATCAATCAATCAAAGTCAATCAATAGTTTAATTTATTACTATTTTCTTGTTAAAGGAAAAAATTAAAAAATCTTTAGTATTTTTGATTCCGACCGCAACAGGTTCGCTTTTCATTCGTTTAAACGTCTTTGATTTAGTTTCAATGGGACAGTTTCGCGCTTTGAGCAGACTGCAGATAATCGAGTAAAACATCTGAGCAACGAAAATGTTATTTTTCTTTATAATTTCAGACGACTTTTTTTATTTTATTTAACACTTGCAAAAAATTTACATTATTCTGTTCACAACTCATAAAACTCATTAAGTCTGACAGAATGCGGAATATTTTGGCACAAAGTAATTTTTGCCTACCTCACTCTTTCGTTTGCCTGACATTAGTCCCAGCCTCGTTTGCCTAGAGTCTGTCTCTGAGTCAACGTACCTTGTTCGGCTCTTATCCTTACCGGCCTTTAGGCCTCAGCAATAATCCTTCAAAAGAAAGCATACAGCCACAGTATTTTTACATGTAGGTGAACCAGTGTATATAAGCCGGTAACAATACTCGATGTTACGAGGCTTATTAGGTAATATCCGTTGGAAGAGCTTTCAGTTTCCTGAAAAAAAGATGAAATATCTCTTGAGTACATATGCGAGTGTTTGTGCATCGTTGAGTTAGAAAATTAATATTCCACGTTGCAAAGTGGAGTCTCCGTCTGGATACTAACGATTGAACTTATTTACTTAATTGTTTACTTCCATTTGTGAGATGCTTTATGACGATGTACCTGCGTTCGTCATTTTTGCCCACTTAACTATATACAAAAAATAGAATCTTAGGCTACAACAAATATTTATTCCTGATATTTGATATATTGCATAGTTGTATATTATTATATTGTGAAATAAATTATATCTACAACATGATTACAATCGAACAACAAATTGACTATTTCCCGTGAATTGGATTTTTATTTGTCAGAAGTAGAACAGGAAGTATTGCGAAAGATTTATGTGTACAAATTGTAAGTAAAATCAAGTTTATATGGAAAAGTTTTTGTGATATATTTGGTTTCACTCTTTTATAATATGATACGAAAACGAATTGGCTCAATAATACTTGAAAAGATTTTGAACATCTTAAATTTTTTAAATTGTTTACGTTTTGGTTGATAATATTGACATAGACAATACAAATATTATTTATATACTATAAATAGAAATAAAATTAAATGGTCATGTGTTAAATGTTCCGTTCAGATAATTTCTTTTGTTATGTTGTTAGGCTCAGAGCACAAATCATTTCGCCGACGTTTTCCTCTTTCATTTATTCTTCACACAAGGCAGCTTATACGAAGAAAATAAATGATTTTAAATGTAATATTATTATGAAATACTAAATCTATTTATATATTACATACATTCATAAAAATCTTACCAGGTACAAGCGGTACAGTAGAGCCAAGCTACAATAACACCAGGAGCTCTAACGGGCCAGGCTGAACCGAATACTGTCGTGATACAACAGCATATTAATGCTGCTATATTTCGTCAGGTGAGCGAGACTTCCGGAAGCTCATAAATGGAGAGGCAACGCATCCACGTTCTCTCGGATTGAGGATGTGTGTGTCAGGTGGATTTTTGCTAGTTTGCCATCTAATAATATAAAGAAAATACTAATATGCATGATACAGTATACAGTTGATACAATATTCATACAGTTACATAATGTTTTATGTTGTGTACAATGACAAAGCCACAAAGCAACATTGCGCTGTTGAAGAAACTGAGAAATGATGAAATCATTTTATGGTTTCTAATTCACTTTTACAATAGGTATTTTAATTTTTTTCTTTTCTATTTGCAATTAGCCTTACAGCTATAATTAAATTTGCTTGCGACATTTAAATAGTTTTTGAGATTAAGCACACCCTCTGGTGTGTCAACTCATATTTAAAAACAGCTTCATATAGAAGCTAGTCTGGACCTTCTCAATCGAAATATGCTATGTTCATTATTTATGAGTTCTTTTGCCAATTCATTTACATGACGTTTCAGTCTCTGTTTGTACGCGTCACAAGACTTGTCTATCTGTTCTTTGACTGTTGGCATTTTTAAATATTCGTATACCTCTGAATTCCTTACAAACCATGGGGCGACAGTTAAAATCTTTAAGGCTTTAGTTTGAAAGCGTTGTAGGATTTCAATATTGGAATGACTAGCCGAACTCCACAGCTCGATACCATATGTCTAAACAGGTTTAATTATACTTTTGTAGATTAAAAGTTTGTTTTCCAGGCTAAGTGAGGACTGTCGCCTATGAGCCAGTATAACTTCTTAAATTTGATATTTGCTTGACCTCGCTTAGCCTTAATGTGATCTCTCCATGTAAGCTTCTTGTCCAGGTGCATTCCCAGGTATTTTGCAGATGTTTCCTGGTGTAGTTCAATATCATCAAATTTTACCGACGGGCATTCTTCCCGCTTTAGGGTGAACGTAACATGAGTTGATTTTGCAACATTTGCTTTTATTCTCCATTTCCTAAATTCTCCTATTTCCTTTTCCCATTTTGTCTAGGTGTCTTTGTAATTTTAGAGATGCCGTGTGGGGGTCTTTGTGACATGAGAGTAGTGCCGTATCATCTGCGTAGGTCGCTATTATTACGTCATTACTATATGGCAAATCTACTGTATGTGTTGTATATAATATCGGGCCCCACACTGGGGGACTCCAGCTTTAAATTCAAATGCCTATTGTACGTCCAGGAATGCAGTAGAGCTACTCCTTTCTTTCCAATGCTTTTCGAATGGCGTGACTAACTCGATGGATTTGCTCTACAGTACCATGGTGCGAACTTAACTAATTGCCATTCGGCTGTTTTAGAGGCGGAATGTGTTCCTTAGGTCTTTTAAGACATTTGATCATCTTCATAAGTGAGAGATCATCAGCTCTATATGGCGACAAAGTTTTAAGTTTGTCTTGTAAGGTGTTATTTTCACTTTCTATTAGTTTTTGCTTTAGTTCCTTCTGAGTTTTGTTGAATTCAGTTTTGGCGTTACAGTTTTTACTTGTCTGCCACTGTCGTCGCAGCCTACTTTTGTGCGCTATCATTTTCTTTATTTCTAATCTTATATCCTGAAACTTTTTTTTATGTTCAAAGTATGGCATGAAGGTCCATGCTGCCTTGTAGATTAATTTTGAAGCGTAGATAGCGGCGGACTCTAAATCATCTTCCGTTTTAAGGGGTATTGAAAGGTTCATATTTTCGTTTATATAGTTCAAAAATGATTCCCAATCGGTTTTACAATTATAAAGAGTCTGTATATGATAGTGGTACTTTGTGTACAGAGTCTCTGCATATGATAGTGGTACTTAGTGTACAGATTATAGGTGAGCGGTCTGAAGTACCTTCCAAACGTGAATCCATCTTTGTGTAATCAATCAAATCAGGAGTTTTATTGGAATCCGTAGACCAGTAAGTCGGTTCCCCAGTTGACAGGACACTTAGTGAATATTTGTCTACTGATTTATTTTATTATCGGCCTCGTGTCGTAGTGAGCCTAGAATCCCAATGTGTATTTTTGGCATTGCAGTCTCCACCCATTATGAATCTATGTCCAAGTCTTTGGAAGAAGTCTGTAAACATTTCTTCATTGATTTTATGGCGTGGAGGGCAATATACTGCGCCAACCGTAAGTGTTCCTTGCCAGTCGTCTATTGCGATTACCACTGATTGGGGGAATGGGTGTTTAAGGTTAAACAGGGAATGTTATTTAATATTTTCTTTGATTATAATTGCAGCTCCGCTATGACATGTTCCATCACGATGGTTAGAGTAATACACATTGTATCCTTTAATTTTAATCCCTCTTTCTCCGGTCAAATGTGTTTCCGAGACTAATAAGATGTCAATTTTATTGTGGTTGAGAAATAATTTCACTTCTGTCTTATTAGGAGCTATGCCGTTTGATATCTATAAAGCTTAAAATGGACTGTATGTATTTTTAAAATATTATATCAAGTAAAACACACCCATACTTCTGCACTGCTTTATTACGACTGATTTTTATGCAATACATTTTTAACTTGAATAGACCGAACACCGTTTATGTTCTATGTAGCTATTCTTAAGAATTTCATTTCTTTTGTTGTCATTGAGGTGCCTATTTGTTGTATAAGTATGTCTATCTTTTCTAATAGTTTGATGTTGTTTTGTTTGAATTTTTTCTAGTTTATTTGTTGGTTGAGGCTGAATGTCTTCTGTTATTCTGTTGCTGTGCTGGGCAGCTTGAAGATACGTCAAGGTATTGGAAGAGTTGTGAGTATTATTAACTTGACTGTTTATTTTTGGTCCTGTGTTTCCTAGAGTTTTTAGTGGTGGGTATTCCTATATCGGTGGCGGTTATGCTAATGTATTTTGTATAACTGGTTTTGGTTTTATTGTACACTATCCAGATCGTATTCCGTGCTCTGATCTCTTTTTACACATGGCAACTCTCTATGGATGGTCACCAAAGCAAAGTGCACTAGTAGCAGGCGTGTTTCTGTCCTTCTTGGGGCAGTCAGTAGTTTTGTGCTCTCCTGCACATTTAAAATACCGGTAAGGGTGCAGACAATTATTTTTTGTGTGGCGATATTGTTGGCATTTGGTGCACAGGGCAATTTCATTAGTTTTCCTAGGGTCTTCAATTTTAACCCTGGTATGATAAATGAATTCAATGTCTTTTACCTTTGGGTTATTTAAATTTGGTTCTATATTGACGAAGAACATATTTAGTGGCTTTTTATACTTTTTTGATATGGTACATATGACCTCACCTCTGATCTTGTTACCACTTTTTTCGAATTTTATAATGATTGCTGTTTTTGGAGTCGTGTGGTGCAAATTTCTAACTACAATTCCGTAACATTTGTTTTCTTTCTGTGTAAATTTGTGCCCAGTGACACCATTTCTTCTGACAAGTTCTATTAAATCTGTATATACTACACTTGATGGTGTAACAATCCTCAATTCATTTCTGTTAACGATTTTGTATGTTTTTGTATGTTAAAAGTAGTTTTGTTAACTTGGATAGATCTTCTATTCCATAAAGGATAATTGGTGGTGGTTTGTGTATTTTCTTTGATTTGAAAGTCTCACTATAATCTTTTGGATCTTCTAGAGATTCTTCAGATTTTTCTAATTAGATTCTATAATTAGTTTCTGGTTGTGAAGAAGTTAGAAACCTTTTCGTTTTTGGTAGATTGTTTGTCAAAGTTTTCCTTTTGGGGTTACGTTGAGTTGGTGCTCGCTGCCATGTGGGGTGGCAATCTATCCCGTCAGTCGTATTTAGATTGGTTAATGTGGGGGACGGAATCCTTTCATCTCTAACTAAACTTCCTAGTGAGTCTGATCTAGGTCTTATAAAGAATAGTTTTGGGTGGAATGCTTGTTGCATGTGTTTTTTATTGTTGCTTCCAATAGCATTTACTGTAACAGAAATCTGGTTGCTCGCTCTTGCTCAGTCTTCGGTAACACATTTCACACTTGCAGACCCGGGTATCTGCAATCGCCGAGGGTTGGCCGGATCGCAAAAAAAAACATTATCATTATCATTCATATTTCCATGAAAAAGAGGTGGGAAATACATATGATACTTTCCCAAGGTATCACAGTCACTCTTTCAAAGGTGATTTAATACCTCAAGGCTTGTGATTGCCTGAAATCAGGTTAGCTAACCGCTGCCTGATATTCGGCGTTGTTGCTCATTTAGCACCACCCAGGAGACATGTGTAGGGTGGGCCTAGGAAGAGGTGGTACATCCTACGGACGCGAGCAACATTACCCCCCATTATATAATTATTAAAAACCCCCAGGTATTATATAAAAACTATTCTTTTTACGATTTCATACTGTCTTTAAAATCCTTAAAGCCTTACAATGTCAATATACTACAGGTAGAAAAAATATAATAAAGCTAACTTTTTAATTACATTTGTAACAAGGGCCTTGTTCAAGCAAGACATATTACTAATTTATATGATTTAATTTTATTTATTTGTTACATTTATGAAGCAGAAAAGCTTAAGTATTGTTCATTATAGTTTATTGGAAGATATCGATAAGTACGAATTAAAACTATTTTTAAAGTAACGACCAGATATTTTATATTGAACTGTGTTTACGTTAAGCTCAAAGTAAGTTGTTGGAAAATAGGATTTAAATACAAAACTTGTAAGTAATTTTAAGATACTTGTTAAGTTTAAGACGTTTTTGTTACTTGTGACTTATAACAATATACAAATGAAAAATATTCAGAATAACATTTATTATCAGTCATATAAAAAAGGATTTTTACAAGATCTTGCATTTGTTTTCAAATAGTAAACAAATTCCTCCGTTCTCTAGAGTAAATATTCTCCACTTCTCATTTTCGAGACACATTGACATACCTTGCCATGGTAATTCAATATTATGAATATATTGTGATGGTTACTATTTAACACTACTTACTATTTAATAATGGTTTGAAGTCCTACATAAGATACGTTTGTTAGTTATTTGTAGATAAGTAAGAGTACTTATCTACAAATAACTAACAATGGTTGGAAAATTGCATTCTTCGTCGGAATATTATTGTATATAGACACATATGTTGCCAGTTTCTTAACAAAATAATGGGATAAATTTTTCAATATTTAACCCAGATTAAATAAAAAAAAAAAAGATATTCCATAAGCATAATAACTTTCTTTTCATTTACTCGCTCAAGTTAGATGATAAAGTGCAGTGTTGATGATGCAAGTCTACCACTCGACACACGCAATGTTTTGATAACTGGGTGAAGTGCTCTATAGAGATCAACATTATTAAACTATTTGTGTGTTAATTAAAGAAACTATGTATTAGTTAACAATTTAACACAATACTTATATTAAACGTTACGTTCATTTTTAGGTATTATTATTTATTTATTTATTATTGTTATTATAAGTTAAGTTACTAAATATTACAAAAACATATTTCGCCAACTCAATAACGTTGGCGAATAAGGTACTCACTTTAAACTAAGCACATTGTCTTTTGTGTCATAATACTTCATAAAATCGGGTTACACTCAAGAACAATGAAAAAATGTTAAGAATAGTCTAATCTAAGTTTTGTAATAACAATATTTTTAATTTTTTTTAATTTCATGTTTACTTTTATAACTTTATATAATCTATTTCTTCGTGAAAATTATTAACAGAGGTTTCTCATATTTATTGCTCTTACGTATATTCTCTCTGAAGTTACGCGAATGATTTATTACGGGCTGCCTTTTGTGAAATTCGTCTAAAAAAACCAATTAAACGCAAGACAATTAGTTCTTTAAATAATATTTTATATATTTGTCATAACTTTGTTTTATTATTTTTTTTCACTTTTAGTGAAAAAAGTGTTTCACAGTAGAATTTGAATTTTACATATTTTATTAAATACTAAATGAACGGCCATTATCGATGACAAAAATATTTCAAACATAATAACTCATAATATTGTGTAGTACCATTATTAAAGATCGATAGCAAATAATATATATATACTAAACTACTAAACTTTCCTCACAAACTATATTTGGAATAGAGCATAAAACTAAAAAAAGCAGAATATTATATTTTATATAATGAAAAACAAGGATATGCATGAATTCAATATTTATGGAATATACATTTGTAAAGCGAAGTAAGAAAAGACAATTCAAAATAAAGAATTTCTTTTATGTTTCTCATCTAATTAGTGCTACAAAAACTGATCCTATATCATTTTAAGTATCACATTATTAAGTCCAAAGGTCGGGTTATACGATTATAATGTCACTGTCGGTTTACCAAGAGCTTGTGGTTGCGCGGCGACCCTTAACGATTTAAATGAAGTTTCAAGGTTTAAAATAAATTATATAATTATAATGGGTACGTATTTCATATATTTAAAATTAGTTATTTAATTAGATACATATATTTATGTATTAATAAATAGTTATGAGGGTGTTATAATATTAGGGTGGTAATATACTACTTACTAATATTTTGTTGTTTATGTTGCTAAGTGATTATTAAAGATATTGTGTATCTTTAGGGTTCCTTATCTCATAAGTAAAATACGAAACCTTCATCTCCACGATTCATCTCCACGTAGCAGTATAGTATTTGATTGTAAGTTCCACGATAGTGAATTCAATATCCGGTCAAAGGAAATGGATTACTTTTACTTTTTCACTCTGGTAAGTAAGGTATCACAAAGTGTGGTAGACTTTTTGCTCCACAACTCAATATAAAATGTAGGCTAGAAAAATATCGATCAAGAGCGAGTACTACTCATGCAATGATTGTTCCACACCTATTTATAATATAAAGATAAGATAAGATTAAATATTGCTAAAAAATACCAACTTAAATTTTCGGTCGTATTCTTTCATTGTATATAAAATTAACTATAATGGATAAGTTCATAATGGTTTCTTTCTGTGATAAGCAATGATAAGTTTAATATTTCCTACTATTTCATTCAAAAAATTTCAAGTATATACAAACGACATATATGGTTTCACAATAGTATTTCGTCATATAGTGAAAGATATCACTATGTGAATAGAAACAGCATATGAACAAAAGTACGATATTAATAGTATGTTATTATTAGTATATAACGATCGTCCGAAAGATCACGTTCAATTATATAAAAAACAACAAGTCTCTCGATGTATACTTTAAAAGATCAAAGTAGAAATTACATTTTTATAGAAAATGTTGCACCGCTAAAGTTTTTACTCTACAATGTAGGAAGGAAGTAAATTTGCTAAAAAAACGTGACTGACGTGTAAGCTCTCGGTGTGATTGCCTGTGGCTAGCTTGATATCTTCACTAAAACTTTCTTATTGATTTTTGTATAGCACAGCTTAAAAACAGTTCAGCATTATTCGAATACGTTAATATTTTTTTATATTATTTATTAAACGTCAATAATTATAGAAAAGTAACAGAAGTATTTTTTTTATGGGAAGAACATGACAAATGAGCGTTTTGGTCACCTGATGGTAAGTGATCACCGACGCCCACGGCCCTCTGTAAGCAGAGTTTGAGTTTGAGAGTGTGCAGAGTAGTTACAAGTGCTTCGCCGGCCTTTAAGTTGGAGTTATACGCGCTTTTTTAAAGTTACCTATGTCGTATAGATCTGGAAACACTGTCACCGAGAGGCTATTCCACAGTTCTGTGGTACGTGGAAAAAAATTCCTACGGAACCGTACAGTAGTAGAATTCCACGTTTCCAGACGGTGGGGATAATAACAGAAGTAATTTTACGAAACGTGTAACAGCATCCAAGTGTTCCAAGTGTTCTAGTTTTAATTAATAACACAAATACGATGGAAATAGTTTTAAATTATTACTTGCATAAATATTTATATTTCCCTATTAATTGTGCATAAAATCTTTTTAAAACGAACTTTAAAATTTTAAATTATAAAATATTAAAATATAAGTTTAAATGAGACTATAACAAACGAAATTCTATTTCTTTATCCTTTTCATATTAAAACTATTCCAAGTAATGTATTTAGTTTAATTTATCGCTAAAATACATTAAAATTTCCAAACCATTCCCTTTGGAAAATGAATTGATGAAGGTCTTTCATTACGCCAAACATGAATATTGTGCTCAAATCGCTATAAATTTCCCTCTAGATGTAGACATTTATTACAAAGATATAGCTTCCAATTTTTACTGTTATATGTGAAATTATTTAAAACTCTCTTTGTTTTGTACAAAAAATTAATTTACTATAAATAATTTTGAAACTATCTTGGAAATAAGTGATTTGAAAGAAATGGCTTACGTTTAACTAAACGTTAAAGTATAATCATTTTTTCAGCTTTTTTTAACAAATACAAGAAATTACAACCATTACACAATATTACAATCGGACGCTGTCTTATATCACCATAATGTCACCAAAAATGTTAAAAGAATCAATTATTTTTTATCTTTTAGATGTCTATTAAGAAATTTTGTTTTGAACGTTTGATAGATCATCCTTTTCTACGTGCAAAATAAATTGCTAGTCCACAGGGAGTTCTGGCCTAGGATAAATTGTATATTATCTACCTCATATACGCTCTTATGACTGACATTTTCACAGCCAGTTTACTTGAAATTATTCTTCATATAACGTTTTAGTGAGGCGATATTATGATATATTTTATTTATAAAAGTAACATTTACACGAAACTTTTTATACATGTTTTTACAGTGAAATATAATAACGTAAATATTTAGGAGTACATTATGGGAATGAGAGTATTCGCTTATATTATATAGGTACGATTTAATTGCAATATACTTGTCTTAATAAAGAATATTTTACAAACAAAATTTTAAAGCAAATTGTAGAGTTAAATTTCTTATTTAATTGTAAGATTAAGAGAATGTGGAGTACCGTTCCGGAGCTAGCTAGCTTTTCAACGATCTCGTATTATTTCACAGAATAATATAAATTCTTTGAATTGTATAACAATAGAAATTGACGTCATAAATTGCTATTTTCTAAATGTGAAATAAATAAAAGAACTGTGTTGAATTGCGCAATACTGTGAAGAACGTAGTGATCACAAGATAGTAGATATTCTCTTCTTAACCATGCCATTTGCTATTTAAATTTTGGCATAATTTAATCTTCCATAATAAGTACATAATTCTCTTAAGTTACCGCAAACGTCCGATTCTGATATACAAAATATATAGAAAAAAATATAGTGTTTACGATGAATCCTAGAATTTCTGAAAATATTATTACTATTATAAGTGCTAAGAACATTAATTGAACGAGTATTCGGTGAAAATTAGAATAATCCACAGTGACTGGCTTTATAACTTATATAAGTGCGAATGTATTTAATTACAGAGTATTAGAGTGGAGATAAGAGGAGACAAATATCCTTTATTATCAAACTGCAATTCATTTACTTATATCTAGACATCGACACATAATTCGTTTTGTTTTTCAGTATATTCGGCCATTTACACCTGACGATCATGTTCTATCTCGATCATCGATCATCTTCGATCTCGATATTATCTTTAAATATATTGGCCTTCTTCTTTTAAGTTTTACTTTTCTAGGATTTCCTTCTTTTTTGTGATAGTTACACTCACTTCAGCTCACTTCCATTTTAGTTTTGTTAATGCAAAGTTTAGTTTTGTTTGACAAAAGTGATTTGACAGAAACCCAAAGTAACTGATAAACCGTTACTTAAGATTTCTAACAAATCTCTTATTAGCTTTTTTTCTTTAATAAAGCATGTTTCTCTATATATTGTGTTGATTTATACCTAATTCCTAGTATTCTAGAATTCTCTTGATAGACTCTAGCACGTGTTCGGCAATCATAAGTCAAAATAGGTAGTGAGCCAGAATTGCAGGGATTTTTTATATTACGGGTGGTATATCCAACTCTTCCATGATGTGTGTATACGCTTCACAATTTATTATGACCAAGACATGTGCATCCTTCGATATACTCGGTTTGGTATCTTTTTACACTAACATTGTTTTAGGTGATTAGCTTAGTTTTTGTCTCGTTTATCTAAAGCCGTACTATATTTTTATTGACTAGATATGGCGCCATATGTAACTCGTCCGGATGATCGGCAACAACAACTAGTTCATAGGTAAATCTGAGATTATTTGAATATTTGTTCTAATGTTGCTAACGTTCCATTCCATTCCTCTTTATTATATTTTTTATATTGTGTTATGGTGTTTTGTGTTAAATTATATTGTGTGACTATCATATTTTTGCAGAAAATTGACAAAGGTATTGGCAGTTTCTGTAGTATTTGAAATTTAACAGAAACTGCCAATGCCTTTGTCGATGGATTGTATTCAGAACAAAGGCCGTACCAGAAAACATTTGCTGTACACGCAACTTTGACTAACAAAAGATAGTAGTATATATGAAAACTAATAATAGAAATACTTTTCCTTTTATTATATAGATATATAAACAATTTAATGTCAATTTTAATATTTTTAGATGAGATTTTGAAAGTGAATGCATAAATGATGATTAAATCGACAAAAATAAAATATAAAATATAAATTTTAAATATAAATTTTTACTATTTCTATAAATTTTAAATAAAGAGAAAATCTAATGTATATTTACGAGCACAAGAGCTTAACTTGTATCCAAAAACAACTGTGTTAGGCTTATCGCAGACCGGATTTACCTGAAACTATTCTAGCGATCCAGAGCGAGTTCTACAGAACAATACAAATTCGTTGAAAAAGATATTGAAAGACTTAACAAAATACATTATTATAGATTTATGTGTCGATATAATATTTGAATGTGTATGTTTGTTTGTTATGTAAATAAAATCTAAACCTTGTTTTCGCCTAAAATAAAGTTAGCAGAAATTCATTATGTACTAAATTTTCTTTTCAATTTAATAAAAAATAAAGCAATAGACAGTTACAACAATCTATACTATATTATATAAAATAATTTTAAGATCTTGACCTTAAGGACGTCAAATATGTTATTTTCTTTTCGGCTTTAAATTAAGCGTTGAAAGGAGAGAACTCGAGTCAGTCTCTTCTTACAATGCTATTTGCTATTTTCTCCATTTATCATAAGTTATCAATATAACAGTTTTCAACAACTTTTAATAGGTACACATGTCAGCATATTTAAGATTATGATAACGAAGTATTCAAACAATAAGTCTTCTAAAATGTAAATTGCATGTGAATATTTAATGCACTAACTATAATGTAAAATCACAACTTGTACTCCAGAGCTTCAGACGAATCTTGGAATATCTGGAAATATTTATACTACTACTAGCGGGAGAATATTAAATGAATGTGTAATCTGCGTAAATTGGAACAATTCATAGTTAATCCCTTCAATAGTCAGTACTTACTAATGACTTTATAACTTATATAAGTGAGAATGTATTCAATTTACCGAGTACCTGGGAAAGGAAGGATAAAGGAAATTTATTACGGATCCACACAGTGGTCTGGTATAATATAATATATAAAGCATGGAACTGCGTAGTATTTGTTAAATTAGATATACTTATATACTCATGTAGATAATTTAATAGAGTATGAAATTAAAATATGTTTCTTTAGATAGCTCCCACATATATATATATATATATATATATATATATATATATATATATATATATATATATATATATATATATATATATATATATATATATATATATATATATATATATATATATATATATATATATATATATATATATATATATATATATATATATATATATATATATACATATATATATATATATATATACATACATATATATAGATATATATATATATATATATATATATATATATATATATATATATATATATATATATATATATATATATATATATATATATATATATATATATATATATATATATATATATATATATATATATATCTATATATATATATATATATATATATATATATATATATATATATATATATATATATATATATATATATATATATATATATATATATATATATATATATATATATATATATATATATATATATATATATATATATATATATATATATATATATATATATATATATATATATATATATATATATATGGTGTCAAAACATCCCTTACACAATTTTACACCGGAATTAGAGATATTGCAAGTTGAGAGTGGGAATATAAAAATAGTTAATTTTCTGCAGTGGAGATGAAATCCACAACCGTCACGTTCAGATTGAAATACTGTACACAGTACAGTAAGTAGGCAGAAGATCTATAACACCGACAAAATAAAAAATTGAACATATTTGGCATGCATGGGTTTTACTGGTTCTATTTTAATTTAATGTCATTAAATTAATATAGAGGACCGTCGTAGCGCAGAGGCGTAAGCGTCTATCTGTAAATACGACGGTTTGAGGCTTCGATTCCCATTCTGGGAAGATGCATTTTTCTATTCCCATTTTTTTCGCTCTGGAAACTAGACAAAGCGTGGCGTTGAGTTCTGCCACTCAACACACAATGCCTCGAAAAAGGCGGAAAGCGGGAACGGAGAAAGCAGGGACTAAAGCAACGGAGTGTCTTGACACTAGGTTCATATGGTTCTTGCAGTTCCCTCTTCCTACCCAGCAATACGCGGGATAAAGCGTGAAGCTAAAAAAAAATATAAAAAAATAATTAAAATAACACAGTTACAAATCTAAAATATTTGCATTTGAAGAGTTTTGACTTTAGAGTGCGAAATTTAGTCAATGTCACCATTACATACTAAATTAGGTATTATTAAATAATTTACAAAAGCCCTTAATCACTATTCTGAAGCCTTCAATATTTAAAGATTTTTTTTCCTAAAGTAAAACATTTGTTGGCCCTCAAATAAAAAAATATGAGTTTTGATAACCCAAAATTAATTAGCAATGACAAAAAAGTAGATTATGGCAGTAGTTCATGGTTTTTTGGGAACCAAAGGGAGAAAAATTATGACAAACTGAAATATGATTATGATTATAACTTGTTCTATCGTCGAATGTGGGCATGCCTTTGAAGACCCGTGTTACATTCTCATTTGGATAAATTGAAAGATAATATGGGAGCTTATTCGAAAGAACAAAGAGAATGCTTCCATTAAGACATAATGTCATATGAGAAATGTTTTTAACGAGAGTTCAATGTAGTGGAAGCATAGTGGGGGACAATATTTAAGGATTAATAAGAGAAACTCCTATCGAGCGTGACAGGAAGAGTAAAACACACAAATACAAATGAACACATTTTTAGACATTATTTTTAAACTTATTTTATAAAAACTTATTGTTATAATATAAGTTTTATAATAAATAACTTATAATTGATTGAAGTTTATATTTTTTTTAACTACTTCTATATTCATTTTTCATGTATATTCATTAATTTTTATTAAATTTTATTTCATTAAGTTCCATTTTTTATAAGTACAAGCAAATTTAAATCTATTTTTCATATTATTCTTATTTCTGCGTACAGTACCATAAAAATAACGTATCTACAACTCCTGCGCAAAAATCCTCAAGACTGGAGATCAAATAATTTCTATTCACACTATTACATTTTCTTATTGTATGGAATACCTTCCTTGAGTCGTCAACAATTTGCATGCTTAATAAATACATACATAATTTGTTTAGAGAAAATAATCACTCGATACTAAAATAAATCAAAATGAATTACTACATACACATATAATAAAAATAACTGTAGTAAAAAATTATACAAAAAACTGCAATTAAGGAGGATATTGTGACTCAGGTTGTATTAATTTTATAATAAAGTTTTGTTACGTAATATTTTTTGATATATAAATTTCTATGTTAAATTTAACTTAATTTGACTAAAAATAATTGACATTTGAAATAATTTACTAAATTAAAGACTTTTTATTACATTAATTATTTTTGAAACCTTGAAAGTAAAACGAAAAAGCCGTAACTATGTGGAACGTTCAATTTACAGTAAATTGCTTCGGAATTCTATTGGATTGTTAGACGACAAACAGTATTAACGCCACAATACAATTACATTTCACAAAACGATACCGAAGGGTAGTATAAATGTTGAACGATAAGAATTGTTATCAACGCTTATTAAGAAAATAAAAAAAGTCTCGTTACAGACACTAAATATTCTTTTACTATCTTTAATGCTGGCAAATATATTGCTTTTATTATTTTTTTACCAATGAATATCTGCAATATTTAAAAAGTTGCATTATGGACAGTTTTAGGCATCTTACCAAAAGATTAGGATATTGTAATAAACCATATTCAATTGGTTTATTTTCGTTGTAGGTGAAACATGATGTTAATTATATTTAAACAGAATATAATAATTGTGGCAAGACAAATAAATGATGCAGTCTTTTGTAAAGTTTAATATTAACGTCATGTCTTCACTAAAAATAAGCAAACAATAAATAATAAAATATTGAATTGTAAGGATATATTCATCAATAATGGAAAATTGATGCGATTTTAATTTCATTTTCTTGTACTTTGTTATAAGTCAAAACTAATAAAACCTTGAACGTTAATATTAACTAAATTATATAGATTTTATTTAACAATTTCGTTCACTGCTATCAAAAAGTAATCAACGTTACTATACATTCTCCGTAGCGGTTGCTGAGTCTACGCCGTAGAGCTCGTAGCGTCAGTTGATAACCAACCGCTACGGCCAGTACACGCAAGGCTACATTACATGCTATAATCACGTTACGATAACTTTCACTCATATAAAATTGTGATTTATTAAACAAATGAACTGTTAATGTATACGATTTACTGTTTAATAGATTTTTAAGAATAAATCTGGACTTTTTGTGAAAGGATATGATAAAATGACTGAAAAGGTAAAAATGTTCTGTAAAAGAAGATTAAAGTAAATTTCCTGGTAAGTTTAAATATATTTACAGTTGTGTTTATGTATTTATTAAATAGATTTTAAAAAAGTAGAAGTAAATGATAAAAAAATAACATCGCCTTTATTATTTAGTAATTTTTATAACTTCATGTTTTTATTAACATAACCTGCATCACTATTTTAACACGTATTGCATTCACATAATTATCATCAAGTCATTGTAGATATTACGTATGAAACTGAAAAATAAATAAAATTTCTATTGAGAACTAATAAATGCTTTCCAAGGGACTCCAACCCACTACTCTTAAGTATAATCAAATACTTCTCATACAAATCATGAATGTACTTCTGTTATTGCTGCTCTATTGATTGTTACATTGTAACGGGGACTCATTATGATCTATGCGTCCACAGTACTATTGTTGTCGAGTCATAGTATCGAGCATACTATGTACGTTTAAATATATCATGATACTAAAAAATAGTAAGATTTTTCTATAAACTTATATGTTAATAACTTATGCGTGATATAAGTAAATTGAATAAACATTTCGAAATAGTGGCTAAATTTTTAATTCAAATTTCATTTGTTAAATTTAAATTCAGTTTAAGAACTTGTTGTAACTTATTTAAATATTATGTGCATAAATTGACACAGATCGATTAAGACAGATGATACAAATAATGGCGACCTTAATGGTAGGTAATATAAGGAAGATTGATGGTAACCGGACATATCCACTTACGAAAATTGTTATTAATCTATTAATTTCCTTTTTCTAAACTATTTTTTGCTAATATCCTATAGTGTTTTAGATATTGAAAACTTCTATTTATATATATATATATATATATATATATATATATATATATATATATATATATATATATATATATATATATATATATATATATATATATATATATATATATATATATATATATATATATATATATATATATATATATATATATATATATATATATATATATATATATATATATATATATATTTATAACAAATAAAATATATTAAACTTAATAGTAATTTAATAACTATATCTCATATGTATTTCACTACTATTAATTTCTCTCTTCTAAAATTATTAGATCATTTATAAACATGTACAGCATATTTTTTTCTTGTACGAGTATGTGTAGATCTTTCAAAAAATCTTCCTTTTTCATTTACCCGTATAGTTTAACTTGGTGACAAAGGAACCTACCTTCTACATTTGTATAGAAGCGTGAGGTTAGGGAAAATTTTGTAAAAATACACATATTTCTACATCAGTCGATATTGAATAACATATTTCTTCTTTTACATATAACTTAAAATTCATATATTCAAGTTGCGCTTAAAATATATTCTTAAGAATATAGGAAAATAAGCCTCCGGTGTTTGCTCTACATAGTACTTTTTTCCATAATATTTGTATAGGACTTTATTATTTTTACCTTTTCTCCTATAATTTTGTTGGATTTGATAAATGTATTTGTTTTTCATACAAATGTATATTAATTCCTTAAACACAGAAATTATGAATGTAGAGGTGATTACGATGTTTAAGGTCGTCTTTAATAATTTATACTTAATTATACTTTGACAACTTGACACTTTACTTTCATAAAATGAGATTATACACATTGTATTGTACATTGAATGAAATGAACCTGTATCGAAAATAAGTCATAGAGACTGCCCTGCTATTTGCAGAATTAACCTTGTAACTATATATATTTAAAATCAATAAATCTAAGTAACTGATTATATAATAACATCCAAGTATTATTCTTATTTCACGTGGTAAACAGAATTTTTCTCTATTTCTGTGAATTTGGAATAGTCATTTCATTCTTCATGCCACAAAGTTATTTATATAAAAATGTTACATACATATGTTCTATATTTTATAATAAAACTCGTAAGTACGGTGTGCATATATACGGTAACAAATCCCTCGTCAGTCAATGTTTTAGCCATTATATCACGGGTAATATTAAATCATACTGTAATCCATCTTAGCGTAAATTTGACCCAAGAGTCATCACAAACTTATGCAGTGAATATTAGGTTTTAGTTTGGGAAGTATATTAGGTTTAGTTCGGAATTCTAAAGTATTTCAACTTAACTATATAATTATTTCGTATATAAGACAAGTGTTTAGTGTATTTTAGAACGGTTATCCTCCATCAAAGTACGTTTTAGAAATAAATAACTTAAAATTCTAGCCAGGCGTGATCTTTTTGCAAATTATAATAGAAAGGTTTTGCTGCATTTCCTTTTCGACTTGCATATAAGTTACCTCACAATATACATCTACTTTCATCACTTTGTTAATGAGTTCAAAGCACTTATTAAATTTGATATATTTTTCTCACGTAAATGTAAATTCTATAAGTAAATGCGTGATGCATTTAATCTTAGAGGATAAATAATAACAAAAGTGAAATTATATCACGTGTGAATGACGAAAAACTAATATCTTCTAACTAATATCTTCAGTGATTTTATACTGATTCTCATACGCGTCTATCATAAAAGTCCAATATGTTCTAAAACTGAGAAAAGCTTTTGTGTTGGTTTTGTATAAGAATCTTCTTTCAATAGTTTGCTATTGATTGTTAGCTGGTTATTATATTTATGTGTGCTCTTGCTACTGAAAGACTAACCGCGTCACGTATGATATCTAATATTTCGTCATACCGACTTTTGACCACTATTTGACAGTACCCTACACTCCACCAGCATATGCTTGCTTGTTCCTCATGCCTTCTTATAAATTTAGCAAGATTTATCCAGGTTATCAAGAACTACTTTTAGTTTACCTTGAATTATGAAATTTGACAAGTAGAACTTGTATATAGTAAAATTGAGCAAAAAATGAACTCTTGTTCGTTATATCTGTAATTTATTTTATACAGAATCAGTCCACACGCTCGCAAATTTAAGTTTATCAATTTTTAAAAGTTACACTTTTCAAAGACTACCGCTGTATATATCTATAAAATTGGTCATGAAATTTATAATTAATATCTCGAATTGCTGGTCTCACTACTACCACCTAATAAATAATTATCAATATGTAAAATAAAAAAAAAAACTTTTACATTTAAAGAATTTAGTTTTAATCATAATATATAAAGATCTAATTATAACTTTAATGAAGTTTTAACTTCAAATTGCTTAAAATAAAGTAATCAAATTACTGTTTAATTACCCATATTTAACACCCTCAGATAAAATCTATAAAGAAACCAAATTAATGAATATTATGCAATTATACAGTTGTATAATTATACTACTTGTAGTATAGTTATACTACTTGTATTCTTATACGTAAAATCTTAGACAAAAAAATACATACAGAAATATCTTTCGAAAGCAAAGGTCAATTACACAAATATGCAACTAGACGTGCTAGCCATTTAATACTGCCTAAAACTAGAACCAAGAGTGGAAAAAAGATGATTATTTTTAAGGGAGCAAAACTTTATAACAATCTACCTAAACAAGTAAAAACTCTAAAAATTTTATTCTATGTTTAAATCTAGACTTAATAACCATATCCTGTATAAAGACTCTCTGTTAAAATAATAAATATTGAATTGAATTGAAACTGTTATCTCATCTGTTTTGCTGATCTGAACGAATTGTTATATTTATAAGTTATATATAAGTTCTCATGTAAATGACGTTGTCGTAATGAGAATAAAGTTCTTTAAACTGAAGTGACTTTTTGCTCTCTGTAGTTTTCTGTGGATCGAGAAAATGTCCACACATATTTATTTACCTAAAAAGGAATATTAGAGATGAAGTTAAATTGTCTTTATATTAATAGTATAATAAAACAAATACATAAAATTTTCACACTAAACAATATAAACTGGAATACTGTCACCAATAAATGAAACGTGGCTTTCAATAAAAAAGGCGCCCATTTGTTTATTTAATGGCCTAAAAGTAATGCGCGGCACATTGGTGTACCGTATAAACGTTTTACTTCCATTTTCTCGTGCCACTCTTCATAATAATCCAATACACATGTCGCTTTGAGTGAATTGCGCTTGTGTTGTTGTGGAATTGCAAATTGTTTTTGTAACATTTTCTTTGAAGGTTGCAAATATTTCAAGTAAAAGGTGCCTTTGTCTGTTTATTATATTTGACATGTCATGGCGTAATAAAAAACGAATATGTTCTACGTTTATTTTATGAATCGTTTGTAAGATCAGGTTTGTTTGATATCGATATAATTGGTTGAGGAAAAGCTACTTTTGAGGACCTTTCTTTTGGAAAATGTTTCTTGAAGTGCTATCACATATAAATATTACTTTACTTTTAATATTTACAGAAATCGAATCTCAGTTGCTAACACTAATAACAATTAACATGTTATATATAACGTTTCATATCATTTATTTCTTTATAATGTTTTGGACGAATAAATGTAACTCAAGTTTATTGGGAACTATCGAAGCAGTCTTACAAATGACTCAGATATTCTAATCAAGCTACGTTGAAATTTTTATATGCTTGTTTCAATTTTTTTAATTGGCAGCAAAGAGAATGCTACTTATTTAGTATTTTATAATATTTAATCTGTTATTACGCAATTTAAATGACTATTTTTAAGAAAAATATACATACATATTCACGCTTCACCCCTAACAAAGTACTAGAAAGAACAAAGCGCCATACGTTTCTGTCCCTGCATATCTGTAACTTCACCTCGTCCACCTTTATTAATGTCTTCATACATGCTCTCCGAGGGATCCAGATGGAAGGATCTTTATGCCTTTTACGTGACTTCCACTATCTATGATGCGGAATTCGGTCAGTTACGCTGACTTCGTAAATGATCACATTTCCACGACATTGGTCTTTCTTTCATTATTTTTCCGTAACAAGCACGTTTCACTGCTAAATTATAGCGTCGGCATCAGAAATGCAATGTTTACGGCAAACGTGCAGCTCCATAGACATTTAGCCGTTCATAAATATAAATTGAATAACTAATATATGATAAAACAATATACTATATGAAGAAAAAAAATCATTATAGTTTGTATTTGTATGTAAAAACTTTGAATGATAAAACCATTACAAATTTTTATATAAAACAATTGAAGAATGTCATATGCCAATAAAATATGCATGTCTATCCTAGATATAGACTATTTAAAGATTTCAATCATTAATAAAAGGGAACTACAATTTATATATGTTGATAAACATAAAACGTTGAAATTACTACTCGACTACATATATACTCGTATCTACTAATTAACATTTGTGAAACTTTAGGTTTGCTTGCATGTATGATTCAGTGTATTTCGTGCTTCTCAAAATAGAATAGCGACGTGATAATTTCCGAAAGGAAATTATTTCATTTATGCAGCTTTCAATGAGATTAATAGTAACAAAAAGCAAAACAATCGCTATATATATTTATATGCATTATCATTGTACTTTATCATTCGCTATATTCTGTTTTTATAAAAGTATATTGAGAAAATAATTACAGCAAGCGCTTTTATTAGCGTTTAAAATATAAACTCTTTCTTAAAACATTTCAAGCTTTAAGATTTATGCTCAAATAGTCCGGTTAAGATGCAGCAAATGACACAAATCCCAAAATTTTAAGTAATAGCTTTTCTGGTGAACTAAGGGACAAAATTTTCACTATCTCTAGGATTAAAAGGGTGAGAAGTGGCAAAGGTTGATTAAATTGCTTTTTACATGCATTTTTGTGTATATATAAAAAGCAATTTTCTGTGCGCTCCCATTTGATTTTAGATTGATACCGACCCAAAGTGTTTTTATCTGTTCAAAGGAATACGGACCTTACTATAATAAGGCGTGTACAAATTATGCGGTATAAGAGCATCAATTTCACCATGAAAAATATAAGGAAATTTCCGCTTCACTTATCTTAACCATTGCATCGAAGATTATTATAACCTTGTTTATTTTTGCTTCACTAGTTCATTTCTCATATAAAATGCGAAAAAAGAATATTTTTCCCCGAGAAAATAATATTTTGAATTTATCGCGTATTTTATTAGTTTTGGGAATTCATATTACCTTTATAATATATTGCTTGGATTTTTTCTATATATTCGAAATGTGTATTCCACTAACAACTGGTAGCAATTTTCAAACAATTTAACTTATAATTAAATATAAAAGTGTTAATATTTCAAGCTTCAATTCAATAAGCAGGAAACTCATTTCTTTTTATTATATAAAAATATGAGATGAAAAAACTCAAACGATAATCTTTTGCACGCTCGTAAAATATTATCAAAAAGAATTTATTTATTTTGTAATTTATATTTTTTACTCAGAATATAATAAATTTCCAATTAGAGAAAGAAATGAGTAAGGAAAAAATGTTTCATAGACGATTTCACGTTTTGCCGATTTATTTGCTTATTTAAACAAAACCGAGGACCGTCGTGGCGTAAAGGTACAGCATCTGCCTGTAAATGCGGTTCTTGGCCTTGATTTCCGTGAGGGAAGCATAGATTATTTTACCTAATTTTTTTCGTTCTGGTAATTAGGGAAGCGCGGCGTTGCGTATACATACATATAATGCCACTATACATGCAATGCCACGAAAAAAGGTGGAAAACAGGGAACGAAATGTCTTAACACAAGGTGCCTATGATCGGGATAAAGCGTGAAACTTTAAAAAAAAAATGAGTTATGTAAAAAATAAATACTTGTATAGTTGCAAATATGATAGTACTTTTTGTCCTCAAGTTTATCCTACTTTACTAACGACTATGCTAACGACGTATAATTTTGTTATACCTATAGTTGTAGTATATTTACTACAATATTTTGAATCATAGGTGGAATAAAACAATCCCCCGAATGCGGGTTCTTTTATTTGGTTTTACTTTTCTCTCGTTAAAGAAATGGAAATTAGATATAAAATGGTAAACGGTGTCATTGGGTTGTCTGTGCCACCCCTAATATACAGAAAAGCTTCATTTATTTATATTTATTTTTGAAATTATTTTATGACTTAATAATAATTTCAGTTGATAAAAATATAATTTGACAAAATTGACTGGATGATGATTCGTTGGTTGACAAAGGTATAAAAAACACACACTTTATGAACTAAATTTATCAACTTCTTTTAATAAACTTTGTAAGCTTCAGATAACGTTAAATGTACCTATCCTTGTTATATGAAAAAATTAATAGTACATGTGGAGCATGTAATCTTATAATATTTTACCAGCTTAATAAGGTTAATACAAGGTTATGTAGACTTATTGTTGGTTGGTTTAGTTAAGCAGCCAAATAAATTGTCAGCTCAGCTTTTTAAGCTCGTTCCAGCTAGTTATTTGTAACTAGCAACCGCTATGCGGCTTCATGTGCCTGGCCCGTGTTCTTAGATTAACTGTCCTGACGTATTATTTTGTTTACAAAAAATATAAAAATGTTTATTTTTGTTGAATCGTTATCGAGTTTATCAACATATTAATGTATTACTAAAATACTATAGTATTAATATATTACTAACACTTAAACGCATATATATTATACAATATGTTTAATATTATTATATTTGCATAATACTATAATATATGTAGTGTATACAAGCCGTAGCTTTCTGTGTTCATTGTTTGTTAGAAGGTGACGAAGACTCATTAGTAAAGTTATACAAAATACAAATTATTTCTATAATTTATGAGAAATATTAAAACGGACAAATTGTAAGCTTATTTATCAAGATGAAGATGTTTTAGGTGACTTACTTATATGGTATAATTTATTGGTCATGTCGATATGGCTTCTCTGTTCAAGTATATTGTAAAATATACACTATAAAGTCAAAAATGTCACGAAATACTTAAGTTTGATTACTGTTAAGAACAATTTTCCTTAAATGAAGAGCTTTTCATTTTGAATGAGATAAATGTCATGAAAACTAACTCCCGTAACGAGGGTGGGTGTGTCAAGCTACAGCCGCTTTCTTATAGGCTTTATACCATATTATAGGGAAATTGTGTGATATTTTCTGAAGATTTTGTCAAAATAAATTTTCTAGTTTCATATTTACTAAATTGTTCTACATGATCGAGCTTTCAGCCTGAATATAGGATATGAATCTTGGTATATAAAATAATATTTGGAAGTAACTTTTCAGAAGAAGGGTTTTTAATAAAAATAGTAATAGAGAACCGTCGTGGGACGCCGCCACATTGCTGATTGTAAACGCGAAGTTTTGTGGGTTCAATTCTCATTCGGGTACGAAGGACTTTTTATTTACATTTCTCTGCTATGCGTGGGAAGCTAAAAAATAATAAAAAAGTAATTAGTAAAGAAGATATATTAAGTCTTTTATTATTATTTTTGTTTTAACTCGAAAATTTATTATTACGTGATATAATTTTGTTAGTATTAGTTATTATTTACAAGAATACCATAACTTAAGTAGTTTATTATTTTTATGTCCATGTTGAAAAGAATAAAATATAGTTATTGTATTATATAATTTAAAGAAATATGTCTACGTCAATAAATATTGCTCAGATTTTATAACAAAACTCTAGTGTATGCGTAGCTTAAGACATATTCATGTAGCTAGTTAGTCACGCTCTCATAGTCATCCATTACACGTTCGTGATAATAATAGCCCGCTTTAATGACAAGTACGGGGAGTAATTAAAAGCACTAACAGCTTTGCTAGCAAAAATGTTATGTTAAACGAAAAGCGGAGAACCATCGTTCTCTACAAAAGTAATATGCGTTTGTCATGGTACGTAAAATAATTAAAAATGACATATTTTTATTATTTTTTTTAATTTTAAATTAATCAAAATTTCACTTAAGCATACTTTTATTAACAATAAAAATATAAAATATTTATAAAAAAATAAAATTATATATTCAAAATATAGTTTATTATTAAAATTTAAAGGTGCTTAGCCTTGTTTGTGTATTCAAAGTAGCTTCAATTAGTTCATGTGAAAAATATTTACAACAAAAATGATAGATATATAAACGAATATAATTCACTAAAAATGACTGTATATAGTGAACACGTAATTTAATTTGAAAAAGCAGAGTGCTTAGCATATTTTATTGCCTCCGTGCCAAAGAATACGGACGACAACAACAAGTATTGACCTATAGTAAATACTTTTCAAGTCTAAAGTAAACGGGCTGCAGCAGACATTCGAGATTCTATCAAGGCGCTCCTCAAGCAAACTCCGGGCAAAATTCAATTATATTTTGATTGTTTGTTTGGTTATTGGATAAAGCAATTACGACGATACGACTCCAGACCGTCAAATGGTGCGAAATATTTCTTTGTTGATAACTTCGCTTAACGTTTATGTGTTTGTTGCCAGTCGTAAAATATTTAGGTTTTATATATACTGCTCGGTCCTTTTTTAACATTTTTATTAATTTTTTTGGGTTAGGTAAAGGAAAAATTACAAAAATATATATGGACGATTGACAAAAATATTATATTATATTAAAAAAAAGAATAATTTTTTAAGAGAACAGATGAGATGTATAATTTATTTACGAAAGCGTATGAAATATGAATGTATTTTGATAAGTAATTTTGTTTTAAAATTTTAAATTTTAAAACAAAATTACTGTTTATCGCTGTTTAGCGATAAAGCCGCCAATTGTACAAGTTATTCTGTTATTATGAGTTTTTGTTGTATATCCCTGGTGTACAATAAAGAATATTTTCTTTCTTTCTACTATAAATTAAAATATCTATAAGTTTATCCAAATGAAGAGTTTATAAAATTAAATGTTAAATTATTTGCTTAATGAGCCATTTACGTTTGTAATTTCATGTATTAAAGCTCTTACCGTAATATATTTTCATATTCAGCGTTAAGTCTATCGCTGACAAGTACATTCATTAAATTTTCAAGCGTATCGTTAATTATGATATATAATAATTTAAGATGGTTTACGATTTTATTATAACTACATTTAAAATATATATATGTAGACTTTTTGCTGACGAAATGTGAACTATGTATAATTTTTGGAAAGAAAGAAAATCGGTCTGGTGTTGAGTTCGGCGACCCAAAATGTAATACCTCAAAAACTGGAAAGTGAAGAGAAAAACGTGATGTTTATTTTTGCAACACGCTTTGTCCCGCTTAGGTAAAGGAAACCGCAGGAACCATAGAACCTTGTGCGAAGACACTCCGTTCTCTGCTTTTCAAATTTTCCTTCCTTGAGTGGGAATCTAACTAAATTGATCAATATTTGTATGTTCATAAAAATATTGATAAATTTAGAATAAATTGTGATATTCACAATGTTAATACGAGAAATAAGTATAAACTTGTTATGCCCACCACTAAACTCCATAAAATAGTTAACTCTTTCTCATGTAATTGTGTCCGTTTCTACAAGAAACTGCCGAGAGTAGTATTTGATCCCTCCTTAAATAGATTTGAAATTTTTATAAAACGGCAATTAGTTAGTAAATCCGATTATAGTATAAAGGATTAAATTAATCATAATACGGCATGGAATTAATAAATTGCTCATAAGTAAGAATGACGTTTGTGAAGTGATCACAATAGGTTTAGGGAAACCTGGTTGAGTTTGTTGTGGGTTCTTCTTACCAGGCCGCGCTTGGAACCCTAGTAACTTTAGTTTTAAGTCGTGGAGTGTGTTGGTTTCAGAGGGATAGAGGGATTTCAGAGGGCTCAATTGGATATTAATTATCAAATTGGGCTCCTCTGACACTCCTCCGTTTGCTCTATCTGACGTACACACGTGATGATCATCTTATTGATTCTAAATGGAAAAGTAATAAATAAATAACCCACAAGCCGTCGCGCTTACAAGCAGACTAACTAGGTTTAAGAATATTACTTTTTCTGTGCCTAACGTGTTACATGCAGAATACATTGTGTATTGGACAATACACATGGAAGTTTTAGGTTTAATTTACACATAGAAAATAAATTATAACTTTTCAGGTTTTACATACGGAAAGCGGCGTTTCTAATAATTCAACATGTATTTTTACAAATATGAGTGAGAAGTGGATAAGATTTTTAATAGTGCTTTAGCTTTATAAAACTAAGGTAAACTAAGGTAGAAAACACTCACACCTTTTTTACCATTTTCTAACTTTAGTTAGCTTTGTAAAGCTTACAAAAATAAATTTAATGTACCAAATAGTAGAGAGCCTAACTAAAACACACGTGAAGTTCAGTACAGTTCAGGCCATTCAAATTAATGATTATATTAATAATATTGTTGTTTCTTAATATTAATATGTTTAAATAAACTAATATAATAAAAAAAAGGAATAGAAATAAAAGAAAAATTAATTAAACTACTCACTTTGAGAATATTTGAGTCTTTTGCTTCTGTAAACGTTAATTATCTATTATTCAAATGAATAAATGAAATGTTTGTATTTACATATTAAATATATATAGAAACTAATGGTAGATTATAAGAAATCATGTACTAAAAAAATATGTCGTGAATTATATAGAAAGTGTCATAAATTGTACATTCCACTGCGGGCAACTACATTATTATTTACTTATTAGTAGAGTAAATTGTATTCGTTTATCATAATAGTAGCCCATATATTGGTCTGATTTATAAGCTATATTACTCTTAGATTTCATCTTAATCCATTCAGTACATTCTGTGCGAAACCAGATCAAGCATCCGTTAACAATATTAGTAGCATTTCCATGTATATATATTATCCCTTTTATATAATTAAAAAGTATAGATTCACTAATGGTGGACGTGGCTTATTTTTATAAACCATACCTTATCGTTAAATTCTACAAATTGACTATAAAAAAACTACTGGGAAACTATTCGGAGGAATGAAATTGTAGATAAAATTAATTTTTATACATTTATATTTCTATGTATATTTTAAAAATGATTGAAGTATCAAACCAAGTAGCCGGCAAAAACAAATTTACATATTTTGCAAAACACCATTCATTCAGCAATCTGTAAAATAATTAAGCTTGAAATATGCTAATCATAAAACCCTTTTAGAATTTAGATGACGCTAATGACATTATATATGGGGTGAAATTAATTATAAAATGTGGGTAAGTAATTATACGGACGTAGAATATTGTTGATTTAAAGATTTTGACGATATTTGATTTGCATTATATTTTAGGGTTATTTTAGGATTTTGATTTGCCTCTAATGGGAAAACGGAATCTTTATAACCTTATATTATTGGTCAGAAATACTAAAGTGTCTTTTCATTTGGTTTGTTCTCTGTATGCTATATAATTGTATAGAGTTAATAAAAGATGGAAAAGCTAAATTATATAGCTAAGAAAGTACAAAAAAAATCTACATATTACAAGTTGATTTAAAAAAAATCCTATCCCATTTTCCTTATTATTAGGCACCATACAAATCTTTATTAGCCTAATATCAAATGGATAAATAAATAAGAAAATATTTGATGTTTTCCAAAATCTTTTTTGTCGGTTCTGCCACACTAAAGATAAAACACTAAAGGGCAAAATGGTCTCTAATTGGTTATTAATCTCTTACAACGATCTCTAACAAAGAAATGTTTTTTGCATAAAAATGTTTCATCTTAATCGGCGCACAATTATCGATACGTATTTAACACTGTGCTCTTAATAAACGTTTATTTCAGTATTGTTCTTTAAGAAGTTCGGAATTTCTGATATGTTTTGTTGACTATTGCTTTAAGCCAACTTTCTAAGATCTTCCGAAGTAAGAGTATAGAGACGAGTATTTGTCTTTTAAATATTGGTTTGTTCATCACTAAATAATTGCTTAAATCACTGAAATCTTTTTCAAATGAATTGTTCAGATTATTTTAACTTTTAAAATATTTCCATGCTGAATATGCATCGTGTCAAATTGTCGCTCAAGTCTGGTGGACGTGTCTATTGCCTTTATAAATCCTATTTCTGCATTACTTCTTTTCTTCTCTTATTTTCTCTAGTTCTTTTTCGTATTCTCTTCGTTTTGTGATTATCTGTTGGTATTTAAAATAAAAGACAAGCTTATACACTACTGAATGCTACAAAGCTTATTGATCTATAATGACTTATTGATCAGTTTCAGTTTTGCCTGTCTAATAATTTGAATATCATATATTTAGGTTAGTTTTACGTATCCTGTCTATGACCAAAACTAGAGGAGTTAATAATCATTAATTAGACTACGATAATAGTCTCCAAGTAATTTATTTGTTCAGTTTTCCCTTCCAATCTGCTAGTGATATTAAATTAAGATTAATTATTCGAATCATATATACAAATATCTCACTATAGAATGAGACATGTGTCCTCCATAACTCAATTTAATTCATTTAATTATGAGTGTGACGCCACGGATAATAGCTAACTTATAACAAGTCTAAAAGTAAAACATACGTTATAAATAAAACTTGTGGCGCTGAAATTAAATACGCCCCACAGTATCTTATGCAAACTTTTGTTAGCTAAACTAAACTCTTATAGTTACTTCGTAATAAATTTGAATAGTTTAAGAATTAAATTTAAATGTTTATACCGTAAAGCTTTTGTATGTTGCTTTTACAAAGTTAAATAATGAACATAAATTTTATATCTCGCAGGATTCAAAGTTATAGGAGATGGTGGAGGAAAGCGGTTAAACACGTAGTTCTAGCTCTTATCGATGCCTTCCGGTTCTGGTAGAATCTCGTTTAAAATGATGATAGAACTCAAAGCCGCAGTTAGGAACGTCAATTAACATCTTAATGGTATTAAATCGGAGTAAGACGTTATTGCGGCTGAGGGACCTCCTGAGATGATTATGAATACAAATATAACTTGAATATTATTACTTTGACATGATTGTAGTTATATTGTTAGTTAGTATTTTGTCAGTTAAGAAATAAAGTTCATAAATATATTGTTTCTTTCAATTATATTGTAAATCGATAACAACTGATTTTATAAAGTTGAAGATTATTTAGTTGAATGACTTAATCTCAGAAACCAAAATGTAACTTGAAATTTCCTTTTTTGTTAGATTTTGGAATTTCAATTTTTTCTATGCAACCCACTGTATTTGTGATCCAATTACCTCGGACATGACATACACAGGTCTTGGATATTAAAATTGGACTATACACGCGAAGTCAGATTTAAAGTTTAGTCTTAGACATGTTCAGCTTTACTTTCATGTTAGAAGTATATGAAATAATTGATAGTGCATGTACGTACATATGAGGTAATTATTTTAGCTATTGATTGATTCTTCTTTGCTCTTAAATTTTTGTTTGCCTCTTGTATATGATGAAAGATATATTTGATATAGTTTTTACACTTAAAAGATTTGCAAATATAAGAAACAAATTATAACAAGCGTAAACGTGAACGTGTTTCATAAATGAACTTATATAAATAGCTGTACTAATTAGAATACCGATAGACACCACACTCCTAAACCCACACATTCATTAGCATTCGTGATAAAATTTACATAATATATCAAAGTATACTTTATTTCATTGACACAAAGCGTTATTTCAAACATCTAATATTTTTCCTGTGAATTTAATTAAGTTCAAACAACATCCTTCGAAGTATTTTTAGGGTAAATAAAATAATTTTATGTTTATTTTATTGTGCTTTGGGCGTAACATTAATATTGGGTATAACTCTAGCACGAGGATATTTATATATACATATATGCTTAATTAAATTTAATAATCCCCTTCGGTTTTAGAATTGCCTCATTATGTTTCATAAAGTAAAGTAATATATATACATTATGTCTTTATATTTCATGTTACTTATGTATTGAGGCATATGGTTTTAGTAAGATCTGCTTATGTTAAAGCTACTATCTACTACTTTCATTGAAATATTAGTATTTCTAAAATAGCCTTTTTTATTTACAGGCACTTCCATTGATATTATTGCTTCATCCATAAAGCATTTAATAATAAAAAAATAATCGTAGCGTTTTTTTTAGCGTTTTTTGTTAATGCATATAGAATATGTATACAAACATACAATATAAATGTGACTAATCGATATCTGCTCATGGATGATAATATTATTTATCTTTATATTTATATTTATAATTTCATTATATATTACCGACACATAGTTCATAATTTTTGTTACAACTTCTCACATATTTTAAAATAATAACAAGCTATGAGGTCGTTTATTATTGAAAATATTACCCAAAACAATGATTTTAATTTCATTTGTACGTATGTTTATCTAACACGGTAATAACACGGTAATATCAGCAACAGCTTAATTTTTTTGAATGCAGTTTTATAAATATTTACAATCTTTAACTACTGAATTGATTAACATTTATGACAAACATGCTTTAGTAAGACTAGTTCGTATGAAATTAGGCGAACAATGACTAAACGTGACAAAGCTAAAGCTAAAAACAAGAAATATCCTTCAAAAGACAATCTAGCTGCATACAAAAAACTACGAAATATTTGCAACAGAATGTGTAGGGATGCAAAGCGCCGCTACATTCACAGAGTACTGTGTGTGTTCTGAATCAGAATCTCACTCAGCCGCAAGTTTGGAGATCTTTAGAGTCATTAGGGGTAGGTAATATCAAGGCTACTCATTTTGTAACAATGAATCTACACGAATTAAATTATTTTTTCTCTATACCACCTTCAATCATTAGTATTCGTTTTAATTTCGGTAAAACGAATACTCTCATGATTCTGTCTCAAACCTAACTACCCGACTCAATCGGATCTCCTCTGTAATCTGGATTTCGTCCCTTCCACAGCGTTCTTGAATATCACGGAGGACATACAGTATGCCATGGATAATACAAAGCTCACCATGATGGTACTACTGGATTTCAGCGCTTTCAACTCTGTTGATTTTGATATACTGCTCTTATATTGTTTCACTCTTACCTCTTCGGTCACCAGCAATATGTAAAAGTTAACAATGTCACATCTACATGATTACAACTCACTGCTGGTGTCCCTCAAGGCGATGTTCTTTCTCCATTTCTTTTTTCTATTTTTCAAAAAAAAAATACAAAAAGTTTTATTTTTCTCTCACAATTATCATGCTTACACAAATTGTGGTCACTACAAAGTTGATTGATCACAATCAATATAATAATACATAGTTCACACACTAAATTACATTTTTATTTTTATCAAGAACATATCGAAAGTCATATCTTCTCCCTACCATCTTTATGCAGATGATTTGCAGTTTTATCGTCATTGCAGTCTTAATGAACTACCGGAGGCTTTTGCAGCTTTAAATAAAGATCTCTCTATTATGCAGTCTTGGGCCCAATCTTTTAGACTGCTAGTTAACCCTAAAAAAGGGTCATTGCAAGGACATTCCATTATTCATTGGCAGTAACAAGTTGAGAGGTAGAATAAATTGGAGTACAACGCCTAACATTTTATATTCAGTTACTGAAATTGCTTATTGTGATAAATTCAAAAACTTAGATCTAACTATTGATAACAACATGTCTTGGACATCACATACTAATTATGTTAGCAAACGCGTGCACTTCTCTTTGCACTCTCTCAAGCATCTCTAATATTCCCTCATTTTAAGACCAAAATCATGCTTGCGCAATCTCTTCTTTTACCAATTTTGGACTACACCGACGTTTGCTATTTGGATGTGATTGAAAAATCCTCCGCTGCCACCGTACTTAATTAGATTATAAATACCTATTTTACATTGTGTTGGTGTAAACAATTGTTGGTAAACCTATTAAAATTATATATATATATATATATATATATATATATATATATATATATATATATATATATATATATATATATATATATATATATATATATATATATATATATATATGTACATATATATATATATATATATATATATATATATATATGTATATATATATATATATATATATATATATATATATATATATATATATATATATATATATATATATATATATATATATATATATATATATATATATATATATATATATATATATATATATATATATATATATATATATATATATATATATATATATATATATATATATATATATATATATATATATCGTTGTGGCGCAAAGGTGTAAGAGTCTTTCTTTCGGGGTTCGATTTCCACTCGAGGAAGATGGATTTTTCTATTTCCATTTTCTTCGCTCTGGCAACTAGACAAAGCGCGGCGTTGAGTTCCACCACTCAACACGCAATGCCACGAAAAAGGCGGAAAGTGGGGACGGAGAAAGCAGGGACTAAGCAACGGAGTGTCTTAACACTAGGTTCCCACAGCCCCCGCAGTTACCTCTGCCTATCCTGCAATGTGCGGGATAAAGCGTGAAGATAAAAAAAAATCAATAATATTTTCAACGATACATTACTATAGTATAACTTTTTTATTAAATCGGCTAAAATTTCAAATATACTTTGCAACTGAGACATAACAAGGTCAAAATCAGAGACAAATGAATATACTCGTGTTCAAAATAAGAAATTAGCTTCATTTTTTGAACGTCAAAAACTTTACCACCATTTACTTGATTATTCACTTGATTATTGATATTAATGCCTCAATTCTGACAAGAAAATTCCACGGGACCATTTTTTCTTATTTTTTCTAAATTGCTTACTAATAATGTTCCATTATTTATTATTAAAAATGATACCTTTGAAGTAGACTGGAGTGAACATTTCATTCCCAAGGGGTGTTACCATTTATACAATTAATTAGCCTTTAACACGAAAGAATATTTTCTCAATTATTTTCATTTGTAATACAGGATATTATTCGTCGTTATTTGATATCTTAGTATAAAATTTCGTACATATTGTTCTATGACAGAACTGCGAACGCGATGCAATCTTGTTAAATGGGCTGTAAGAATAAGCCTATTTTTAGTTGTCATATTATGTATATCATTGATTTTAGATAAATCAATAATATCTTTTTAACATATATAACATGTACCAAAATGTATCGAAATGTAGCGGTGAGTGGGTTTGATTACCACTTGAGAGGAATCGATCTTTTCATTTCTATTTTCTTCGGTCTGTCATATAGGCTAGCGTAGCCTTGGGTTCAGCTACTCAACACGCAACACCTCAAAATACAGAGAAACCAGGGAACGGAGAGTCTTAATACTAGGTTTTCACGGTCCCTGCGGCTTACTGTTCCTGCTATATGCGGTAAAAACGTGAAGCTATAAAAAAAAAAGAAAAAGTAAATTATTATCACTGAACCAATGAATTACTTTCAATGAATAATCTATGACGATTCATATAGTCTTTTCAAAACGGGTAATAATTCCCTATTCTAATTAGAGATAATTGAAGTAACCACTAACCATCACCTCGTTATATAAATTCCCATATGAATAATTTTAATATTTAATACGAATGACACAACAAAGTGTGCTCATTCATGATATAATGAATGCAAGTGACATTCGATTTCCGAACGAATTCATTCCAGGCAACCATCGTATTGAGTTGTTGATTTAAAAAATAAAAATATATAAACTTGTTAATATTTTCTCGTATTTACATATAAATTTTGGTAATTGTGTAAAAGTTTATTAGCTTCACGCTTTATCCCGCACAAGGCAGGGTAGGCAGAGGGAACTGCAGGAACCGTGGGAACCTAGTGTTAAGACACTCCGTTGCTTAGCTCCTGCTTTCTTCGTCCCCGCTTTCCGCCGTTTTCGAGGCATTGGGTGTTGAGTGGCGGAACTCAACGCCGCGCTTTGCCTAGTTTGCCAGAGCGAAGAAAATGGAAATAGAAAAATCCATCTTCTCCGACTGGGGATCGAACCCAGTAACCGTCGCGTTACAGGCAGACGTTGCGCCTCTGTGCCACGACGGTCCTAAAAGTGCATAAGATTGACTTTACTAAATGGATATTTTTCGACTATGCGATAATAAACAGAAATATCGTGGCACAGTAGGGTCTGGTCGTAAACGCGATTTTTATGGGTTCCACTCTCTTTGAAAATATTTGTATTTAAATATTTATTTATGAAGCCGTTGTGGCGCAATAGCACAATCGTAATCGTAATTTTTTGTCGTATATGACGGCCACTCAATATGCAAATGTTTTGAAAATTCCTCAGAAAGAACGTAAGGAACGGAGTGTTTTTACACTAGGTTTCTAAAATCATCAAAAGTTTGATCCTGGATTATTCACACGTAGTCAGTCGCATATCAGTCGTTAGGCAAATGAAAGTTCTTTGACTGATATAGTGGAACACAACAAGAACTGTCTTAAATATGGATATAAAGACCAATATATAGAAACCTTCTACTTTAACTGATAATTATTTTATAAAAAAATGTTATACCAAAATCACGTCAACAACAAAAAAAAAAAATAAAAATAGCACGGCACAAGATTTTAGCGTATAATAGTAAGTAAAAAATCTGAGTTTCCTCTATCTACCCTGCCATTTGTGAGTAAAGGCGTAGAACTATTTATTAAAAACTATATTTTCTATTCTGGCTATTGCCTGGCAATAACCAGAATTTTATATTTTATATTTCAAGTGTAATCCAGATCTTCACTATATAGGCAAAGTCATGAAAGCGAGTGGAAAATGTAAAACGGAGTATTTTAATACAACACTATTACTTACTCTGCTGTATGGTGTAATAAAAGTAAACTGCAAAAAGTACATCATATAGTATATTGTACAAGAAACATATGGTATATATTAAGCATTCATGCTAGGTATTATCCGAAAAAAATACGAAAGCTATATCTATTGAAAAATAAAAGTTTTGTTAAAAAAACCTAAGTATTTTACTCGTATATTTTAAAACTGAATAACTTTTATTCATCAAATAAATATTTTTAGTTTGTAGAATTTCATAGAGAGCTTTCGTGGTTTAAAAAATTATTTTAATTGAATGAGCAGTATTCGAGCAAAATTGACAAAAATGTTGTGTTGATTTCACTTAAAAAGTTATTAAATAGATTCTAAAATTCAATTTAATTATATCTATCAAGTGGCGTTTAACTCCGGGCTATATTTTAATATTATTTCAATTATACTTATTTAAAACTAGGCTTACCAATATAGAAAATTTCTGTAAAGTGTAATATGTAAATTAGGAAATCGATTGTTTATTATACAATAATTTCAAGTGTAATGCAGATTAGGTGTAAAGTTTTTTTAGCTTCACGCTTTTTATCTCGCACATGGCAGGGTAGGCAGAGGGAACTGCAGGAGCCATAGCAACCTAGTGTTAAGACACTCCGTTGCTTAGTCCCTGCTTTCTCCGTCCCCGCTTTTCGCCATATTCGAGGCATTGCGTGTTGAGTGGCGGAACTCAAATCCGCACTTTGCCTATTGCCAGAGCGAAGAAAATTAAAATATTTAAATCTATCTTCCCCGACTGGGAGTCGAACTCAGAAACCATTGCGTTACAGGCAGACGTTGTGGCTCTGCGCCACGACGGTCCTCAGAGGTGTAAAGTGGATTGTAGTAAATAAAATTAATGTAACAAATTGGTTTCGTAAAGCGTAGCTATTGTTAAAAAGATTTTTAAATATCACCTGTTAGAGATCACTTAAAGTTAAGGTCGCCTTTGCGCTATACATTGAAAAATATTTAAAACCAACATTATATAGCAATTGAATAATATAATGAGATTTCAGATTTGAATTTTAGACTCGTTTCATACATGCGTATATAGCTTCACTATATAATTCACATATAATAAAAGTTTTTTTTTTGTATATTGCAGGGTAGGCAGAGGGAACTGCAAGAACTATATGAACCTAGTGTTAAGACACTCCGTTGCTTAGTCCCTGCTTTTCGCCTTTTTCGAGGCATTGCGTGTTGAGTGGCTAGTTGCCAGAGCGAAGAAAATGGAAATAAATAAACCTATAAATTCATCTTTTACGAGTGGGAATCGAACCCCAAACCGTTGCTTTTACAAGCAGACGTTACGCTTTTTATAAACGCTTTTTTAATATCGATTTAATTTTTTTATATATGAATTATTAAATAAATTTGTTATTATTTTTTTATAATCACAAAAAAGATATCAACGTTATTTTCACTGTTAGAATAATTCCATAGAGAGGTCTATGTATAATTAATACGTATTGTTTTCATACTAACTTTATTTCATACAGTATAATAATTTCCATTGGTGTTTATTATTTCTATGCTATTACCGATGACTTAATGGAACTGTATGTGTACAGACGGATTGAGATTGAACGAAGTCTAGATAACTGCAGATAATTACGTGTGCGGTATACGTTGTGTAAGTGATGAATGTTTTACTAAAGCTTAGTCAGCTCGAAATATCGGACGTGAGATGTGGTATGTCATCAAAGGCATATTTGTAATGCGAAAATGGTTTGGATTTTATGTTTTTATTTTTTTTATTTGAAGTACTTGCTGGTAGTAAAGGATTTAAGTGGGTTTTCCGGAATATTCTTACCACATATACATATATCATCACGATTTATACCTGGATAGAACAGAGTTTTCTATAAAACATAGTGCGTTTAAATGTAAATTCTTTCCCTACTTATTCTCTAGATGTACTCAAATCACTTATAATGGAGTATATTCTTCTTCATTCTCACATATTTTTTGTTACTAATGAGTGAAATAAAACAATATAAATATCTATATATAAAGTACACATATTAACAAATTAAAATAAATTTATACAAGTTTTACAATACATATTGTTGTCTTCACCCTATCGCCTACTATCACAAGTTGACTGAAAGATATCTCTAAAAAATAACACTGTCACTTAAAGATAACATTTTCATTTCAAGAAATTAGATTTCTCCATAGAAATCCCACTTGGTTAAACGAGACACGTTTCATTTATAAACTTCAAATAAGACATTGATATATTACGATAAGTGTAGTACTCGAAAATGTTCTTAAGAAATACCACCAAAAACATACTCAAGTGAATGACTAAGCCAAAAGTTTAAGTCTTAGTTCTTGCAGACTTAAAATATATTTTCTCTTTCTTCGTTATTCTTCTATTGAATGTGAAACTGTTAACTTTTCTCAGCGTGACTTTCAATAATAAAGAATCAAAAAGAGCCTAACATTTTTTTCTAATATAATAAGTATTCGATAAAAACCTTCGATAAAAACCATTTATTAAACAATATGTTGCCAGCAATAAAAGCCATTTTTGTTAAAAAAAATCTAAGTTTATAATAGTCGTTGCGGTATGTCATTTATCAGGATAAAAAGTCAAACGTATTATTGCTGCGCACACACTATCTGAGTGAAAAATTTCATCTTAATGTGCCAGGAGATTTTGCTTGACTAAGCAAACATTTAATCATCTTAATATGCAAAATTAAAAATTACTATATATAAAAATAAATGATCGTATTTATTACTTACAATCTGTTAGCGGTTCAAGCCCTTGATGGATGTTCTCAGATTAACTCTTATGTTTTACATGTTTGTTATATTTTTCTTTGTCTAAAAAATTTAATGAAAATGTGTGATATAGACGTAAAATATTATTTTTGTAAAATATTTTTTCTAGCAATAACAATTGATATTTAAAATTAGCAATAACAATTGATATTTACAAAATTGATATAAAAAACCAATGATAAGTACAAAAAAATACTATTGACATTCCATAATACATTAAAATTGTTCACAAACCAACCCATCAAGCTTGATTGAGAAAGAATTTGTTGATTTAACTGTGTAATTTCAATTGTAACAAACGTTTGTTATTCGTGACCACTATATAAGTATTTCACGTTATTGAATAAGCCAATAAGTGGTCATGCTATAAGCAATATTTATTAATTTAGTGATTGTGCTGTTTTATTTTCTATCATGAATATATTTTGTTGGAGTGAATTGTCTATATTTCTTGCTAGCGACAATAAGATAAACTGTAAAGTTGAGCCACTCCATGCCACTACAAATAGGTGGTTGTGGGAACGGAGTGTCATCTCATAAGACTTTCTCTCCTGTACACATGTATAAATGTTGTACACGTATATATTTATAACTCTTACGTATAATAGTCATATTAAGCACAGATTTTTTTATAGCTTCACGCTTTTGTCCCGCACATAACAGGGCAGGCAGTGGGAACCGCAGGAACTGGGTGTTAAGGGAACTTAGTGCTTAAAATTCTCCGTACCCCACTTTCTGTCTTTTTTGAGGCGTTACGTGCTGTGTGGCGGAATTCAACGTCGCGTTTTGTTGTTTGCCAGAGCGAAAAAATGAAAACAAAAAAATCCATCCTCCGACTATGAATCTAACCCACAAACCGCTATGACAGGCATACACTGCACTTCTACGCCACCAGGTCCTCAAGGCATAAATAAACGATAAAATATATTTTGTACGTTTATATTTGTATAAGCAATATAGTATTTTTAAAATCATTTACTTAATTACGTACGTTACGTCGAGCTTTATTAAAACAAATAATTTTTAATTTAAAATAATTAATCTGCTTAGAATAAATGAGTGAAAAATATTTTTTCACATGTAACTTGTTTATTTTCAATATTAAAGGCAAATATTATATATTATAACGTTAAAATTAATAATTTTATTATATTATTAATAATATTCTATATAAAAACACTTTGATTTGTTAAAACTGTGTTATTTACTCATTATAACTAGCACTTACTCGCTTGGAGCTCTACAATCTACACTATCCAAATTTCACAACATATAATATATTATCTAGAACAAGAAACTAAACATTATCTCGAATATCAACCGAATAGACGTTCCATTTATCGTAGAGATCGGTGCGTCGAAATAAGCGGCCTAAACTTCTAACGTATGTCATCATCGAATAAACATTAGGCGTAAATCAGTAAAATGATATATTTCCCTACATTCATGTAATTTGATATACGATCCAAAAGAAACATAGCAATAAATCTTTCGCAATCGTGACAGTTGTCCTTATGCACTTCAGATTTCTTTTTTGCTACTTTGTTTTGAATTGGATATGAGAAACTCACAAATGTATTCTTTTATATATAGGCACAATGCGTGATGGACTTACTTAAAAATATTCTACTATTGTCGTACTACATCTACTGCAATATTTTCTCATGATATATACATAAAACGCAGTGGGGAAGTGGAAGTGTAAAGTAAACAATAGGATGTTTACGAGGTGATTAATGAATATAAACCAGTTTGTATAATTAAAATGCTGTATCGAATTTCTTATCCTTATTTGTTAGAAGAGATTGTAAATAAAATTGTTTTCTTATTTTTGCACAGTAACACCATCACAATTAGTTATAATTGACAAAAGGCAGAATTTTATTTTTATTTATATCCCTAAACCAGTCTTGATTTTCGCACAGTACAAATATTTTTAAAGCATCGCTCATTATGATATAGTGTGATCGATTACTTCACTCTAAGCCATCGCTTTCATCTTAATAATCGTATTACGATATATAAGGGTTTATATTTAACAAAACCAAATTTTATTGCTAAAACTTTATGTCGTTATAGCATTTTGCAACGTTGTAAACTTTACTAGTCGAGTCGTTTTTATCTCTCTATAGAGTATATCATATTCTTTTTATAGACTTCAAATTCCAGTTTACTCCCATATCAACAAACAGATGTTTGTGAACAAATAATTCTGGATAAATTAATTTCCTTTAAAAAATTATTTCCAACATGACTTTACTATACTATTGGGTATAAGAGGCTCTAAAATAATTTTTAAACCAAGTTCAATTGGTTTAAAAATTATTTTAGAGCCTCTTATACCCATCAGCATATCCATGCAAGATAGTCAGAACGTAATGAACCGTGGAAGGGTTCCAGAATACCTCTATCGCCTCACTGACTATCATCAACAGTTTCAAACACGCAAGCCCTACTTTGGGTTGTTATACTTTTTATGTGCCCTACTTCAAGTATCATTTATTTTTTTTTAGGGTCAAGGTAATTAGTTTGTGATGTAATTTTTAGTTTAATAACGGTTTTCAATTACAAAAAATGTCCAATAAAATATTGATAGTATATGATAGGAAATATAATATTTTTTCGGTGGTGTTGAAATGTTTTATCTTGGAGGGACATAACATTTCAAAAATTATTTTCTTTTAGATTACTCATAAAAATGTTCTCATAATACTTGTACTAAGTTTTAATAGACCTTTCAAGTACACACACAAAGATTTGTTTCTTTTCTCCAAAAAATACACTTTTATACAAAACAAATCGTTTTAGTATAATATTTTGAAAGCAGAAAAGTGTGAGGCAGTATAATGAAAATGGGATGCCAAAGTAAATTGAAATGTAAATTATTTTCCCTTATAATCTATCCCTTAGGAATTATCATGTAAATAGAACTTGGAAAGTGCGTCTCTTCACTAGCTTAGTTTTGGTGATCAATATTATTGCAATTTGAATATTGAATATTCAGTACATGGACGTGATTACTGTTCTTGTGGTTTACGTACATATGTATTTTGCGTATATAACTACTGAAATGAATTGAATCGTGATATACGTATAATATAGCTAACCAACTGCGAGTACAACTAAAATAATTTGTTAAATTTGTATTATTTTTCTCACTATTGTATATAGACATCTCACGCCCACTGGATATAGGTCTTAACAGAGAATTTCCATAATTGATTTTGTTTTGGAACACAGGCTTCCTCTATAAAATAGCTTCTTCGGGTGGGGTACCCTATTTTTCGCTTAAATGACCGTGGGTTCTATGTATCGTTACTGTTACTTTAGTTATTTAATTTTTCGAATAATATCGAATATTTATATAAAAATCGCGAAAATCAAAGAACTTAATATCGAATATTATTCTTTAGATACCAGTATCTTGTTAGTTGTGCTATTACATAGGGAAATAGTCAATGTTAAAAAATATAAAAAGATAAACATAAAACTGAACTTGTACTTATAAATTTTAATGATTTGAAATCAATAATAAACTTGGAAATAATAACCAAAAACTAGCAATAGATTAAAATTATATTTCAAGTATTTATTTATTTTACGTGGAAAAAATATTTAAATAATAAATCCTTTGAATATTTTCCTCCTACGAACAAAGGCTTTTCAGATTTTAAAGTGTCTTTTGCGTTAATTGTTTAGTTATAATACAAAATTAGTAGCCTCAATATTTGTTTCAGTTTTAAGTAAATTTGAGTTTGAATTTCATTTCCAAATATGACGAATCGAAATTGGATTTTTTTCTGTTTTTTTGAGAATTTTAATGTGATTAAAACAATACATTCTTTTACTAAGTTTTAATTTTTATTGACTCTATTAGTTCTTATTGTTTTGGAAAAATATGACTCTGACGTAAGAACTGACTGTTAGATATGTCAAATCTATAAGATTTCAATATTTTACCATTTCGCTAAGGAATTTTAAAAAATGATTATCACAATTTTCAATTTTACAGACTTAAGATTTCTAATATAGTAACATTATTCGATATGAAGATATAATTTTTATTGTATATGTCGACGTTTGACCAGAATTTCGTTGTTCATAGTCCATTTTTCATAATAAAATTATACAGTGGTAGCGATTGGTTTATTCTCGCAGGATAGTTAATACAGTAGAGCTTAATATTACATTATTAAGTCCTTTTATTCATTTCACACCTGACAGTTCTATTCGATGTAAGAAAATACAAGCATAAACTAAATAACAAATAGGTTACAAATAAGTTTACAAATAGGTTTTACTTATTTGAATAATTTAAGCATTAAGTTCAAAATTAATTGATTTCTAACAATAAAATCATAAAATGTATGTCATTTAGTACATCATAATCCTATTACTGCGAACTAGATTTTACTAAAAAAAAGAACTACTACTAGACAAATCTAGCCAAGATTTGTAATATTTGTCTAGGAATATATATATATATATATATATATATATATATATATATATATATATATATATATATATATATATATATATATATATATATATATATATATATATATATATATATATATATATATATATATATATATATATATATATATATATATATATATATATATATATATATATATACATATATATATATATATATATATATATATATATATATATATATATATATATATATATATATATATATATATATATATATATATATATATATATATATACACTAGGAGGAGGTCATTAAGTCTTTCACAAACATTCTCTAAGGTATAATAGCAAAGACGTGACGTTAGAGCCAACTTCACCACACACTCGTGGCCAATTATTTCCGTTTTCCGCATTCCATAGGCTTAAATACTCTAAAGGGAAAATAAAACGTAACAAGCTGTATAAGGAAACAACATATATTTTCTGTATTTCACAATTGAGATGTAGATAGTGTTATATAGAATATTTCTTCTTAATTTTTATTAGAACATGAGAATAAATTGGAAAATGAACAGAGAATTCATAAAAGCCAATTTCCCGGGTATAGATCTAACTTGCAACTAGCGTAGCTTATTGACAGTTGTAAATCACTGTCCCCTGAACAACAGCTTACGCGTCTTTACAGTGGGGCAAAGACGAGACGACCGTGACGACCGTACTGTTACTCTATTTGGATCAAGATTATGGAATTGGATCGTATTTAATTATTATTTTAAATATCTAATAAAGCTTCATCTAGTATCGTCCTCTATCTTCTCCTACTATCCTCTATATAGCATTTTCAGTTTGATTTCAAGTAAGACTGTTCAACATTGTATTTAAGTAAATATGCATCTTAAAAAATATTTGTCGCATGGATATAGTGTCTAATTTATATAAACTATGCTATTGTGTTACATTGTGCACTGCAACATGTACAAATTGACGATGACAACTTAACTATTGTTTCTCAGCTATTGTTCTCAAGTCAATTGTTGAGGTCTTATAGAAAACAAATATTTTACTGAAAAGTAGTCGTCATCAAGTCGTTTCACATACTATAAATTAATACTTATAAGAAATTTATTTACTATATATATATATATATATATATATATAATATATATATATATATATATATATATATATATATATATATATATATATATATATATATATATATATATATATATATATATATATATATATATATATATATATATATATATATATATATATATATATATATATATATATATATATATATTTATTTATTTATTATTACATTTAACAAAAATTTATATTTTATTTATTTATTAATAGTCACTTAACTATCAATTAAGAACAAGAATTTTAGCGAAAACCACTATATGAAAGGAGTAACCAATTTACTGGGTCTTTTTACAGGAAAGACAAAATTGAAAGAATCAAAAATATTATTAAATTTGAAAATATTTGGTAATAAATATAAGCAAAAAATTTATGACATTTATGTATTCGAAATTGGAATCTATGCAATATCCAAATGAAATAAACGTTTATGAGTATGACATGATAAGCCTTTCTTGTAATATCATGAATGCTATTATCGTTTGGCACTAACAAACATTCATCGGTATTTTTCGTCCTTTGTAGTACGCAATATTGACAAAGGTTAATGTCATTTTCATTATATTTTGTTATTCTATACGTGTTTATATATATTTCATAAATATATATTGAAACTTTTTACGAGAATATATATGCATTGGCCAAATTGTGCAGTTAGATAAAAACGATTTCGATATAGAGGCTCGCAGAAGATTACGAATGGGCTGGACAGGATACTGTCAAGGATACGTCGATACTAAAGATATTTTAAGACACAGAGACGAAGATAATAATTCTAGGAATATGTATGTTTAACCTATAGATTCATCTATAGGTTAAAACTTATGAATAAACTTATATATAATAAACTTATGAAAGCGAACTACTAATTGCCTCATAGAAAGCATTCGAAACTATATTTGAAACTCTAGCTAGCAAATGCATTTTCAAATACTAAAAATAAATGACGAACTAAGTGTTCGATCAAAGAGTACCAAATATCAGAATTGTATTTATTATCTTTTTTCAAAGGAGAAAGATAAATGAGGACCGACAGAAAGATGAGGACGGCCGTGGCGCAGTGGCGCAACGTCTGCCTGTAACGCGACGGTTCTGGGTTCGATTCCTACTCGGGTAAGATGGATCTATTTCCATTTTTTTCGCTTACTTGCCTTAGTAACTAAGGCAAAGCACGGCGTCGAGTTCCGAAACACAATGAGGAAAAAGAGTGAAGAATGAGTGAAAAAGGAGGTATTAAGCAACGGAGTGTCTTAACACTTATTACCCTGCCATGTGCGGGATAAAGCGTGAAGCTAAAAAAAGCAATTATTACTATTTATTTTACTCTAATAACAATTATGTCTTCATTACATAACTTAAACCTAATCGAAATATTGTGCGATAAAAGACACTTGACTGAACCGGTCCTGACTAGCTCAGGCAAAGTTGTTTGTTAAATACAAACATTAGGTTCTTGATGAAAATGAACGTATAGCTACTTTGCTGTATACATTGTATTTCCTTCCGACGTGAGCTTACTCTTTGTGTAGCACACCTGCGCTATGCTGTACAATAGCAAATTATCTAGCGGTGTAGTTTACATACTATAACGAGAACATGTTAACCTTGTTTTTTTTATTTTAAATTATTTTTGTATTTGGATAACAAATGCAGTTACATAAAAGTTATTTACTAACAACTTGATATAAAACGTCTAAGATGAACTATAATAGAACAGTGATCGATGACATCAACAAATCTAGCATAATCTCCTTTCAATGTCTGAACTGAATCATATTTTCTTTTTACATCGATCAAGCTGTCTTTTGTACTTTTACGCAGATATTTGCCCGAAGGTCGCTTATTTGGTAAGTTATTTCGTGAGCTTTGATAATAACATCAAAAGGCAAATACTATTTCAGAAGTAGATTGAAAGAAATTACCTTTTTATGCTTTCAATTCATATTTTGACAACCTTACTCTTAAATTGTAAAAAAATTAGAAGAAAAATATTCAAATACGTATTGAATGCCTCGTTTACACTAACTGAAGTCCAGCAATCGAATTAATAACGCACTGTTAGCTTGTTGGAACTGGTTCAGTGTAATGTATTGCCTATTGTTACTGTAATGCGGCACAATAGTTTATGCTAGCAAAAATAATTTACGTGAGATTTATTTTAATTATTAACTTTAATGTTTAGCCAATATATGAATAAATGAACGAATTTAAATGATATACTGATATGTATTAATAATAGAAGTAACTTTGTACACGAATATAATAAATTTCATAATTTTTTTCAATTGATTTAATCAAATCAATCAAAAGGGGGTAAATAATGAAAATTAATTTGTTACATTTTATCTTCTGAATATATGTATATACAAAACTTTCATTAATTTGAAAGTTGCAAATATATTGGACACATATTACGCTTCGGCTTAACAGCTTTTAATGAAATTTAAAACGCTTAAACTTGTTTGTGCCCTGATGAGTGGGAAAATAAAATTCTGTTTTAAGCCGATTCCCTGATTAAATATGTACCTACATGATAATCGATTATAAAGACCTATCGAGGCTATTGCATAACAGTTGTCGTCAATATGCAATCATTATGGAAATAAACCACATTTGACTAAATTTCCGATTTGACAAGACTAAGCGATGCATCTTGTTTCCAATAAAGTTTAAGTCTAGAAATTGAAAAAAGCCGAAAACCCTCGAAGTATATAATCTACAAAAATTTTAAAATTTAACACAATGGCTAATAAAAATGTTTTAATAAACTTACATATATGTATGTACACATATAACGTTTACATTACATAAGCTAAATACATTAAGATTCGTTCCCGCAAGCATAAGACATTAAGTATATAGAGGCAAGCAACAAATCTTTGTTGTAAAGCTATGTATATTATATATATTTTAATTTAGTACAAAATTTTGGCTACGCACAATATTTCCCCTAAATTTTCAGTCTACATCTTTGAAGTTAAAATTAACTGTGTCGTTTTGCTCGAGTAAATCACATTCATTGAATACGGTATAGCTATTTGTAAAGTAAAAGTCAACACGAGGCGTACAAGGCCACGTATTTTGTAATATTACTCCTATGTTAATTTTAATACCTTAACTAAAATAATGTGGGTGGTATATGTAAATATATATGCGATACCGTAGATGTGCTATAAATCTTGAAAGCTCTTGCTTTGTTGATAATAATTATTTTTCAAAAAATATATGGAATCTTTGTTATAACGAAAATAAAACAAATTTTATGTATTTTTAATAAAATATGGGCTCATTATTTAGTTTTCATTTGTTTACGGTCATTTATTTCTTTGTCTTTTTTGGTATTGTATAGGGTTTTCCAATAGGGACGCTTAAACTTTGACAGCTGATTGCAGCCATGTTGTTTGAGTGACAGCTGTCAAATGCAGTGTGTTATATTCATTCCATCCTCCTAAACCACCATGGCAGGTTACAGTGTCGAGCAGCACGTGAAAATCATAAAATTGTTTTATGAAAATGGATCTTCAGTTCGAGCAACGTTCCGCGCACTTCGCCCGTTTTACGGTCGCGATGATCGTCCTGCCCAGTCGACTATCCGTTTATTGGTGGACAAATTTGAGTCAACGGGGTCAGTTAACAATCAGCCGGTTCCCGTGCGTCAACGTAACGCAAGATCTGCCGAGAATATCGCCGCTGTGCGTGACAGTGTCCTCGAAAACCCGCGGCAGTCAATTCCGCGTCGCGCACATGAACTCGGACTTTCGCAGACGACAACTTGGCGAATTTTGCGTTGTGACTTGAGCCTGTACACGTACAAGATTCAGCTGACCCAAGAGCTCAAGGTTAATGACCATAGATAGCGCCGTGTGGTCGCTGACTGGGCATTAGAGCAGTTGGAAGTTGACGCCGATTTTGGCAAAAAAAATCATCTTCAGCGACGAGGCGCATTTTTGGATGAATGGCTATGTCAACAAGCAAAATTGCCGTATTTGGGACGAGACCAATCCACACGAGGTTCACCAAGTGGCAATGCACCCGCAGTATGTGACTGTTTGGTGCGGATTTTGGGTCGGAGGCGTGATTGGTCCGTATTTTTTCGAAAACGATATTGGTGTGGCCGTCACCGTCAATGGTGAGCGATACCAGTCGATGATAACCAACTTCTTTTGGCCTGAAATCGAGAATATGGATCTGGACAACATGTGGTTTCAATAGGACGGCGCTACGTGCCACATAGCACACGCTACGATGGAAGTTCTGCACGATCAAGCGCCCTTAATGGAAAACCCCTTGTAAGTAACTGGTACTGTACAAGTGTAAGAAGGTAAAATTTAAATAGTAACGACCTTAATTTACACCTATTTTGTAGTTTCGATATAAGTACTTTGAAGTTTATAGACATAATATCTAAATTTCGACATTGATACAAAATGCGCACGTAATTTTCTTTTAAGTAAATTTACTTGACTGATTGGTAAAATTTACAAAGAGATTTAATCTTAGATCCATTGTGTAAACTATAATATTGAATATTGTGGAATAGTTAGAAGGAATACATCCTTCTAACTATTCCACAATATTCAATAACAATTTATTAGATTTCAAAATCACTGTAGAAATTTTACGACATTGTTAGTTTGTGTCAAATTAATTGTCATCTAATTAATCAGATAATTGATTGAACTGTATTGTCGCAAAATAATAACCAACAATACTCTAAGTAGTTTTTCAAATCACTTAAAATAAAATATATAAAATATTGACTTGTTTTGTTGAACGTGCTCAGGGGATATTGTTGAGAATTTAAAAATCTTTTTGTGTAGGAAAATTTTAGGTTTCTATATTCATGATACTATACGTGTCATAATATATAGCGTTTGTACCAACGAAACCTTAAGCTAAAGTTACTATACAAAACTGTGATATAATTCGGCCAAATAAAATTAAGAAAGCATCTTTTAATAAATCATTTTTGATTTTTGTATAAACAAAATTCGGCATTATTTTCTAAATGTTCTACTTAAACAATTCAAGATAATATAAAAACGGCGCTCTTGAATAAAATCTGTTACACTGATCGGGAATGTTGAAATTATATTTAATAAAAAGTAATATAGATACTTAAAAAGCGACTGCCGAGTTTCTTGGCGGCTTTTCTAAGTTTAAATGCCTTCTGAACCAACGGTATTGACATGTTCATTCAACGATTTATAAATGTGTGTATAATTTATATGATTAATAATGTTTTAAATTTGAAATTCAATATGTATATATATATATATATATATATATATATATATATATATATATATATATATATATATATATATATATATATATATATATATATATATATATATATATATATATATATATATATATATATATATATATATATATATATATATATATATATATATATATATATATATATATATATATATATATATATATATATATATATATATATATATATATATATATTTTCAATTTGAGTGGGCTATATAAATAGAATAAGAATAAGTAACATTTATTTTCATATACTGACGGAACGCTTCAATAACATGAATTTCTCTTCGTAATATATTGTTATCAATGCTCATTTTAATATATTGCTAGAGATTCTTGTACATTACGCTGTAAAATGTAACATGTATTGAGTGCATACTCAAGTGAATTTGAACCCAAGCCTCTTGAAAGCAAGAGCGCATTAAGCCATCGGTTCCTTTTGAATTATATCGAAATTCCCACGGTCCTATTGTAATTTACGAAGGTGGAATCTGCCATGTTCAGATTTTAATATATAGTTTAAAAATTTGACTTAGCTATGATGAAATTTTTTATTTAATTGCGCATTATAACAATGGATTATAATATAGTTACTCGTGGAAGGTACTGTTAGGCAAATTAGTTATAAGTTAGTGAGTTGAGTAATCTCATGAAATCTGATGTAATAGACAGAGAACAAACTTTAAGCTTGTTTCGTTAATAGTTCTTATCTTTTTTAATGTGCAGGCCCACTGTTCTTGTGACGGTTTTTGTCAAGTCTAACGCATAAATTTAGTGAACCTGCAGAATATAAGTTTTTAATTTAATTAGTTTACTAACTACGTTGCCTTAACTCAAGTGATTTCTTCATTAAGTTGTACCTGACACCTTAATGAAGAAATCACAATCCTTACTTTCTCGAAAATTTCATATACATATCAAATTATTATAGACACAAAACTTAAAATTCTGTCTGCAAGCTAAATTTTCTTAACTATTATAAGTTGTATATTCTATCAACCTATAAGCAAGCGCTTATATTTCCAATTATAGATTACGCTGATGTGTGTTATCCTGATCTCAATGAAATCCTATTGAACAAACTTGACCGCCTCCTAAATAACTCCCTACGTTTTATCTTTTGCCTTAGAAAATTTGACTACATTTCTCATTGTCGAGCAGAACTCAAATGGCTTCCCATCCGCCAACGCAGAGAATTACGACTATTGTGTCTTCTTTTCTCCATTCTATTTGATCCCCAATCTCCTGTTTACTTAAAAGACAATTTTAAATTTCTTTGTGACAATCACGATCGACAGCTACGCTCTAACGATTCTCTCCTTCTCTCTTTTCCCAGTCACCACTCTGGTTTCGTCTCTAACTCCTTCTCTGTACAAGCTATCAGATCGTGGAATAAACTTCCACAAGAAATCAGAAAGGCACCTACTAGGGCATTTTTCAGGCGTCGTTTACACAATCATCTTGTTAAGAATCTGTGTTAAGTATCTGTTATTGTTATTGTTTTTTATATATAAATGTTTATGTATTTGTATGTATGTGTGTATGTATGTGTATGTATATGTATGTATGTATATAGGGGGTCGAAGATGGAAGGCTTGCACGCAGCGATCCCTGCCAGCCCTACCTAGGGCTGCAACATTCCATCAGCCACGAGCACCATACGGGAGCACAATGCTAGGGCGTCCCCCCGAGGCGACGCGCACCAGTGCGTCCCCGCTGGTGTGAAAAGTGGAGACAAATGCGGCGTTGGGGACCGCCACCCAGCACGCCATGTCCGGAACGGCGGGAAGTGGAGGACGGAGCTACAAATAGCTGCGTGGAATGTAAGAGGAGGGATGGACCAGAAGATGAATGAGCTATTAGATGTGATGGATGAGCGAGATTTGGATGTCATTTGTATGACTGAGACCAAGCGAAAGGGTAATAATGCAACCGATTTGCCGGGCAGCCGCGTCGCTCTCTGGGCCGGCGTTCCAGAGAGCGAACGCGGTTGTCAAGGTGTAGGTGTGTTATTGTCCTCTCGATTGGTTAGTGCAGTGGTAGAGTACGAGGCGATCAACCCTAGACTGCTTTGGGTTCGCTTCAAGCTGGGGATTACAAGAATATTCTTGTTGGTGGCATATGCGCCGGTATCCTCAGCTTCATTAAGCGAACTTGAGGGGTTTTGGGAGAGTGTCAGGGATGTTCTAGGCAGTGTTAGAGGAAATGAAAAATTAATATTATGTGGAGACATGAATGGATGGGTCGGAACCGCGAGAAGTGGTTACGAAGGTGTGTTAGGTCATTATGGTGACAGAAGAGTGAATGAGGCTGGAAAGCTCATTTTGGAACTTTGCAAGGAAAGGAATTTGTTTGTGGCAAACACGATGTTTGACCACAAACAAATTCACATGTATACGTGGGAGCGCATGGGAGAGAAAAGTATGATTGATTTATTCCTAGTGGATCAGCGGATTCGAAAACAAGTGATGGACACACGTGTGTTTAGGGGTGCCGACTTAGGAACGGACCACTATCTAGTAATTGCTAGATTTAGGGGTTTGTTCGTAGGATGGCGTAACCGCACGAGGTGTTCATACTTGGAATCGAATTATCGCATAAGAAGCTGGAAGCTTCAAGATCCACCAATCAGAGAGGAATATATAGAAAGGGTTTCCGAAAAGCTTGACAGTTGTGAAATAGGAAATGAAAGTGTTGAAGTATGCTGGCAGAACCTTAGGAGCTGCATGGTGGAAGCTGCGACAGAGGTATGTGGTACAAGGAAAAGAGGCTTTAGTAAAAAGCGTGACGAATGGTGGGATGATGAAGTGAAAGATGCTGTAGAAAGAAAGAAGAAGGCATGGCAGGATTATAAAGCCTCGAGTAAGAATAAAAGTATGAGAGAGATTAAAAAGAAAGAGTATAAGCTGCAAAAGCACCAAACGAAAGCACTGATAAAGATGAAGCGTGAAAGAACCGAGAGTAAAAGAGATGAAAGGTTGACGAGCTACTTCCGGGATAATACGAAGCTTTTCTGGCGAGAAGTTAGTGATTCACGGAGTTGTTCGTCAACCTTTAAAATGAAAGGGGTGCTTTCGAAGGACGGTGAGATACTTACAAACAGATCACACGTTTTGCAGCGATGGGCGGAATTCTACAAGGAGATGTATGAATGTGATGACGCTTCTGCCTCAAGTGACAGCGACAAGCTGAGTCTTGATGTAGCAGATGGCGAAATCGGTATAAAAGAAGTTGAGAGTGCAATAAGAAGTTTGAAATGTGGTAAGTCAGCGGGAGCGGATGGAGTTACTGCCGAGATGATCAAATATGGTGGACCTCGCATCTTGGACTTGTTCTGGTTTCTGTGCAATTTATGCTGGAAATCGGGGGAGGTCCCAGATGATTGGCAAAGTGCAGTCATCGTGCCTTTGTATAAAGGCAAAGGTTCACAGATAGACTGTGCAAGCTATAGGGCAATCAGTTTGATTAGCTTAGGTGGTAAAGTATATGCAAAAGTTTTAGCGAGAAGAATGCAAGACAGATCCGAAAGGCTACTGTGGGAGGCCCAAGGAGGTTTTAGACCTGGAAGAGGATGCATGGATCAGATCTTTTCCATCCGTATGATCACAGAGAAGTTTTTGGCTGTAAACCAAAAGGTTTTCTGTGCTTTTGTGGACTTGGAGAAGGCGTTTGACAGGGTTGTGAGAAAGAAGTTGTGGGAGATACTACCCCGGTACAATGTGAACCGTGCAGGCTGTAAAATCTCTTTATAGAGATCACTCAGTCTGTGTGCGAGTAGGAGCTGACATGTCGCCTCGGTTTGGCATCCAATCGGGTGTCAAACAGGGTTGTGCCATGTCGGCTTGGTTGTTCAATTTGTATTTGGATAGCTGTCTCCAAGGACTGAAAGAAAGTGACATGGGTGTAAAAGTGGGTGACTTGAAGGTAAATTGCTTGTTGTACGCAGATGATGCAGTGCTTATTGCATCATCAGAAAGCGAGTTGCAGGCATTGGTCACCATTCTGAAAGATGGGTGCGAAACCAATGGTCTAAGCCTGAATGCAAGTAAGACAAAGGTTCTGGTATTTGAAAGAGACGAGGAAAGAACAGAATGCAAGATTTTCGTGAATGGAAAATTATTGGAACAAGTGAACGAAGTAGTATACTTGGGAAGTATGTTAAGTAGAGATGGTAGATACGAAATGGATGTGGAAAGACGTGTTGCTGCCGGTAACAGAATGAACGGTGCCTTAGCTGCGTTGTTGAGACGGCAGAACGTTAACGTCGCTGCACGTTTGGCCGTACACAATGCAGTTTTGGTTCCGACGCTGTTATATGGTAGTGAAACGTGGGTATTACAGAAGAAGAATGAAAGAAAGATGAATGCTGTGGAGATGCGATCTCTTCGAAGGATATGCGGAGTCAGCTTAGCTGACCGAATCCGCAACGAAGAGGTACACAGGATGGTAGGTACCAGCGAGGATGTCACAGTAAGAATGAAGAAGAACGTGCTCAGATGGTTTGGGCACGTCGAAAGAATGAGTGACGAAAGAATGGTAAAAAAGATATATGATGGAAAAGTGAGTGGTAAGAGAGGTAAGGGGAGACCTCGGTTGACTTTCGAAAACACAGTATCGAAGATACTGGAGGAAGGTCACGTAAAAAGCATGAGGACTCCCCGGAGAGCATGCATGAAGAGGTTAATGACAGTGGACGAGGCGAAAGAGGTATGCATGGACCGCAGCGTTTGGCGCTCCGTTCTCTCTGACTACCCCGCTAGGGATAGAGCGTGAAGCTATGTATGTATGTATGTATGTAGATATATATATGTATTTATTACTTATATTTATATGTATATTTTAACTTTTATTGCTACCGTCTTCACGATTTTCTGTTTTGCCTAAAGGTTGACTGGTAGAGAATGCCTTCAGGCATTAAGTCCGCCTTTTGTATCTACGTTACTGTAGCTTGTCAATAAAGTTTTTTTAAATAAAATCATAAAATTGGGGCAGAATCCTCATTATATGATTCTAGCTTACATTTCAATTATATTTTATAGACACAGGCAGATGGAAATATCTCAGTATCAAGACAGCCCGTTCTTTACCGTAAATCAATATATTGCTTAATCAATATTAGAATTCAATGTAGCTGTCTGTCTCGCAAAGAGAATAGAAATAATTTATTTCTACGACTTTGAATTGAACTCGCAAGCATTGCATATATTTTTTTTTGAGGACCGTCGTGGCGCAGAGGCGTAAGTGTCTGCCTGTAAATACGACGGTTAGTGGGTCTGATTCCCCCTTGAGGAAGATGGACTTTTCTATTTCCATTTTTTTCGCTCTGGAAACTAGGCAGAGCGTGGCATTGAGTTCCGCCACTCAACATGCATGCTTCAAAAAAGGCGGAAAGTGGGAACGGAGAAAACAGGGACCAAGCAACGCAGTGTCTTAACACTAGGTTCATATGGTTCCTGTAGTTCCCTCTGCCTACCCTGCAATATGCGGGATAAAGTGTGAAGCATTGCATTCGTAATATTTCGTAATTACAACCCTTTTATTATTATGTATATCGGATGGAAATAAAATCTGCGGTTCGATTCATTTATCATTACATTTGAATTCCAAACACAATTTGGATTTTTTATATAGAAGTATATATTACCATGGCATACATATACTCATATATATTTTTATCACAACATATTCTAACATGAACCAGACAATGAATGGCATCACAGCATAGCTATACTTAAAGGCGTGTGTGGCTGGCGTAAAGTGCTCTTGAGTAACGGACACTCTCCAGTACAAAGTCCTATTTATATTTATAAATACATTTACAAAATTTGCTTACAGATTATTTTATTTAATATACTTATACAAATGAAATGATCTTAAAAAACTAATGACTTAATCATTCATAAATAATGAAATAAAATATATTTTAGATACAAAAATAATTCATTTATTTTATTAATATTTTTTATTTGTTATTTTTTTAATATTTTTCTTTTAATAAATGTATAATAAAACATTTTAACAAAATAAGTTTATATTTTAAAACTTCCGCTACGCAAAGACTATTACAAAGAAATCGTTTGACGAAAGAGAATGCTATTTTTATTAAATATTTTTATGATTTCTAATGTGTTAATCCACACTGAGGATAGAAAAATACTTAAAGAAAACGTATAAAAATTTGAACGTAGCGGGACTCGAACCCGCGCCCTCTTGCACAGTAAATATTGTTTTCATAGTATGGTTGGCAGATGCCCCAACTGTGTTACTTTAGATTTTATGATTCTTGTCACCCAACATCCATTTACCGATTTATAGCTTTCAAATAGTGGATTAAATCTGTTTCCAATTTCATACTCAATTTTATATATACTTTAACGTTCCATATAATAATATTTCGATATATTAATATTCTTGTTTTCAGTTTTTATGTCTTAACTATCATAAATATTATTTGATTTTTTAGTGTTTAACAGATTTTCCAATTATTTTGTTTTTTTTATATTTTCATAGAAGTTCAAAGAAAATCAATTCTTTAAGGCATTATGAATTTTTTTTTTTTTTAGTTTCACGCTGTATCCCGCACAAGGCAGGGTAGGCAGAGGGAACTGCAGGGACCGTGGGAACCTAGTGTTAAGACACTCCGTTGCTCAGTTCCTGATTTCTCCGTCCCCGCTTGCTGCCGTTTTCGAGGCATTGCGTGTTGAGTGGCAGAACTCAACGCCGCGCTTTGCCTAGTTTACCAGAGCGAAGAAAATGGAAATAGAAAAATCCATCTTCTCCGACTGAGGATCGAACCCAGTAACCGTCGCGTTACAGGCAGACGTATTTTAGATTATACAAAGAAAAATATCAATTAAGGCCAACAAATTTTAATGGGGAAGCAAGTTTGTATTTTCTTATTTCTTACAATTTAGCTTATCTGTTGTGGTTATTCATCAGATGATAATGGAAAATGTTTATCATGTTCACCGTCGTTTTGACACTATATCATTTTTCTTACAGTTCAGTTGAACTACTATAGTTCTATATCAAATGTGATCTTCAAGCTTCATTGTAGCCTAGATCATGCTCAGATCTAATAGCTATTGAAAAAAAACGTTTCATTCCATAGGGCCGGTAGAACTGAATATATCCGTGTTCAAATGAACAATCATACAGTTATTTTTTTATATTTTTACATTTTCCTACTGTATTTTATTATAAAAATATTCAATATATTTAAACTACTTTTTAATTACTTTTAATTACTTTTTATTTTGTTGTAAGAGACCATTGTTATATAACTTATTTATATATTAAGAACAATTTTCAATTTTCTATTTTCTTCGCTCTGGCAACTAAGGCAAAGCGCGGCGTAGAGTTCCGCCACTCAACACGCAATGCCTCGAAAACGGCGGAAAGCGGGGACGGAGTAAGCAGGGACTAAGTAACGGAGTGTCTTAACACTAGGTTCGTATGGTTCCTGCAGTTCCCTCTGCCTACCCTGCCATGTGTGTGTGATAAAAAAAAAATATTAAGAACAATATAAAACACGTTATTCGATGATGAATCTAACATATTATATCAAAGCAATGTAAAGCCCATAAATAGAAATTAGGTTCAATTTTAGAAATACAATATTATAACATGTAAATGCCTTCACTATTATGTCGCGTACTTAATACTCATCGAAAAGAAAATAAGTTTTGTTTGTTATTTCATTTAAATATGAGAAGAAACAACTTAGCGTTCCATGGATTTACTGTGCGGGTGCCGGGCCTATCGTGTTGTAGGAAGAGGAGCTCCGAGCAGCGTCTGGGACTTGTGACCCAAGTATAGGTTTAAAGGGCTCGTTTAAAATGCATTAACGCTCACCTTAACTGTCCGAGCTCCTCCTACTACCTAACCAAATTATAAATGATTCTACCAAAGCTGCCTTCGAACTGCGTTTTAGAAATGAATTTGTGATAGTTCTAGACAGGCCGAGATCTTTTAGTAAACTATACAGAGATTTCGCTGTTATACTATTCCTGGTCAGTTCGTTTGTAAGACCGAAATACTTATTGAGTTTAAGATGGTGACTTTTGGGGATATTTGTTTCCCTTCGAACTGTAAGTTCTACCAGTACTACGCATTTTAGGCTTCGAAAATAAAGAAATAAGAAATATCCGGTCTGGATGACGAAACACAAATATCCTCAGGGATTCTATACTGTCTCTCATACGTGTCCATCACAAGTGTCGAATCAGGAGCTGGACCTTATATGGAGAAAAGGTTTTGTGTAGGTTTTTTATAAGAACCTTCTTTCACAAACTCTATTGAGGGTTTGCTGGTTGTTATGTTTCTCTGTGCTCTTGCTACTGATGATGATGGCTACTGATGATGGCTTTAGGTATGATTTCTACTTTATCATGGCGCCGCGAGTATTGACCACTATCCAAGAGTACCATATACCCCACCAGCATATGTTTAGCTGTCCCCACTGCCTCTTTATAGATGTAGCAAGATTTATCGGTAGCTTTACCCCATCTTACTATCTTTTCAAGAAACGATACTATATATTTATGGTCTACTTTTATTATAAATTTGAGTCTTTGCGTACAAAATGACGAAATTAAACACTATGTTTTAGAGCTAGGAAACCAAACGATTAATTTTTACTGATGGAGAACGAATTCACAGAAGTCTGATGCCTTACAATTGATTTGATGTTGACTTATATATTTAATGCTACACGATAACAACCAGTAACTTGAACAAAGAACTTAAAAGGTTGTTGAAATTGTAGAAATATTGTGTGAAGATAAATTGTAGTTTGGGTTCAGACTCGTTAATTCTGTACAGGTACGAGCAAGAAATTAAAAGTTTTATAGGTGTTCAGGTGTTCAAGATATTAGTCTTTACCAGGCTTCCGAGATTAAAAAGAAAGTAATTTAGCAATAAAGAATGTTACACACTAGTGTCCCGCCAATGACTTTATCTGCTAAGACTACATTTTTAAAATGTACATATACTCGAAACCTTTCTTGTCTATTAAGTTTCTTAAAAAAGGTATTAATATTATTTTAAAATAATATTATATATATATATATATATATATATATATATATATATATATATATATATATATATATATATATATATATATATATATATATATATATATATATATATATATATATATATATATATATATATATATATATATATATATATATATATATATATATATATATATATTGATAGATCCAAGTAAAGACTTAGAATTAGATTCCAACTAAACAGTTGTATTGCTCTTTTTGTCCCTTTAATAATTATTGCAATTAAATGTATAATTAATTATATATATATATATATATATATATATATATATATATATATATATATATATATATATATATATATATATATATATATATATATATATATATATATATATATATATATATATATATATATATATATATATATATATATATATATATATATATATATATATATATATATATATATATATATATATATATATATATATATATATATATATATATATATATATATATATATATATATATATATATATATATATATATATATATATATATATAATAATTGATAGATCCAAGCAAAGACTTAGAATTAGATTCCAACTAACAGTTGTATTACTCTTTTTGTCCCTTTAATAATTATTGCAATTAAATTAAGCATTTGCACTAAAATACACAGCTATGCCATCAAGTAAGTAGCAATTATATAAATTAATTATGTGTACCTAATTAAGAAAATAAAGTAATAATAATAAGGAAATGTAGACATATTAACAATATATATTATATATGCTGTACAAAATGTTCTACACGTGTTTCATTATCGCTCCTAATTAAGATTTCTTTGAATACTGATGCTAGTATATGAAAGGATTTATTATTATTTATACGTCTCTATTATTATTTTTATAATTCTCGCAATATATTTCAGTAAAAAGGTATTCATGATGACGATTTATAAATAATCTTACATATTATACTAATAATCTTAAAAGCTCACTTCAAAACTACTCGCTAGTACTAATGCTTAAAAATGTTATACTGCACTTTATATTAAGCGTAGTAGAAATTTGCTATATAAAAAGGAATTTCGCATTTAAAATTGAAATCTTATTGAAGCAAGAATTGCTGAAAAGCTTGTGAAACTGCAACTTATATAAATAGTTACCACGAACTTGCGTCTTTACGAAGCTAAAAATTTAAACCAACTTAGAGTTAGCTTTTCTTTTTGTAAAATATTGCACCACTTTTTATAATACTATTAGCTTTGGTATGAAGATCATATTTATAGTATTCGTAACTGAATTCGCACTCGATGTTAGAAAAAGAACTTATATATTATATCACTTATTAAAATAGAAGAAATTATATTTTTTTATGTATAATTGATCTGTTCATTGATAATCTAAAACGCATTTAATTCATCTCGAACGAGCCCAAAGATCAGTGCTCAAAACGATGTTGAATAAACCCTTCGACTATTCAACAACCAAGCTTTATCAAGAAATCGAATTTCTATTTGTGCGCCAACTATACGTATTAAAAATCGCACTTAAAGTTCATCACTCAACTATATTTTCCAAAGACTACAAAATTTTACTCAAACGTCGGGACTATAGGCTCCCCTTGCCCAAAATTAAGACATCTTTTGCTAGACGCTTCAGTCCTTTCATTGAGTCATTTATTTACAATAAAGTAGCCACCGCTTGTGATATTAAACTTGGCTCTCCTCGTTGACCTATGATACCACCGAAAAACCTACTTATTCATTAATATAAGACCATCTGTAAGTGTTACTTTAACATTACTACTACTTAGATTATGCAGCGTGTGTTAAACAATTATGTAATTTATATTCTAAGCCGAGCGACAACAATACACATAACATGTACTGTAAAACTATCAATAGGTACCTACGACACAGGAATACCTAGTGTGGGTACCACCGGATATTTCATTGTATAATGTTGTTTTTCTTTTTTGTTAATAAAATTTTTTTTCATTTTTTTATTCAACTTTCAATGCACATTTTTTAATCATTACCATTAGACAAATCATTAAATCTATTTATTTATATAATATTATGTACTAGACGACTGAGGCTGTTGCAGTGCGGCGGCACATCTGACTTAGAACATCATTTTGCATTCGATCTCTACTCAGGGAAATTAGTTATTATTTATTTTTTCGCTATGGTAAAAAAATAAATAATAACTAATTTCCCTGAAGTGTGTGTGCGAGAATGTGTGCACTAGGTTTCCTTTGTCTACCCTGCTATGCTAGAAAAAAAGGAGAAATGGCAAACGTTTAATACTATACTTTTATTCAAATAAGTTCCGAAGCTCATGACGTAAATGACACACGGCCAATAAAATAAACCAGAAATTTATAGATTTTAGAATATTAAAGCTTTAATCATTATTCTAATATTTTTTTTTTTCATTGTTTCAGATCCCAGAGCTTTGTAAACACATAAAATGATTGAAAACGATTGGCTACAACATAAAAATTCGTTTCAAAGGTATTTACAAACATTTAAAGTTTACAAACAAAAAAAAATACAACAACAAGCTGTATTTATAACAGATTAATTTATTAATGTTACAGAAACATGTTATATCTGGGATTTCATCATAAGAAAACAACATGTTTCTGATCATGCGAAGGCGTTTTATGGCCATATACTCTCTGGAAGTATGCACAACGTCTACCCGGAGGACATAAGTAATGCTACGTGAAGTAATATCAATGAACCAACAAAATGGGCCAAACATACACACAAGACTACGTTAACTTTACTTCGATAAATTACACGCAATCTTACGACTTAATAGACGTAGATAAAGACGTTTGCGCCGTCGCAGATGACCCTAAATATCCAAGTAGCTTTGGAATAACGCTGGCAGTTCCGGAATGGGAGGCAATTTGTACAGCCATAGTACTAACACTTATTATCATATCTACTATTGTTGGTAACATCCTAGTAATATTGAGTGTATTTACGTATAAGCCACTTAGAATCGTTCAAAATTTTTTCATTGTATCCCTAGCTGTAGCGGACTTAACTGTAGCAATATTAGTCCTTCCATTAAATGTAGCATATTCAATCCTAGGACAATGGGTATTTGGAATATATATGTGCAAAATGTGGCTTACATGCGATATTATGTGCTGCACTTCCTCTATATTGAATCTTTGTGCGATAGCTCTTGACAGATATTGGGCCATAACAGACCCTATAAATTACGCACAAAAAAGAACTCTAGAAAGAGTATTACTAATGATCGGCGTGGTATGGGTATTTTCCCTCATTATAAGCTCTCCGCCATTATTGGGATGGAACGATTGGCCGGATGTGTTCGAGCCGGATACGCCATGTCGTTTAACGTCACAACCTGGATTCGTTATATTTTCTTCTTCAGGTTCATTTTATATACCTTTAGTAATAATGACTGTAGTTTATTTTGAAATATATTTAGCAACGAAAAAAAGGTTGAGGGATCGGGCCAAGGCCACTAAAATAAGTACCATATCAAGTGGACAGAATAAATTTGCGTCCAAAGAAAGCGATCAAAACGACCAAGATTCTGTGAGCTCGGAAACAAATCACAATGAGCATCACGGGGCAACACGTCTTGTTTCAGAAAACGAAAAACAGAAAAAGACCAAAAAATCAACACCAAAGAAAAAACCTATAAAACGATATTGGAGCAAAAACGATAAATGTCAGAATAAGCTTATCATTCCGATTCTGTCAAACGAAAATTCGGTCACGGATATGGCGGAAAATTTAGAAAATAGAAATACATCTTCAGAAAGTAATTCCAAGGAAGCGCATGAAGATGACGTAGAAGTTATTGAAACTGTTGTCAAAGTGCCCAAGAGGACGAGGCCTAATCAACAAAACACTGTTTATCAATTTATAGAGGAGAAACAACGTATTTCGCTGACAAGAGAACGGCGCGCAGCTCGTACTTTAGGCATTATTATGGGAGTGTTCGTCGTGTGTTGGTTACCTTTCTTTGTTCTCTACCTTGTAATTCCATTTTGCGCAAGCTGCTGTTTATCAAACAAGTTTATAAACTTTGTAACTTGGCTTGGATATATAAATTCGGCATTAAACCCTTTAATATACACAATATTCAATATGGACTTTAGGAGAGCTTTCAAAAAATTATTATGCATAAAACCATAACAAATATAGGCGTTCTATTACTCGTGCCAAATAAAATTTATAGAATCTATATAAGTCCGTATCTTTTGAAAGCTTATAAGTTGCTCAAAGTAAAATGTTGAATGTTTAAATGAATATTCATGTTTAGTAGAGTGTTAAAGTAAATTCTTGAATACTTTTTCTGTAAATTGAACCGTCTATAGTATAGCTATTATAATGTAGAATCTCATGTACAGTAAAAGTTTTATTTATTCTAATTTAACAGTGATATCTGTATAATATTGTATACTTGAAGTGTACATAAATATTTATTGTGGTGCATAGCACAGTAGGACGTAGATGGTCTTTTTGGTAACCCTTAATAATTTAAGTAGCATACAAGGTTGTTAAAAATAAATAATATTTAATGCCAACGAAAGTTATTCTAATGTATATAGCAATAATTGGAGTGTACATACATATCTTACTGCGTTGTATATATTTAATATTAACTATTATAAAAAATTTAATAATATTGTTAGGTCAAATGTTAGCTTAATTCTGTAAGAAAAATTACTCACATTATATCCCTTTAAAATAATTTGAGCCCTTATTTAAAAGGGATATTAAATTATTAAATTATATTAATTACTCTGAATTTAATAAAAAAAAATGTTTTAGATTATGTTGTTTCATTTACATTCTTGTCATTCTTAAGTAATTTAAGTAGCATATGAGGTTTTTACAAATATATATTTTAGACACGCTTTATCCTGCATATAAGAAGATAGATAAATATGGAGAACTCATTATCAACATTCTCTAATACGTTTTATCTGTTCCAACTAAAAGTATTGCTTATTGAACGGCGTTAATTGCTAGGGGAAAAAATAAAATTAATTCGGTCATAATACAATTAAATATCATCTCAATTTATAACGGTTTCATATATTTGAAATATATAATCTCTATTGCTTGTTATCATGTGCTTAACATGAGTAGATAGTAAAAAATATATGTTTTATAGAGAAAAACGAATCCTTTTGAGGCATTGCGTGTTGACTGGCAGAACTCGCGCAATGCCACACTTTGCATAGTAAAGCGCGGCATTGAATTTTACTTCCATTTTTCTACTGGCTATTGCCTGAGCGAAGAAAATAAAAGTAATTCATTCTTACATGACAAGAATGAATTAGTTCTACTTTCTTCATTAATAAAAACAATAGGTATAATTATAAATTACACACCGTATATGTTACACAACAAGCAATACATCTTTTAGTACATGTATATTATAATATGTATGAGGAATTCAATCCAAGCAATTTATCAATTAAACGAATTTACGTACAACATAATTGATGCTATGTGTCATTATTAATCAAACTAACAAGCTATAGGTGAAATGGCGTCAGTTGCTGTCCTAATTGGCGCACAAATATAACAGTATCAAAAATACGTATATAGTTTTAATTTGAAATCCAGTACATACTAATTTAAGAATATAAAGATATTATTTTGATTTTTATTTTAATATATATTTAATTTAAATTTTTATCGTATGTGTTTGGGGGATATGTGAAATATATTTTTCTGGGAGTGACGTGATGACTTTTTAATTAATGAATATACTATAAAAAAGAAATGTAGCCAGTGAGGCGCTTTTTTAAATATTACGTTAGTTTCCGTAGTGAGGCTGTCGTGATGCAGCGACACAGTGATTAACTGTAAACACAGCAGCTGTGGATTCAATTCCCACTTAGAGATAAGAGCGAGTAACTTTGTTTTTTGGTACGAACATAAAGAGTATATTTGAGTTCTACAAAAGGATCTTTTCTTAACACTATTAAAAGGGTTCCTCTGTCTTATTTATTTTTGCCTATGTATTAAATATTACGAACTCCACGCGAAGTGGCAATTGAGTTTAAAGAACTAAAGAACAAGCTCATTAACGTGTCATTAGTGAGGTCTATGCTCAACACTGAATAAGAACAAACTATTGATAATAATGTTGATGATGCTAAATGCTAACTGCTGGCAGCTCAGATTTTTTAACCCAGTAGTTTCGACAGTGTAGTGTAGTGAGCAGCTATCACAATTTTAAAGTAAAATACTGTACATGCAACGTTATTCTAAAAACTGGTAAACTTAATGTTAATTTTACGTTTACCCATGTTAATTGAAGTACTAAAGTAATTTGGAAATGATTATATTTTCGTAAAATTTCAATTTAAAAATAGAAGTTCAAATGCTCTGATATATTTTGATGAATCTTAATTAAATTATTATTCACTAATTAAGATTAGTAACAAGCACATCTCTTAAGCTTACGCTAACTACTAAGCTAACTACTACATAGATGAGCTACACTAAAAGATAAAAATGTATGGCAAAAGTTATTTAGGGTGGCAAACATTTATCAGTGATATGCAAATAAATCAAGGCTTTACGTGGAACTCCAAAGACAAAGAACTGAATACGAAGCTAAAAGCCCTTGTAAACTCGCTAGCAGATATCGCCTAGTGAATAGTCCTACTAATATAATAAATATGATTTTTTATGAGGATGTATACATGTTTTTTTTTAAATACATGTTATATAGATTTCAATAAAAGTTTGCATAATAAGTAAGTATAACACATAAGTAAGAATAACGTGTAAACTATATGTATTAAATATATATCAGTATATTGTATTTGTTCCGGTGATCTTTATGCAGTATCAGAGGGATAGAAATGTTCATATTTAAATCCTAATTAATATTCAGATTCGAAGCTCAGTTAAATAATCTATTTAATCGATCCAATTTAATCTTTATGTGAAAGTATTAAATTTGTATGAATATTGTTGAAGATAACTAAAATATACAACGGTATGAAGAATAAATTCCAAGTACGTATTTTTATATTTGGAGTGGAATCTGCTAAGATCTTATCTCATCTGTCATCTGCACATGATTATGTAAGACATATACATAGTGACATACATATACATGTATGTAGTCATATGCACGAAAAATAATATATAGTCAAAGTAATCTATTTTTAAAGTTATGTATAAGATACATTACTTATTAATTTAAAAAAAAATGAGTAACCATTCATATGGCTTATAAATATAATTCACTTCTATAATTGAAGGCAACGAACTAAAATTTAAGTGTTATTAAGAGTGAAGCACGAGCTTTTTTTTTGCTTTCACAAGCTGAGATTTAAATTTGGTTCCTGGTATTTACATATCTACTCTAAGACTGCTATATAATTTTAATCGTATTTTAATCGTGGGTGAACGACACAACGACTAAACGATGGTTATAGATTCGATTTCCATTCAAAGTATGTATTAAAACATTTATATAGAAGAAAACACTTAATGAAATAGGAATTTCTAAGGTCAATCAAGTTTCTTTACTCTATTGTATTTTGATGCTATGTTTTTGTATGACAGCCTTCCTTTAATTAAATCAATAATTATTCTTTAAGCTGCTTAAAAAAAATTATGTAATATCTATCATTGTTATGTTAATAAACATCACAATCTACTGCTCTTAAATTACGGGCTCAGTCAAAAAGTCGATCAACTGTCCTCTTCAATGAGGAGTCATTTAGTTAAGTTCAGAAGTCTGCACTCCTGCATACGTAAATTCATGTTTTTACGCATAAGAAACAAATAGTGTATTCGGTACAAATTAATATAAAGTCCGTCGTGGCGCAGAGGCGCAACGTCTGCCTGTAACGCGACGGTTACTGGGTTCGATCCCCAGTCGGAGAAGATGGATTTTTCTATTTCCATTTTCTTCGCTCTGGCAAACTAGGCAAAGCGCGGCGTTGAGTTCCGCCACTCAACACGCAATGCCTCGAAAACGGCGGAAAGTGGGGACGGAGTAAGCAGGGACTAAGTAACGGAGTGTCTTAACACTAGGTTCCTGCAGTTCCCTCTGCCTACCCTGCCATGTGCGGGATAAAGCGTGAAGCTAAAAAAAAAAAAAAAAAAAAAAAAAAAAAAAAAAAAAAAAAAAAAAATATAAAGAATGAATACGTACAAATATAATTTTAGAATGTTGAATATTACGATATGATATCATAAAAAATCTAAACTAATGTAAATCACCTCACTTAATCAGGAAGTAAATATTTAATATTATTAATATAAAATTTGTTTTCTCTCATTATTACAATATATTATCAAAACAATATTTCATTTTGAAAGCATTTAATACAAGCTAAGTATAAACTTTTAGTGGAAACAATATTATTTATTTGATTAAAAATGGAGTCCTTTGACAATACCACGGTGTCAAACAAAGAACTTCATTTTCTGTTCTCATTAGAGCTTTGTCTTCGTTCATTTATATTATTTCTAAGAAATTTAAATATTCAAATGCTTGATACAAATGCTACGTAACAAAACACTTATTACAAGAAACTTAGACTTAATTTGAGACGTTTGCTAATATATGCACTATAATATGTATGTTCATACTATATGTAATAATTTTATACATATAGTATATACATACATATTATAGTTATTTATTTATTTTCTATATAAGTCCCGATATTGGACTTTAAGTATTTTTGAAATTGGTTTAATATGAGTACTAGCTCCGGGCTTACCTTCCTTGTCATATAAAAATAACTAGGAGGAATGTATGATATGAAAAATACTAACTATCAAGCTTCTACAGTTCAGTGGCAAATAAAAATTTAATGGATAAATGGATTATGAGAAAAAAAATTCCAGAATATTCCTTGTTCCTCAGATTAGCAAGTAAAAGCAAATTAACTCAGTATAAAGTTACATTAGATTTTACATATTTTTTAAAACATATATCGTTTAAAGTTGTAAAATATGTTAGTCCTGTAGACTTCAATATAGCAGGTAGGTCTTAATAATGAATTGTTGGATTTTTAATTTAAACTTTTTATTGCGTGCTAAATGTAAAGGTAAAAATAAGTGAACCTCGTTTCAAATCTCAGTCAACTGTTCGAAGAATTAGTGTTAGGCTTAATTTTACCATATTGTGTTTATAACATAATTAGTTTTAATATAAAAATGCTGCCCAACTTCCCAAATATAGGATTATAAAATAAATGGAATTTTAAATAGTTTCATTTTAATAAATACATACATGCAGTTAACGATTGTCAGAACTCAACGACGCTGTTTGTCTTGTTACCAGAGCGTAGAAAATAAAAATAAATATTTCCCCTTAAGTGGGAATCGAGCCCACAAGCCGTCGCATTTACAAGCAGCCGCTGTACTGCGACACAATGGTCCTCAACCTCCAGATCAAAACTAAGATCGACATCTACCGAAAAGCGTGATGATTGTGGATTCGCTTCATAATCGTAAAAATAAATTGTTTTTGGGTTCTCTTTTTACCTAAAAACGTAATCACGGCGAGAATGTATGAACAGGGTATTGAAAGTGCTTTCCCTCTGACCATCCCTCCAGGGATAAAGTGTCAAGTCATGCATCTATGTGTATACTCTTACTAGACAAAATTCGGCGTCTCAAATTCAAGGGGGTGAATGAAGAATAAAATATTCTAAAACTAAGTTCATTGTGTTATAATAGTGTGAGAGCATGTGAAGCGATACAAAATAATGTAGGTACGTATTAGAAATATTTTTCTATTATTTTTAAACGATTACACGACAAATTATCTACAAATTTCTATACGCATAGAACATTCACATACAATTGCAATATCCCTGATGTCAATCAAGTTCAATATAAATTATACAAAACTAGCATCCGTTTTGCGATTTTCATATATGAAGATTAAAATATATATTGAACGTAGCCTCAGATGTTATCCAGTAGACTGAAGGGATTTTAATATATTCAATGAAATTGAATTTCTATTTATGAGGTCTTACCTGACCTCAATTCTATAGAACTCGGCGAGTTTAATCTGTTAGAAGGAATGTTACTAAATTCCGTCCTGAAATATGTTTAGTCTCGTGCATTAATGGAACAAAAATTACGTATATTTGATTGTTATATAAAGATTTTTACATTTATTTACGTGAAACTATATATGTTAACGCCTGTTACTAAACACTATCTATATCCAATACATATACAGTTCCATTACAACATTATTTCTGTTTATTATTATAAGAACATTTAAATATTTTAGTAAAATAAAAAGTTGTAAATTGTAAAATATTATACAGATTTAACACTTAAAATAAGAAATTCATACAACGGCCATTTTACCATTCATATCTTTACGTTTTATAACGATTGACGACTATAAACAAAAAAAGGTTTTATTAAAATAATTACAGTACAGTTACACTAATGGTTTTAGATATATATATATATATATATATATATATATATATATATATATATATATATATATATATATATATATATATATATATATATATATATATATATATATATAATATATATATATATATATATATATATATATATATATATATATATATATATATATATATATATATATATATATATATATATATATATATATATATATATATATATATATATATCTATATATATATATATATATATATATATATATATATATATATATATATATATATATATATATATATTATATATATATATATATATATATATATATATATATATATCTATATATATATATATATATATATATCTATATATATATATATATATATATATATATATATATATATATATATATATATATATATATATATATATATATATATATATATATATATATATATATATATATATATATATATATATATATATATATATATATATATATATATATATATATATATATATATATATATATATCTAAAACCATTAGTGTAACTGTACTGTAATTATTTTAATAAAATATCGTCAATCGTTATAAAACGTCTTTAATATAAATGGTAAAATGGCCGTTGTATGAATTTCTTATTTTAAGTGTAAAATCTGTATAATATTTTATAATTTAAGACTTTTTATTTTACTAAAATATTTAAATGTTCTTATAATAACAAACAGAAATAATGTTGTCATGGAACTGTATATGTATTGGATATAGATAGTGTTTAGTAACAGGCGTTAACATGTATAGTTTTACGTAAATAAATGTAAAAATCTCTATATAACAATCATATATACGTAATTTTTGTTCCATTAATGCACGAGACTAAACTTATTTCAGGACGGAATTTAGTAACATTCCTTCTAACAGATTAAACTCGCCGAGTTCTATAGAATTGAGGTCAGGTAAGACCTCATAAATAGAAATTCAATTTCATTGAATATATTAAAATCCCTTCAGTCTACTGGATAACATCTGAGGCTACGTTCAATATATATTTTAATCTCCATATATGAAAATCGCAAAACGGATGCTAGTTTTGTATAATTTATATTGAACTTGATTGACATCAGAGATATTGCAATTGTATGTGAATGTTTTATGCGTATAGAAATTTGTAGATAATTTGTCGTGTAATCGTTTAAAAATAATAAAAAAATATTTCTAATACCTACATTATATTGTATCGCTTCACATGCTCTCACACTATTATAACACAATGAACTTAGTTTTAGAATATTTTATTCTTCATTCACCCCCTTGAATTTGAGACGCCGAATTTTGTCTAGTAAAAGTATACACATAGATGCATGACTTGACACTTTATCCCTGGAGGGATGGTCAGAGGGAAAGCACTTTCAATACCCTGTTCATACATTCTCGCCGTGATTACGTTTTTAGGTAAAAAGAGAACCCAAAAACAATTTATTTTTACGATTATGAAGCGAATCCACAATCATCACGCTTTTCGGTAGATGTCGATCTTAGTTTTGATCTGGAGGTTGAGGACCATTGTGTCGCAGTACAGCGGCTGCTTGTAAATGCGACGGCTTGTGGGCTCGACTCCCACTTAAGGGGAAATATTTATTTTTATTTTCTTCGCTCTGGTAACAAGACAAACAGCGTCGTTGAGTTCTGACAATCGTTAACTGCATGTATGTATTTATTAAAATGAAACTATTTAAAATTCCATTTATTTTAAAATCCTATATTTGGAAAATAGGGCAGCATTTTTACATTAAAACTAATTATGTTATAAACACAATATGGTAAAATTAAGCCCAACACTAATTCTTCGAACAGTCGACTGAGATTTGAAACAAGGTTCACTTATTTTAACCTTTACATTTAGCACGCAATAAAAAGTTTAAATTAAAAATCCAACAATTCATTATTAAGACCTACCTGCTATATTGAAGTCTACAGGACTAACATATTTTACAACTTTAAACGATATATGTTTTAAAAAATATGTAAAATCTAATGTAACTTTATACTGAGTTAATTTGCTTTTACTTGCTTATCTGAGGAACAAGGAATATTCTGGAAATTTTTTTCTCATAATCCATTTATCCATTAAATTTTTATTTGCCACTGAACTGTAGAAGCTTGATAGTTAGTATTTTTCATATCATACATTCCTCCTAGTTATTTTTATATGACAAGGAAGGTAAGCCCGGAGCTAGTACTCATATTAAACCAATTTCAAAAAAACTTAAAGTCCAATATCGGGACTTATATAGAAAATAAATAAATAACTATAATATGTATGTATATACTACTCGTATATGTATAAAATATTACATATAGTATGAACATACATATTATAGTGCATATATTCGCAAACGTCTTAAATTAAGTCTAAGTTTATTATTTATTTTACCATTTATATTAAAGACGTTTTATAACGATTGACGATATTTTATTAAAATAATTACAGTACAGTTACACTAATGGTTTTAGATATATATATATATATATATATATATATATATATATATATATATATATATATATATATATATATATATATATATATATATATATATATATATATATATATATATATATATATATATATATATATATATATATATATATATATATATATATATATATATATATATATATATATATATATATATATATATATATATATATATATATATATATATATATATATATATATATATATATATATATATATATATATATATATATATATATATATATATATATATATATATATATATATATATATATATATATATATATATATATATATATATATATATATATATATATATATATATATATATATATATATATATATATATATATATATATATATATTATAAGTTAAATCAAATCGATTTGATTGACGAGTTATTTCCTTCGTGTCTTAAAGCCTGTGTTTGTAAAATGTGACAATTACATTTGCTTTAAAAGAGAAAATAAAAGAAAGCGCGGAGTCATGTAATGTTACTCAACGTTGTATACAACAGTTATTAATTGCAAGATTGATGATGAAATGAAGAACAAAAAGTCTCTACTCAAACAAAACGCAATAAGACAAAATTTAATTTTGTCTGGCTTTGAAAGACAAAGTGGCACCGAACCGCGGCACAGTGGCGACTTTGATCGGGAAGCCACCTAGACGTCTTCATAATAAATTAAATTTCTACCATATTTCTTCATCTTGTATATTAATCAAGAAATGTTATAGAATAAATATTTTCCAATAAAGCAAAATATCTTATGATATGTATATTATCTACTCGCTCGAGCAGCCTAAAAATTTAATAAATAAAATATCAAATATATTCTTTGATTATATTCCAGCAAAGGAACTTTTCTTACGAAAATTATTAGGCCAAAAAGGTCGGCTTTTAATATAAGCAAAACCAATAAGTTGGTCAAAAGCCACAAAGGTGCCTCAAACTTTCGTTTCGAATAAGAAAATTACTTTGTAAAAAATAATACTTTGGTAACGCGCTGCTTATCAAACTATTTCCAAAAGAACAAAGTTATGAGTAAGATATACAATGTCATATTGGAAAATTATTTTATGCTAATATTATATATGTAAATTCAAATGTAAAAAATAATGGAATTGAAATAATTATTTAGTTATTATATTGGTACTTGACTTAAAAAACATGAATGTTATTTAAATTTGAACCTTTTAATAGCTACAGTTTAAATAATATTAAGTCTGGACTCGTTCACTCTTTTGTAAAATTTTAATTGGTTGAAGAGGCGACTTCGACTAGGTAATTCTTCTAGTCAGCAAATTAAATTAAATTATTTAATTTCATTTCATCAGTTTTTTTTAAATAAATAATTTACCCATTATTGATATATTGAACATACATAAATAAATAAATTACACAATATTGTATCGCATAATTGCGTAAGAAGATCAATACAAAGACATTTTTTTGAAAAGGATATCTTTACACTTTCTCTCCCTAAGGCCTAAGCAATACCAACTATACAAATATTAAATTATTTACTATTTCTTTTAATTTAAACACCAACATGATGCCACCGTTAGTGAAATGATTGTTAATACATATGTGTAATAATCAAACTATTATTTATTTTTAGTTACTAAAGTAAAAGACAATACAATACTCAATTATTTAAACTAAAAACAGTATTCTTCACTAACTTAGATACTTTGTAAAATCTACCATTTATTATAATTAAAAACGGTGAGCAGAGTGTAGAAAATATCTTAATTTTCCATGTTCATGTAATAAACAAAACAAGTATGACGTTAAATTGGAAAATTTAATAAAATTGTAAGGTTTCTAAGAAAAATACCACCGATTTAAGCTTAGAATACGACACTAAATATCGGTGAAGACTTTCATATAGTTAATTTTATACGTTTTCAATTTTCACTACTTTTATATTTTTTAAGTATTGGTCATATTTAGTTAGAACTTCAATTTATCAAAATATTTGATTAGCATAGCATTAATATTTTTATAATAATCCTAGTTCAACATATTTTAATATTTAACAAACACGTCTAAAGTTAGGTGGAAATGAATGATACTCGGAGATCAATTTCCCCATAATTTCCATTACTGCGAGGGAACGCATTTTATCATCTATCGTCATTTCCAAAGTCAAGAAAGAAATAAAGTGGTCATCAATCTTAACTGCGAAGGCGTTTCGGACCGTTAAAGCTTGATCAAGCCCTTATGACTGCCGATTTATTTCACTGATTTGTCTATGTATGTATAAATATGTATTAAATTTTTGTACATATGATTTGTTAGGTTTAACAATATAATATCATCTATTATTTTTTTTTTTATTTTTATTTTAATTTTATTCATCCCTAAATGGTAATCCAATAAATAAGGATTTTTGAAATAACTTTAACCTAATTGTTGACACCAGGTATTGTATATATTTTTTTTCTTCCGTTCATCCTATATGAGATTACAGGTGCGTTCCTAGCTTTGGCGATAAAGGTGCATAGATTCTTGGAATCCCCTAATAGTAGCGTTTCTTCAATTTGGAACACCTTTACAAATAAACATAGTTTAAAAATACTAAAAAATACGCTTTTTTCAAGTATATCAAACTAAAAAGTAAACAATAATTCTTTAAACAGTAATCATAGAAAAATACTAATATTGTTGTGAACAACCGTGGGGCGCTTTGTGCACTTTTTCCTATTGAGTTGGTCATTCCTTTTCCCTTTCCTTTCATACTCGAATCTCTATAAATATGCACTTTATAGTTTCAGTTGCTTAATATACGAAAATATGGAAAATTTGGCATAAAGCGCCCCACGCTTTTTCACAATAATATTAGTATTTTTCTATCATTACTGTTTGAAGAATTATTGTTTACTTTTAAGTTAGATATACTTAAAAAGCGTGTTTTTTTAGTTTTTAAATTATATTTATTTTTTATTTTTTAGATCAATGTGGATCAATTACTATTTTATTTCTTTTTATTTAATTGAGTTTTTGACTTTTTCTACTGGTGAATAAAATCAAAATAATATATTGTAAAATAAATAAAATAAATTAAATAACAATAAAATAAAAATCATATAAAAATAGACTAAAAAACAATATTTTGTTGTCATTGGTATGGGAACCACCCACGACCACAGCATCTAAAGTCACTGCAACTCCGCACCTCAAACCACTCGGCTAACGAGACTAATATGTTAATAGGACATACTGACAACTTATATAAGCCACGGTCTTTCAGTGCAAAGAGAGTTACTCAGTTACAAGTGAAACTAATAAAAGCGTATTAATAATAATATGTTAAAATTTGCATGCACAAGGGAGGAATAATCTTTTTGTCCTTTAGACGCAGATTCGATTCGATGAAAAAGGATTTCGATTCGATGATAGGAATAAATATTTCATCCGTAAAATGAAATATATTTATGTAAACGTATATTATCTTAATCAAACCTTAACTTATATTTATTATTAAATATAAATAAATTTATAAAAATCAGAGCTATTTACATTTTAATCTAGTATCATATTGTTATGAGGTTCCGAAGAGTGAAGTACTTTCTATTGTTCTTTCTTTTTGGGGTACATCTACACAAAAGCCCTGAAGGCCTTTCTGTGTCAAGACGGTTATATAAATATTTTATATAATAGATTTTTTTTTCAGCTTTGCGCCCGCGAGATAGCTACATAAAGTGGAGTTAAAAATTTATATTCTCTATTTTGAAATTCAGAACGTTGTGTTATGTGATTAACACCCTTCCGGGAATCGAACTAGTAACTACCATGCTTACACTGATTATAAGAGCTGCCAAGCCGCTCCACTAATATATGATAATTGAAACTTAAAATAAGAGCACAGTATTGACACTTATTTATTATATATTATAAATAATAAATATAATATATCAATGTCTGTAAACTTGTGACCTAATTGTTGGAGCTTTAAAGTATAATAAATTTGAAGTAAGACGATATGAATGAATAATGATAATGAGTACGGAAGAACTATAAGTAAATTCGTCACAATTTCCTTGTTTACTAATTTGTTGTTTCCTCAAATTCAAAAGAATTTAGAGAAGCAACAACGTACTAAGCTACAACAACACTTACTCGTATAACATTTGACAAACATATTAACGTTTGCAATAATTCTGTATGAACTTAACTAAAGATGTAATGTTTTCATTGTAAATTACATTACGTTGTAAATTATCATTGTGTGTGCAGGTGTCTAGTTAAAGACAATGGATAGAACAGCATAAGCAAAACAATTAATTGTGTTTAAAATCTCTACTGCACGTACATATTTCGTGCGCATCCTTCACGATTTCCATAAAATATTTACAGTATTCATGAATACAAAAGAATAGCAAAGAATGGGCCGTCATTGTGCAGCGCCATATGCAGGAGATATTGAATTAACGTATTGACATTATTACCAGTTTACCTATGACTTTGGGTCCAATTTACATCTTCTAATGAAATAGTGAGTGTTATAGTCTAACGAAGAATAGTATAGAAAAGAGTATATGTGTCTATAAAAGTTTAAGCTGATTTTGCAGGCAATTATTTTTTTATTTTTACAAAATAACTTTACTTTCTGCTGGTTTCTGCTGATTTGTGATCGCAGTGTCATAATTAGCACATTTGGTTACCGTATGTAGATGTATTATACGAAATCCGTAACAAAAATCTTATATATGTGAAAAGAAATAAAAAACAATTCCGCCTATTGTTACTTATGTAGTGTGGTAGCGTCCGAGTTTAAACGATGTGGTTTCGGTTTGATAATTTTAAGAAAACAAATTATTTTTATTCCCTGCTAACGCTTTAGCAATTATATAATAATATAATATCTTTGAGGTTCACTAAACATCGTGTAATGTTTTAAATATTGAAATGTCTAAAAAAATATTTGTCTTCCTGAAGCTGACTTTTTTAAATTTAACCCATATTTATTAATTTAAATTTAAAAATAATACTTTTTACATCACATTTATTATCATAAATAACAGGTACTTCAAGGATCCTATATCACTTCAATCTAACGACTAGACTGTACAGAGTCAATGGCTTAACTAATTCTCTTGAGATTTATGTAGGTAATATAAAGTGACGCTTGAACGAGCTTGCGAAGTTGTGAGTGTGAAAATATTAATTTTATGCATATTCTATCACGATCGAAACTTTTTTATCTGTATGTAGTTTAGTTTAAATATGATTAACAACTAATATTTAAATTTTAAGGTCACTTTTAGTTGTGACTAGTAACTTCTCGCATATAAAGGTGTGTAGACAAAAAAGCTTGTGCCAAAGCACTCTGCCATTTCAAATGAAAATATTGTGTTTTAAGTTACGTAGAGAAAAAAGAATAATATCCATAATATTCGTTTGAATTGCATCTAATCTTAGGAAATATTGGTTTGAATTTAATTTATATTTGTTTAAAATATTTTATTTATGAAAAGAAACTATAAAGAGGTAGACACGACTGATAAGTATTATACATCTATTAGTTAATTCCATTTCACCACGGGAAAAGAATCATAAGTGAAATGTAATAAAATATATCAACTGTTCCGTCAAGAGAAAACCTGTCTCCTCTATAATAACAGATATTCAAAATATAGATAGGATATAAAAGGTGTAAATTAGGCAATGTTGCGTAATACAACACTATAACATCATATTTGAGGCTCAGAAAATAACTGGCTAAGATATAAAACACACAAAAACAACACAGAAGCCGTTTTTATGGCACATAAAATATTTTCTTGGTAAAAACAAAAAATATACACGAGCTTGTAGAGCCAAACTATCTTTCACCCTCTGTACGCTACTTTCTGTCGACTCTGGAATAAATCGTCGCTTCCCGACTTTATTTATCGGCAATAAAACTGTTTAGTAATCTTTTAAGGGACGGAAGGACTCGGAGGTTTGAGCGTTTTATTGAACTTTACACCTATGAGACTTAGACTTATGATAACTAAATAAAAATATTGTTTATTTTCTAATTATTTTTGTAAATTATTTATTTATTATTTGAAAAAAAAAATGAAATTCCATCACAACATTGCAAATATTTTTACTAGTACAGAGTATGGAACGTTCTTTGTTAGATTTATTTTGCTTGCATACCAAATATTTCAACGTTCCTCGACAAATTAATAATTGTCATATAGTTATTTATGAAAATAACTTTATGAACCTTTTATAACTTTATACTTTTTGGATTTTATTTGTAAAGTATAAAATAATTCTTATTTTTTAAATTTAACGTTTAAATGTTTGTATAAGGAAAATAATTAAAACAAAAATCAAGTTTATTATAAATTTCATCTTCCATTCAAACAAAAATCAATATCATATTTTTGTTATAATCAATATAAAATATGTTACTACAATTTTTCATGTTACACTCATTCACGTTAAAAAAGTTCAATATTACAAAAATAAATATAATTAAATAAAGTACTTCGATAGCGTTTGAAAATTTAAGCGTCTTTGATAATCAAGAGATGTGTTACGATTTTCATTTTGTAATATTTTTCTACATATTCTACTTTTGTTTGGGACCGACACTTGGTAAAAAATATTCAACACATTAAAGCAATATTACGACAGAGTTCTTGCACGCATAAGCTAAACGTTATAAATAATTTAAAATCCACTACACACCTTTACTTTTAGTTTTATTTGCAGTCGTATCACGAACAAATATTAAATTATTTATGTACCTACATATTTGCGCTGTTTTTCTAACATATATCAATCGAACATCAAACGAACTCTAAGACATATTATATCACATGTATTTTTTACACTTTTATCACAACACTTGCACAATAAGTTCTAGAGACTTTTGCTCTATGAGAGGTTAATCATTTGGGAAGCACACGTCTCCTTCTTTATGATATCCAGGCGGGCAGTTGTCTTCTCGACCAAATCTCACGTCCAGTTCAAAATCATTAATTTCGTTAGAATCCTCACTTCTATATCTCGTTTCATTGTAATTCGTTGGTCCATCGAATACAATAGCATGTGGTAAGGGAAAATCGGGGTAATACACTTGCTTGGTGAAACCAGGTAGAAGTAGATTGGCTATAAGGATTATTGAAAGTAACATTTTTACGTTCTATTATCTATAAGATCGATCGTCAAATGTCACTTAACTTTGTTTACTTCGCTTAAATACGAATAACCTCGGTCTCTACTTATGACGCAGCCGCTAGTAAAATGTGAACTGTTCCACAATATTTTACCTTCGTTTGGTGCTTGTGTTATTCATAATTTCTAAGGTTTAAATTAAAAATCGATGGCAAGGTCATTATATATTTTTATTTGTGGTTTAAAATTTTTAATGAGTATGCTGGGATTTCAATGATTTGTATATATATAATGAAACTGTGGGGTGGTTTCTTTAAATGCACGCCATGGTTATTATAGCTTATAGCTTTTAATATAAATCAGGGAAATAATAATGTACATAGTTCTTATGTGATAGTGCAAATGGGTTTTATATTTAGAAGAATGGTATGCAAAGGAAATATAGTGCTAAATTTCTACCCGATTTCCAATATATTTAAAACTTAATGCCAAGGATTATTTAAGTAAGAGATGGAAATATTAAAATAAACCTACTCTAGCCACTGCACAAAAAAGATCTAAAAATTATAAAAATAAATTATTTTTTGTATGTTACAATAAGCCTTATATTATATTGTATATTTTCTTTTGTGATTTAAAGTGGCTTAATATTAAGTATATTAGTATTTCATTAATTAAATTAAATTAAATTTTTAATTTATAAATATTAATTAAATTAAATTTATTTTTCTACGTATATGAGTTATAATTGTTTATATATTATAAAACACAATCGTGATGCTAAGCTATAAAATATGTATGAGGGAATCACTTGTTACGTCACGGTTAAGTACATCAAACTGGTTATTGAGATATTACAATATGTACTATATTGTACCAAACAGCTAAAGGTACACGCACATGTAAATTTATATAGGTTATTATAATTTATGTGGTAATTACGATAATATGCCATATCCGTTATACTATGAAACAATTAATATTCTGACTTTCCACCATATGATGTAAAAACCCTTTATGTATCTAATTTATATTCAAATATTTAAACTTATTTAAGGACCGTCGTGCCGCAGTGGCGCTGAATCTGCCACGATAGTTTATAGATTCAATTCTCACTTGAAGAGAATGGATCATTACATCTTCATTTTCTTCGCTCTGGCTACTAGGCAAGCGCAGCGTTGAGGTCCTCCATACAACTCGAAAAGTTTCGAAAGGTGCAAACGCTTTATTCCGCGCATGGCAGGGTAGCCACGAAATGTGGGAACCGTGTTAAGTAAAACACGGTTCCTGCATACCCATGAGCGGGATAAAGCGTGAAGCTAAAAAAAATATGCTATAAAATTTGTGTATACAAGGTACCTATAGATAGGATATACCTTTTAAAGCGAGGAAGCGAGCTCCATTAGCTCACTTCCTCGCTTTAAAAGGTCAAAACACACAGTAATGCGATATTAAACACCCAACGAATACAAAAAGAAGGACTGGAGAATGGAGTGTCGTAATACTAGGTTTTCTCAAAAAAAAGCAAAGAGGGTAATACTCTCCCTGCTATTTGTAGGATATAGTGTAAAGTAAAGGAAGATTTTTCTTGCTTTTTCTGCACGTGCCATTGCATAACAATTTATTAAGGTGAATGCTAAAGATGAATTTGATATTATTAGCAAATAAATAGTTTTAAAAATATATAGAGCCCACATATAGAAATAAAATTATGATCAGACATCTAATGAAAAAGAAAATTTATGTAAAAATCTTAAAAAAAATAATTAAATTAAAAAATCTGCAAATTTTCGCAATTGGTACAAACTTAGCACGCTATGAAAATATTTACAATTCAAAGAAGCGACATTAATCAATCGTTACTCCGCATTCTATTACACTATTCCTCTATTTTATATATATCTTCTCTATTTTATATAAAAGGCTTAAAAAATGTAAAAAATAAATAGATAATTTAATTCACTTAAGTAAGCTTACATTAACACACCTAAATATTGATTTTATAAAACAAAGTCAATAGTTAAGCAGTGTTAGTCACCAAAGTACGGAACAACATACTATAATATTATCACAATGTTGATATTACAAGGTTTTGTTACGTTCCGGCTATTTGTAATTTTATTTAGAAATTCACTTTGAAAGTTGTAGTAGTACTATTATACACTAATTAGGAACATAAAGTTCTCCAAACTTGGAGAATAGTGAATGTAAATACATTATTAACTTTTATCCACCTCGGTAATTTATGATAAATATATAACATATTTGTCGTCAAATTCTATTTGTAGGAATAACGTTAACAAGTATTATCGTGCTATATCGTGTGATGGTTATGTTTTAAGTTGAACGATTTCAGTAACTATAATCACTTATTATTATTATTAACTCATTTATTTTCCTATCTTATTAATAGTACAACAGACTTTTTTAGTACTAGATACTTGAAAATCTAAAAAAAATCTAAACGATAAAATACAACGACAAATATAGTAAGAGTCAAAAACGGTATCAAAAATAATTTAATACAAAATGTTAAACCAGTGACCTGTTCCAAATTATGTTATTACACAAAGCTTGTTAGCAGAAATTCATTCATTCATTCAAAGAAAACAACGAAAATGGCCAATTCTTTCGGGTTTGAAAAATTACACTACTAAATAACAGACCAAACAATAATTTCAACCCGTCTGGGAAATAATAAGCGCATTAGAGAAATTGCTTTCATTACTACAATAACAAATATAAGGCTATATTCTAGTTATTTCTCACACAGTGTTCTATAAAGGCCACTTGTTAGGTTTAAACATGACCTATTATTATATATTGAGCATTGACTGGGAACGGCGTTTATTATAAACTATCCACAAATTTTGATATATATATATATATATATATATATATATATATATATATATATATATATATATATATATATATATATATATATATATATATATATATATATATATATATATATATATATATATATATATATATATATATATATATATATATATATATATATATACATATGTTTGTATGTATGTAGAAAAATGTAAGTAAATGCTGTCATTTACATAAAATAGATATTTATATTTCCCAAAAAAATAATGGTTAAATTTTTGATTTTTGCCTATTTACCTGTGGGGTCGTCACATTAACGGTTCCGAGCAATGCAGTTCTCTATAAAAAGTTACATCAATTTAGATTATTTAATATAGTGAAACTACTGCAATTTAACTGTTTCATTCAAAAAGCTGAAAGTTCAAAGTTATTTTCAATAGAAAATCATACCGTGATTTTAGGATTAAATATTTTTTTCTACATATTTTGTTAAATAAAATTGACTTCTTCTAAAAATTGTATTATAAATTAATAGATTTGTTAAAATAATACATTGCCGTATGGGATCGAATGGCCTTTACGTTCCTGCTGACAGCTTTCTATAAACCGGAAAATGAATCAGAGGTTCTTAACCCTGATAACCAACGTGAATCAGTCAAAGAATTCTTCAATTTTGATTCAATAAAATAAATTTATATTTCAAGGTAACTTCTTAGTGGCTTAAATTTTTTAAATAATTCAAAATAAATTTTAATTTTAATAAAATCGTGTACCTTTAAACCTCTTGTAAGCAGTTTTTAAATCAATAATTACATACTATTAGGTTATAAATGTACGTTCATAGTATACAATAAGATTTACATCAAAATTATGTATAATTGGTCTTCTATTAAGCATCAACTATGAGCTATTGTTATTAATTGACACATAGCCACTTCAACTGCAACGTAATGTTTATTTAAATCAAATTACCAATAGAAATATATAAAACATATTTGTTCTACTTTAAGGTCTCTATAAATAGTATATATTTAATTTATGACTGTCATACACATTCATACAGCAACATTATTAACAAGTAGTTGTGAAGTTGTTCTCATGTAACACAATGTATGTATGTGTGTGAATATATGTGTTATCACACAATATATCTGATCTTCGATTTACTTGAACGACAGAAACTAAGGAGTATAATAGTATATTTGTTTGATATTTACGTTCGATTTGTTCGACTGGACACAATGGAGACTAAGTGCTAAACAATTTTTTTATCCTTTCACTTGAGTAAGATATTGTCTTAACGAATCACGGTCACGAGTAATAAGTAATATCTCATATATAAATACATGTGTGCCGGATCGGTACATTTACGTTCCGCTAATATAGTTATTAAATATCTCATATTCTTATATTATATACATGTTTATTTAAATTAAATAAGTTAAAACTTTATTAATACGTATTATAGGTTATAAATGAATTTACGCCATGACATTTTTTATTATAATATTCGTAGCTATTTTTGTATAAATTATTTTTCTATATTACGGAAACATTATTTGAAGTTAATAAATATGGTTCTTTTTCCTGACCGAACTATATTATGTGGCTGTAGGCAAAATGTCAAACTATTTTAAGGTCAATCAGTACCTAAATTATCTGTTATTAAATTAAATAATTGAAACAATATATTATTCTATAACGATGTCTAAAGTATAGTCGTAAACATTTATTTTTTTATAGTTTTGAATCGTTATGGCGCAAGTAGTAAAATATTAAATTTTATGTGGACACACACCGTTCTCTATCTTTAAAGATCGTACATATTGTGGTAGTTCTCAATTAATAAATATTCTGTAGTAAAACCAGTTTTAGTAAAGTTCAGTAAAACCAAATAAATATATGTGTCTTTTTTTTTTCCAGCGCACATGCCAATATAATAATTGATACAGTTTATTTCTATTTTCCCAAAAAAATCTTAAAGAAGGCTCACATGCTCTACGTACGCTTATAACACAAGCAAGCACGAATCCACAACAACACACGAAACATCAAAACCAGCAATGTGGAAATCCAGATACAACTAGCTACTTACTGCAACAGGCTCAAATCGGGAAACCAGGATTAAAGACCATAAGTGTGGCTCTTTTCATGGGAAAAAACACTGAAAGGTTGGGCATAAGTTTCTGCCGCCCTAGAAATCATAAATACATCTCGATTTCACCTGGCCTGGCTGTTCTATTGAATGGGAGTACTAGCAAAACTGCAATTAGACGCAAAATTTATGAAGCACTACCCGCGAGAATGGTCGGCGATATCACCTGTCGTGTAGTAAAATCCAAAAACAAATCGATAATACTGCTCGATTGGAATGAAAAAACGCCATTTAAGTGGGCTTGTGAACTGCTCAATTTGCTAAGTGAGACAAAAGAACAAGGAGAACGAATAATTAGCGTAGACGCCATGGTGGTTGAGTACGAGAGAGGGGAAGTAGCAGACCGACTGGGTTGTATAAAGGCTTCCAAACAGCATGAGGTTATAGTATATGAGGACCGAGGGGAAGACCTTAGCTATCTTAAGCCTGCTCATTTAAGCGTCCAAATGGAGTCCTCACCATTGCTTTGTACGATCACTGAAAGTGGCTCAGAACGCGTTCAACGAATGGCGGTAGAAGCTCAAGATAATAGTCCAGACTTGACGAAGAAACAACTAGCGGCAAGATCCATGCGTGGCTCCTTCAGAACTATTATAGGGAGCCTATTGGGTCGAAGGAAACTTCCAGCGCAAAATGAGCAAGCGACGGCAGTGGAGAAGTTCACAAAAGAGTCTGCAAAAGTCTCACCAGTAAAAACCCGATCAAAACCAACAAAGGCAGCAATGGAACAGGTAGAACCACCAAACCTAGTACAAATACGAGAACAGAATGACCACTATAAAAATGCTGTTCTTGAATTTCTTGCCGTCTTAAAGGCCACAATGCAAGTTAAGTTACGGACGTGCGAGGATATTATGCTTGCTTTTCGAGGTGGGTACTCTATACTGGGAGTAAAACTAAAGGAAGCAGAAGCCGCCATATATGATAACAGTAACGGTCAGATCATCGCGGGAATTATGAAGGGTAACTATATGGCAGCATACAGTGCAACATCTAGTTTTGTCGAACTGAATGAAGAGGAAACCAGTACAACAGGATACCTCAAGTTTGACACATCTGCCAATGATCCTATAGTAGTTACCGCTAAGTGCACGCGGATAATGCTGGAGGGTAGAATGCTTGAAAGAGCTAAATATCTAGATAGCACTCTGGACTCCGCATATCAGCGTCCGTGGAAGGTCCCCAAGATAAAATGGATCGATGGTGTTCCTGGATGTGGCAAAACATCTTGGATAGTCAAGGAATTTAATTTAGAAAAAGATATAGTCGTTACTAGTACTACAGAAGCAGCTAATGAACTTAGAGAGAGGTTGTCGAAACGTATAGGGAATTTGGTTCAAAGTAAAATCCGCACTATGGCGTCAATACTGGTGAACGGTGCACAAGGAGGATCACAAAAGTGCAATCGTCTGATAGTCGACGAGGCCCTTATGAACCACTTTGGTTCAATAGTACTGGCAAGCATTTACTCAGAGGCTGACGAAGTACTTTTAATAGGAGACCTAAACCAACTACCCTATATAGATCGAGATAACCTTTTTGAAATGTTTTACCGAAGACCATCACGAATTCTCAGCATAAGTGAGAAGCTGTTGTGTACTTATAGAAGTCCCATGGACGTTGCCTACGCTTTACGAGAAGTATATCCTGGCATATACTCTTCAAAAAGGGCAATACATTCCCTTTTTACAAAAAACATCAAGCTGACGCCAATGTCCGGGGATCTTAAAAACACTCTATACCTGACTTACACACAAGAAGAAAAAGAATCTCTGATTAGCCAAGGATGGGGAAAAGAAACAGGTTCGAAGGTCCTGACGATTCATGAGGCTCAAGGCCTGACCAGCGAGACTGTTGTAGTTATTAACAGCAAATCGGTCAAGCTGCAGCTACATGATAGTGTCTCGCATGCGGTCGTAGCAATATCGCGACACACCAACAGCTGCACCTACTATAGCGAGGGCAAAGACGATGCAGTCATGAGACTAATTCGTAATGCGATGGGTGCAACAACTAAAAGCATTGTGGAGTACAACTTGAAGATGGCCATGAAAGACAGGAACGCAGCGGTCACAACTTCAATTATAGCGGACATGCCCTAATATTTATGATATAAGTCGCATCAAAGCTTAGTTTTTGTCATTATTGTGTAACACTATCAAGTGACCTTAATTTATTATAAAATTTAATTTTATTTAACCAAGGATAAAACGTATCGACTTGTGTAATTCGCTTATCATAGCCTTAGTTCTAAGTAATATTAAATATAAAAAAAAAATGTAAAGATTATTATAGATGTTCATTATGATAAATATTAATTCTATGTATTAATATAATCAATATTTGTAATAAGAACATATAGTGTAAGTTAAAAAAGGGTACGGACCAAGTGTCTGTAGAGCTAATTATTTTGAAATAAAAAAAAAAAAAAATATATATATATATTTATTGAATTGTCTCTTTTCCGGACTTACAAAAGTTCTATCTGATTTCAATTTAAATTGCAATACTGGTTTCACTATCAAAAGACGCTGTGTAGCTTGTATAGATAATACTAACATCTAGCTCAGCAAAAGCCTTATTGTACAGGGAAATCCGCTATCGTGGTTTCGGTTTATTTTATTTTTAGTTTTACATTTTTTGCAAAGCATCCGTTTGACTTTAAATTCAAGTAGCTCTTTAAGGACGGCCATCTTTAGACGTGACACTGCAAAAAGCTCTTTGACTAGCGATTAGCGTTCTAGAATGAATGTTGCATTTTAAAAATAGTAAAATTTTAAAAATAAAGAAATTCATTGCGATGTGAAGTGTATTGAGGTTTCATTGTAACGGTAAGCATAATGACTTAGAATGGCTAAAAAAAATAACTGGTGAAAAATAATGATTTTGTAAATAAAAATATTTAAAGTAATGAATACTAAACTTAATATTTAAGAAATCGATATTAAATTTATAATGTAGACGAATTCTGTGATTATTATATCAATATGATGAAATACGCCTTAAGAACGTTAAAAGAAAAGAGACCATCAGGTAATATTAAAAAATATATATGTCGAAAATCTTTAATTTCATGATTATATTTAAATCTGTTACTTTTTTGATGACTCGTTTTATTCCGTGAATCTTTTCTATAGAACATGATTGAACAAAAACTGTCTTTGTTTGATTTCCCAATACGAATTAGATGATGTTGCAGTATTTAATGTACTTGTTTCTTTTTTAACTATGACAAATAAATTACACGCAAAACAGCTGTATTTCTTTTTGTTTTGTTTTACATAAAGCAGAAAGAGGATTTAGTGTTAAGACTCTCTGCTGTCCGCTTTTCGTCTAAGCGACGGAAATTAACGCCGTACTTTGGTAGGATAGAACCCACATCCACTACTTATACGGTCTGGTCTAATATTGTGTTTCTTTACTATAGAATATATTACAAGAACCGTCGTGGAGCGGAGGCGCTTGCGCGTAAACGCAATGGTTTGTGGGTTTAATTCCCACTCGAGGTAGATGCATTTTTCTATTTCCATTTTCTTCGCTCTGGCAACTAGGCAAAGGGTGGAATTACTTAACACGTAATGTCTCGAAAAAGACGGAAAGCAGGAAACGGAGTGTCTTAACACTTTAATACTAAGTTTGTATCCAGCGGTTCCCTTCCAAGCCATGTGGGGGATAGAGCGTAAAGCTTCAAATAAAAAAATATATAAGTAACAACATCGTATTTCGCTTCCAATCACCGAAGACCATTACTCTTGAAATATTGATAGCTTTAATTGATGCTAGTTGGATTAAAGCCAACAGTTTAGTTCTAAACATTCGCTTCGTACTTAAATAAATTTTCAACTTGTACCATGTAATCGGATTCATACTTCATTGTTTTATAACAACGCCTGCAATATAAATTATGAAGCCTGTATTTATTTCAGTTTGTACCATAAACTCATTTATCTTTAGTATGGGATTTTAATGCCATTAAAAATTTCAAAGGTTTACTATTGTTTTACAGTAAAAATATTAAAGATGCTGTTGCAGCGCAGCGGCACTGGCTATATAATGCAACGGTTGTAAATTTGATTTCAATAAGTGAGTGAATCGTGGCGTTGGGTTCCGCCACTTAATATAAGATAATTTTTAAAGGTGGAAGTTTAGAATGGAGTACCTTAACACCAGATTATTGCTATATACGAGATACAGTGTGATGAAAACTGTGAAAAGTTATATAATAAATTTAATCAGGCTTTAAACTTTTACATCGGCGTGCGAAAATCTATATATTTTGTTTACCTACCATGCGAAAGCGTAAAATATTTCTATCTTAGGCACAATATGCAAATGAACAGGAAAGCTGAATTAGGAATTCGTATTTCATGGTTTGCTGCAATGTATTTGAACCAGATGTTTAAACTAAACCGCACAAAAAATGAAAATAAGAACAGTGTGAACGCTCTATAAATCAATTAGCTGCTATCCATTTTAGATTTCCAATGCATAGGATTTGGAAACATATTTATCCGAACAGTAGATACCGTCAGATAATATTTACAGTCTCGAAGTCGGCTTCAGTCTGTTAAAAATTGAAAAGCTTATAGTTTGGCACGAAATTTCTTTGTACTCATATTAAAACAATTTAGCCACAATGTCTGGGCTGTTCGCCAAGTGCTAGTCGAAAACTAAGAACGTTATTCCCCATTATAGTGTGTTACGGGTATGTTATATTGCAAAATGTTTATCAAAATAAATATTAATTAGACATCGTTTGCTACACACAATTACTTGTACATACTTTACTTGTAGTTACCAAGTTATAATCAGTTTTAAATTAATGACCAAAAATTACTATACTTAATACTTCCATGAAGTTGAACAATAGTTGTCTTTCTAAAAGTAATAATGAATTTATCTTTTGCTGTGATTAGATTTTGTTATATATCATTTCAATAAATTATTCAAAAATTAGTTAAACGTAATTTGAAACCGTTTATTTTAAGTATGAATTTATCTTATTTTTGGTTTTTAAAATAAACAAAGAAGAATTTGGTACAGTACCTGATTTTAAGTGCGGCTTATGAGGTCTACTTCGAAATTAGCCCAATTCCCTTATACCAAATGTTATATTAATAAGCGTTCTTTGACAATACCAAATGAATCCATGTTAATAAGAAGCAATGTCAAAACGGTGCATAGTGACATGTTAACTGATTTATAGCGACGTTCGTAGGTTTTATTTCTTCATTCGTTTTTATTTTACAAGTCTACAATAATTTATATAAGTAGTCTTAAGTACTGTGTTCGTATATTTATGTAAAGTAGAACGACTTAAAAATATTCCAGAATAATATTTCAAGGTATATTTAAAATACAAGAAAGAAACGCTTTTGAGTGAATGTTTAAGAAAGCATTTTAAGCTTCTTATGTTCTAAGTAGGCTTTAAGCTCCTCGCAGATTGGTTTGTAAAAATTACTTCAAATATTGTATGTTACTGTGACATTGTCATTTATATCTAATACAATTCTAGTGCAATGGCTTCAGTAAATAAAAGGGTGATAGGCGTGGATTCGATCACCATTGGGGGGAATGTATTTTGTTTATTTACCCACTAGGAGAAAACAATAGAAAATATTAACACTGGAATAACTGAACGTGTTGCGTGAACTCGTTGAAGCTTGCTTGAATCAGTTTACAAACAACAATTGCTTGTATCCGGCGGAGCATGGTTCTCGGTTTAAGCCTGAGTTTGAATAGTATTAAAATCAAAATATTCAAGGAAAATATAGTTATATGATTTAAAGAGTTATGAAAACTAAAATTAAATAAAACGTAATAAAAAATATACTCGTTCTTGCTTAGTAGTATTTTATGGCCTCTGTTAATAGTTAAAGAATTAATTTTAGTGTCTTTAACTTGAAAAGCCTAATAGTCGATAGTAATACGAAACTATTTAAAAGTATAAATTCTTCGAAGTCATGAAATTTTTCTGAATATTCTAACCACTATATGTTTCAATGTTAATATTAATATCAATAGAACAAGCAATTAACAATAATATATTCTGGTTAAATATGTTATATATACAAGGATATCCTTTCCATAACTTAAATAGAACAAGGATCTTAAATGCTTGTATAATGCGTCATATTGCGACAAGAAATTGCTTTTGCATAACTGATTCATCGGAAACGATAAAATATTAACGTTTGCACCGTGACTGTGATATACTTAATTATTTTGACGCATCTATCATTAACTGAAATAATCACGCACATAATATATTATATCTGGACACAATTCAAATTTAAATTTAAATTTAAGGCGGCGTTGAGTTCCGCCACTCAACACGCAATGCCTCGAAAACAGCGGAAAGTGGGGACGGAGAAAGCAGGGGCTAAGCAACGGAGTGTCTTAACACTAGGTTCCCACGGTCCCTGCAGTTCCCTCTGCCTACCTTGCCTTGTGCGGGATAAAGCGTGAAGCTACTAAAAAAACAATTCAAATTAGTTTGGCTATAAATTGTCCGGTTTTCGTGGCGTTACGGTACAACATATTACTATTGTTTTTTATTTTTTTATTTCAGATATATCAAGCATATTTCAATGTTTACTTTGTACCCATTCTAATTTATTGAAAGCATTTCATTAGTCGATCTAAATCGACCGAAATTATCCAATCGCGGAGAATTTTACAGAGATGCGGCGAACAATGGGAGTAAACGGTATTTTCAGTTTTAACTTTAAAGTTTGGTATATTCTACTCGATGGAATCTTCCCTTGATTAAAAAAAGATTAGATGTTTGATATTACTTTACTACATAGCACGGCAACACAGACTTGGTACAATTATTAAATAAAAATAAAATCGTCTCGATAAAAAGAAAGAGAGACAGAAAAAATGTAATACTATATTTTTGTATCTTCAATCACTACTTTCAATTTACTACTAATTTATTCCAATGGACTTTGGATTAATAATGCGTATCTTATGTTTCAAATGCTTTTTTTTATTTTTCAGGTTTGTGAGAATCGATAAAGCTCATTATGATTGTTGTATAACAATTTGCTAATTGTTTATATTTTTTACAAACTAGATATATTTTTTAAATAATAAAATACGAAAAACAAAAAGACCTCGGTAATTGTCTATACAGATTAATAACAAATCAATAATGGTTATAAGATAAATAAATGAAGGTTTATATTATCGTAGTATCTTAAAAATAATATATCAAGAACGCTACCAGAGAAAGCCACCCATAGCTTATTGACCGAAATAAGACAATTCGATACAGATGCTACGGGAATAACAATAGAATTGCTGTCGTCCTAAAGCGTATCCGATAGATGCTTTGTGTGGTAAGTATTTCTGATGACTGATAAAGCATAAAATTGTAGATATTTTGCTATCTTAAAATATATATTCAAGTAAAAATAATTATTTATTATTATTATATTCTTATATTTTTTTTAGCTTCACGTTTTATCCTACGTATTGCAGGGTAGGCAGAGGGAATTCAGGAACCATATGAACCTAGTGTTAAGACACTCCTTTGCTTAGTTAGCTTAGTCCCCACTTTCCGCCTTTTTGGAGGCATTGCGTGTTGAGTGGCGGAACTCAACGCTTCGCATAGTTTCCAGAGTGGGAATCGAACCCTCAAAACGTCGCGTTAACAGGCAGACGCTTACGTCTTTGTGCCATGACGGCCCTCATTATACTTCTAATGATAAATATAATGCAAAGAGAAAAAATTCATCATATCAATGGGGCTTTATATACATACAATTGTGCTGTGTAACTACACTATGATGTTCTCATATTTGTAGTTTTTGTTTAACATAATTTCTTAGTATAATAAATAAAATGAAGTAGATAACAAAAAAAGCTTGACGGAATCAACTTCTACAAAACAAAGAAACTTCTCGTAATCATGACTCTTACATTTCATAGTACATTTTAAAAACAGCTATAATATTACTATACAGTGACTTTGGAATAATAGAATTTACAAATTTACTATTTTTATCAAAATTAACCCGATTTTTGTGATTAGACCTAGAGATAAGATCTTGCCAACATTTAATGAAATGGAATTTAATTTATCGGTATACGAGTCGGAGTTGTTGTTCATAATTAAGTTCATGTTAGTAAATTTTTAAATATTTTATAATCACGCGACGTTTTATGTTTTGTTTAATACTATGGGTTGTTCTTCATTACAATTCGTTTTAAAGAACAATGAATTATAATTATTTAAATATTTTTTTACATTTTTATATCTATAATAAAAAACAATCAGTTTTGTTCAATACTAAGCCTTTCTCATTACATTATCATCTGAAAGTAAAATTTCAATAAATGTACTAAATGATAGCTTACTAAGTGTTAATTGCTAGTGTAAAATAAACAAGTTTAAATTCATAAAATTACATGTTAAAAGGCGTTAAACTCAACACTTTACTTTACCAAGGCGGAAAATAATGGGGACCAGAATCTTAAGTTGCTACTCCTTTGTGTAATTTATACAGGGAAATGCGCATATAAAGTAATCGTGAACTTTCACGATTTACTTAACTTTATTCTTCGCAAACTCCCATTGGTAATGCAAAAACAAACAAGTGCATTATGCAATTTAAATATAAAAAGTGTAATAATTTAGACGACCGTCTTGGCGCAGAGGCGTACCGTTTGCCTGTAAATGGCACAATTTGTGTGTTCGTCTCCCAGCGTTGAGTTCCGCCACTAAACACGCAATACCTCGAAATAGACAAAATAGAAATAGTCTTAACACATTGTTTCTATAATTTCTGTGGTTTCCTCTGCCTACCCTGCCATATGCGAGATAAAAGCGTGAAATTATAAAAAAAACTTTTAAAGCAATGGTTCATCTTTGCTTTTTAGTCATAATACAATTATATCTAAAAGCAAAGTTAAATTTGAATCATTTTAATATATTAAAACTCAATATAAGTTATTGATAAATATAATATACGTGATAGCTTGACATGAATCCTCTTCTCCTTCCATACTATAGATAGCATCTTTGAGCACCCGGAATCTGAGCTCAGTGGAAATACTTCTGGAAAAGTAGACGTAATCCAAAAAATATACCTGGTGCACAAGAGAATTATAAAAACTTTTTTGTATGGTAATGAAGTTCAAGTTTCACGGAAAAAAGCTACACACCAAATTATTGATGTTGAGGTGGAGGAGGAGAATGATCTACAAAGATATTTAATAGAGAGAACAGAAGTCTGGGCTTTGAAAAAGAGAGTAGGGCATCCAAATTAAAACCTTCATACTGAAGGTACAGGGTAACATACAATATGGAGCAATACAATAAGAAATAAAATATATATAGTTTCATAATTTAATGATATTTTTGTAAAATAATAAATGATGAAAGCTACCTGATTATACAATACTCTTGTTACATATATCTTGAGTCATGAGAACAGTGAGACTTTAATGTATGTACCGTACTACCGTTTATAGACATATGTAACACGGGAAATTACTGTTATTTGCTATCAAAGGATCCGTGTACACAATTAATTTGTGTTGAATGTGACAAGTGTCAAAGGAATATTTATTATATATAGTTGTGGTAATAATGGCTATAAGTTGAATTTTACCTGTGTAATAAGAGAACATAACTCTATTAATACAAGATTATATATATATATATATATATATATATATATATATATATATATATATATATATAATCTATATATATATATATATATATATATTTATATACTATATATATATATATAATATCTATATATATATATATATATATTATATTATATATATATATATATATTATATATATATCTATATATATATATAGATATATATATATATATATTATATATATATATATATATATATATATATATATATATATATCGATATATATATATATACTATTATCGGAAAGACAGGTCATTACGCGACAGTTATCTTAGAGAATCAGAAAACGGTTAGTGCAGAGTGGTACACTAACAACTGTTTGCCACTTATCTTGGAAAAAGTTCGAGAGAAACGACCTCGCAGCAGGATCCTCCTTCGTCACGACAATGCCTCGTCGCACACCGCCAGCCAAACGATCGACTATTTGGCGACCTTAGACGTAAAATTACTGGGTCACCCGCCGTATAGCCCCGACCACGCACCCTGCGATTTTTATTTATTCCCGGAAATAAAAGAAAAACTTCGAGGAAAACATTTTATGGACGCCGAAGAAGCGGCTGCGTTTCAAAACGCCGTTGAAGATACCCCTAAGGCCGAGTGGGCAAGGTGCTTTTCTCAATGGTTCCATCGAATGCAGCGATGTACTCGTATTGATGTAAATGGACGCTATTTTGAAAAGTTTTAATAAAACTAATAACTTGCTAGAATGCTTAGTTTTGATTTTCTAAGAACTTTCAGTTTGACCCTCGTATATAATTGTAAGCGGTATGAATATGAGTATGAGTTTTCATCGTATTACATATCTCATATAAGCCGTAGGACGTCCACTGCTGACAGACCTCCCGAAGATCTCATTCGCATCAGCGGCTACCTGCAACCTAGACAATGTGTCCGTCCATCTGGTAGAGCCGTCCAAGCTGCGCTTGCCGGTGCCCGGTTTCTAATTGAGAACTTTTCTGCCCTACCGGCCGTCGTTCTCCGTACTGTGCCCTGCTCATTTATATATATATATATATATATATATATATATATATATATATATATATATATATATATATATATATATATATATATATATATATATATATATATATATATATATATATATATATATATATATATATATATATATATATATATATATATATATATATATATATATATATATATATATATATATATATATATATATATATATATATATATATATATATATATATATATATATATATATATATAGAATCTTGTATTAATAGAGTTATGTTCTCTTATTACACAGCTAAAATTCAACTTATAGCCATTATTACCACAACTATATATAATAAATATTCCTTATCATAGAAAATTATAATAGAAAATACAAATAAATATAAAGATCGTGCAAATGGTAATATTGCGAAAAGCAATCATTGAGAGAAAACCTTTCATAAAAGAAATGCAATTTTAATGTTCATGATGTAGTGCAAATTATGAGTATTAAAAAAAACTAGCTGAGATCTTTGCAAAATGATTTAGTGCCATAATACCCTAGGTCGCAACGCACTCATTCTAAGATATGTTAATGTTTTTGACAAAAAAAAACAGTTAATTTTTGTTTCATATTTTAGTTTACTGTTTCGTGTGTCTAGCTGAAATTGAATTTCTAAAATGTGCACGCAAAGGGTTTTACATCTTTTATGTATACCTATATATGGGAGCACACGAATATGTAATAATTTTATTGTTCATATAATGAATTTTTATATTTATTTATTTAAGTAGTAGGTATACAATACAAAATCAATAATTCAAGGTGCAATCATAAACTCATTCGAGTTTTCACAGCATTGTTAACCTTGCTCATTTATATTATTAAGAGAAACAAGTATACAAGTTGGATTATTAAATATGAAGGTAGATTAGACATAAAATATTGTTTTTATACAATGGGTAAAAGACTGCAATCGTGATCACATACAGGTTGATTTATTTTTAATATATATAATTATTTTTAATATATATATATATATACATATATATATATATATATATATATATATATATATATATATATATATATATATATATATATATATATATATATATATATATATATATATATATATATATATATATATATATATATATATATATATATATATATATATATATATATATATATATATATATATATATATATATATATATATATATATGTATATATATATATCATTAAGTGTAACTCCTATTTTTCCATGAATTGGTATAATTTTACAAAATTCAAAAATGTCTTCGTTGTTATTAAAATTGTCTTTTATATTATTTGGGATTATTTTTTTCAATACGAGGGCCAAACTGAAAGTTTTTAGGACGGGCAACTTAAAAGCAATATATTAAAAAAATAAGTTTAAATTTTGAAAATAGAACTCTTTACCAATAATATTGAGTATACATTTCATTCATTTGTCATTTGTTTTACGATTTCGCGGCAAATCGAAAATTGTCTGTGCACGTCAGAATGAATTTAAGCCGAGAAATTTTCGTGCAATGATTTTTTATGACTTTCGATGTCATATAAGTCAACAAGAAAGTTATGATAGACTTCGATTGGCTTTTCACGATGAAGCCCCATCTCGTGCCACAGTTTACAACTGGTTTAATGAATTCAAACGTGGTCGAACTAATCTCACCGATGATTTGCGTGAGGGACGGCCTTCTACAGCGACGACTGAAGATAATATCAGTGTTGTGCGGCGTATGATAGAGACTGACAAAAGAGTGACCTATCAGCAGATTCGGACAAGTCTAGGCATAGGTATGAGTCAAGTGCACAAAATCTTTCATGAACATTTAGCGGTCAGGAAGCTTTGTGCCTTTGTGACTCAAATGCTGTGTTCGACATAGTAACGGGTGACGAAAGCTGGATTTACTTTTATGATCCGGAAACCAAAAGACAGTCTGCTCAGTGGGTTTTTCCTTCCAAAGAGTTGCCAACTAAAGTGAAGAGAGGTCGAAGTGTTGGAAAAAAGATGGTGGCCTCGTTCTTCAGAAAGACAGGTCATTACGCGACAGTTGTCTTAGAGGATCAGAAAACGGTTAATGCAGAGTGGTACACTAACAACTGTTTGCCACTTGTCTTGGAAAAAGTTCGAGAGAAACGACCTCGCAGCAGGATTCTTCTTCGTCACGACAATGCCTCGTCGCACACCGCCAGGCAAACGATCGACTATTTGGCGAACTTAGACGTGAAATTACTGGGTCACCCGCCGTATAGCCCCGACCTCGCACCCTGCGATTTTTATTTATTCCCGAAAATAAAAGAAAAACTTCGAGTTTCAAAACGCCGTTGAAGAGACCCCTAAGGCCGAGTGGGCAAGGTGCTTTTCTCAATGGTTCCATCGAATGCAGCGATGTATTGATGTAAATGGACGCTATTTTGAAAAGTTATAATAAAACTAATAACTTGCTAGAATGCTTAGTTTTTGATTTTCTAAGAACTTTCAGTTTGACCCTCGTATATGTAATTGTAAGCGGTATGAAGTATGAGTATGAGTTTTTCAATTCGTATTACTATATCTCATATAAGCCGTAGGACGTCCACTGCTGAACATAGACCTCCCCGAAAGACCTCCATTCGCATCCAGCGGCTACCTGCAACCTAGACCAATGTGTCCGTCCATCTGGTAGAAAGCCGTCCCAAGCTGCGCTTGCCGGTACGCGGTTTCCAATCGAGAACTTTTCTGCTCTACCGGCCGTCAGTTCTCCGTACTGTGCCCTGCTCATTGCCACTTCAACTTACTAATTTGTTGGTCTGTCGGTCACTTTCGTAACTTTCATAAGAAATATAATTGTAAATAAAACCTTATTCATATTAATCTAAAAGGTTTGATAATATTTTCACACATTAAATTTAAAAAAATCTATATAAAAATGTGAAAAATATTGAAATAATTATTACTAGTAATATATATATATATATATATATATATATATATATATATATATATATATATATATATATATATATATATATATATATATATATATATATAATGTTCAAAGATAAAAATACAGACAGTACTCAAGGATAACCAGCTATTTAAAATATAATTTTTAAATTTATTTAAAGAACCGTAATCTGCTACCATACTGTGGTTGTTTAAAAGCTTACACAAACGTATTGTTGAGTTAGCCCCGAGTGTAGTATGGTGAAATGGGATAGACAATGGTGTAATCTTCTATCGGGGCCCATAATGAGGCACTCTAAAGTTAAAGCTGCTTAGGATTTTAGGACAGTAAAAATAACTGCTTTATAAATAAAGTGCATATCCAAAAGTAATCTATGATTAACTAAGATATATCAAAAATATATGTTCCACGTAGTAATGAACGCAAAATTCTGACAGCAGTTTCTCGATCATTGAGCGAGCTTGCCAGCTCTTAGGTAACCTGGATTGTCAAACAGTCGTCTCGATATTTCTATAACAAATGATTTTGCACTAGGCCCCCATGGACCTAAGGTTTCCACGAATATAGAAAAGATATCTAGAAATTATAAGCTTAAAACACGTTAGGACTACACTACTATTACGAAGAAATACTGTTTATTAATACACTGTAGGTAGTAAATCGTACTCATTACAAAAACAATTGCGTAAACTACACTACAAATATTAAGAATACCAAGTAAGCACTTTTACTAAAATTTAAATATAAAAGCAATTTTAATTAAATGTAATTAAGGATATTAACAATGAAATATTCCAGCAATTAATTTTTATACATATTTAAAGAGGACAATGTAAAACTATAGGAAAGGTAAACACAACGCACTAATATCAAAAGGTTAAACAGTTCTTATCACGAAAGTACTATGGTAAGGTTAATACAAAACCCTCATAAATTATGCATACTCAAAGGTTTTAGTATGTAAAACTTACTTTATGCATATGTTGCTTATAAACTTACAAACTACTTTGATCTTTGTTCATCCTTGTAACTGGTATATTATGAAAAGTAAAACAATTGTTAACGAAATGAGATAAGGATTCCGAATCGACAAGTTGTTACTATTAAAAAATATGATTATTTATTACTAAGGCTGGTATGTAATCAAATAAAATGAAAAAAACAAAACTAGACCCTTATAGCTATGCCTTCATCAATTTAAACCGACGAACCAAATAAACTCTTCATCTCTATAATTTAACATAGAAATACTTCAATTTATATTTTTTAATAATATTAATAGTAAGTGTCGCTATAAAACTAAAAATAACTTTTTATTGAAGTATGAAATTTTGTTTCGTTTTTCGTAAAACGATAGGACTTGTACGTGGCGGCAATTCAACGAAGTAAAAGAGATTTAGCGCCTTTGGTAACAAAGTAAACATAGGATCTATTTACAACCTCTACATGTATTTTACTTGTTCTTCCACTAACATACTGAATAAACATATGACTATATACAGCAGTATAGAAAACTTTTTTATATTATATTTTTAAATTTCATTTATATTTAATTTTTTTTCTTCTTCTTCTTCTTCTCTTTTTGTCTTCTCGCTTTATCCGGCACATAGCAAGATAGGCAGAGGGAATGGCAGGAACTATAGGAACTTAGTGTTATGACACTCTGTTGCTATGTCGCTGCTTTCTCCATTCCCGCTTCCCGCTTTTTTTTTCAAAGCATTGCATGTTGCGTGGCGGAACTCAACGCCGCGCTTTGCCTAGTTTCCAGAGCAAAGAAAATGGAAATAGAAAAATTCATCTTCCCCGAGTGGGAATCGAACTCACAAACCGTCGCGTTTACAGATAGACGCTGCGCCTCTGCGCCACGAAAGCTTAATTTATATTATTATTTTATATTTTTGCTAATTAAAAATTATATATATTATAAGAAACGTTTTAAAAAAGGCTCCCTAATTAATTCGCTATTGAAAATGTTGGCTTATAAACGAATATCTTTCTTTTTTGCGCGTATTTTAAGAATCTGGTACAAATTTAAAAACAGTAAATAATAATTTAATAAACAAAATTTTATATAGTACTATTTTTTAGAACTAATTAAAAGTAAATTTAAAAGTATTTACAGATAATTACACTTACATTTTGAAATTTACATAAATTCTTACTCTCTAAAGTTTAACTGGAGTTAATCTTGTACTAAATAATTTTAATCCATTAACAGCCCAGTATATTTTTGCGTATGGTAATATTTTAAAAGTATTAAAATGCACAACATTTCTAAATAGCCATTAAAGCTTGACCATAATATATTTTACCGCAGAGGAACAATAATTTTGTCATATGTCACCGAAAAAGCGTTCCATTGCTTAAAAATGTTACAAATTTTACCATAATTTTTATAACGGCTCGTGATGTTTCATAAAACCTTTGTTCACAATGTTTGAACGTTTTTTCGACATATTTTTGTATCAGATATAGAAGTGTAATTTCATGTCACTTATATTAAAAGAAAAATATCAAACCTTTTTAGTGCAAAATACAAATAGTAAATAAAGCTTATGTTAACTTTAGACTTCTTCACTTGTTGTATTGGCTAGTATCGATTATTTCTGCACACTACCCTAATTCCAGATATTATGTATTGTTATATTATGTGAACTGTGACTTTAAACTACATTAAACTCGACTTTTAGTACAAAACTGTAATCATGTTTTGTAAGTACAAAAGGCAAGTTATATTTTCAGTACCTATAATGCCTTCATTTATAATTCGGAATCTATTAACTGAGTAGCACAGTACCGATCGTCATAGAGATTCTCGTGGGAGTACTACGTCTGGGGCTAACGAAATAGTTGTAATGAGATATAACAATATATTATGTATTTTTACTTTCATATGTAAGAGTGACTCGGTGAAGTTAAATAATACATTAGTTATAATTTATACTTTAGATATACAATCATCTATTTGGTTCTCTTTGTAAAATTATACTAGTTATAGTACATAATTAAACAATGATTAGTTTACTTGACTAACTTAGACACCAAATAGTACCGCGTAACTATGGCTTAGTTATTAGTTTTGACAGTTCAAACCACAAAATTGTGTGCTTTGATATTCCTTGATTTAAAACAAGTTTAGTTGGCAAAGACCCATAATCTCGAACAATGTGCCAGGCTTCAAATTAATATAAATCATGACAATTTTAAAAATGTACAATGTTTCTAATGCCTTTTGTTCTGTCTTATTACATTGTATCACAAGAAATTATAAAATTGAGTATTATTGATAAGCAAATAGTCAATGGTCAATATCGAGTGGTCACTAGGTCGATACTTAATAGATCAACCATGGTACGTCAATTAGGGTTGAGCTGTCGTTAATGTCCAATGATGCATTATTATTAAATTATTGCCCTATAACTAGATTTACTAACTAATTAATAGCCCCATTCATCATATAATCACTCTTAAAGTCAAGTAGCAACCTTAGCGTCAATTATAATAGAAATATCTTGATAATTAAAAGTTTTTCTACTGCGCTACATTATGCGGATTAGCATATGAAGCGAAAAAAGATGGTACATATGACGAAAAAGTCATGATCAGCAAAAGCGCATTTTACAATGTATTTTAAGTAGGTTGTGCAGGAGATACTTCTACTTGAGTCAATCAGGAGAAATTTAAATATTAATAAAAATGTAATAAATAATTATAATACCAGCATTGCAAAGCTAAGGTGAGCGGCAAACTATATAGAATGTTGTTAAAGACATACACGTTAACATTTTTTTTTCTGTATAGAAACTATATAAACTATATAAAAAGTAATTATAATGTTAACATATATATCTTAAACAATATTGACATAACGTAAAAATGCTAAAGCCATTAAAGCACGTCTCTTAAATATATCCATCCCATATATTTTGTAGCCGATATTGTATAGTTATAATGAAAATAGTTCTGTACTAGATTCTCGACAGAATGACTTCTATTGGCTCAAATCAATTGTTTTTCTCTAAGTTTATTTTAACCGTTTCAACATGTAAAACTGTTTCGCTAGCTTTGAAGCTATTGTAATCTTGTAATAGGGTGCAATATATTAAATACATTTTTAAATTGCATAAATTTAATTTACGGGCTAATTATGTAAATTTACAATGTTAAATCAAGTGAGCATTTTGTAAAGAAGTAGGATATAAACATAAAAATAAACAAGAGAACATTATTTCCTATTTACAATCTTTTCAACTACTAAAATTTTTTAATGATCCATTGTATCGAGCATTACATTGTATTATAGAATATGCTAACACAGATTACAGTTTGCTTTGGTATTGAGAATACTGTCTACTAGGGTTATCTGTTAATGATCATAGCTCAAGTCTTATCGAGTTTATAGCTAAATATACTATATAAGTAAAATAACTGAATGACATATGTATATTTTATAAATAAAATAACCTTCGAGTCTTAAATTTACCATATTAGTGGGCAAGATACAGTTACTTTTGATTGACAAATTTTGAATAAAAATTTTAACAAATTTACCAAATGAGTCAACTGAAAACCGAATGCCATATAAGTATAGGCAGTCCATTCCAATAATATACGTATTAATTATAGTTATTTATATTAAAATCCTGAAACGGTTAAAATGAATTCCTAAGTGAATTAATATAATCTTCATCACATATGTATTCAAAATAGTTTTCATTACTATGATAAAACTAAAAGATCTTCTGCCATGCCCAAGACACCTCCTCAATGGCAGAGTAATTTATTCGAATGCAATTCGTTCTTCGAAATAAGTGATGTTTTTGAAGGGTTTTTAAGGGGTGGCACGAACAGGGATTACTAACACAGTTTTTCACTTTTTCTAGATATTATAAAACTTATGTCTAAAAAATTATTAAATTTGTATAATAGTTCAATAATAATTGGTCTCTCGGTCATTGAAATACTCAGAAAATTTTTGTCTTATAATTTTGGCTTGTACAATCAATGCCTTTCATTTTTATGTTCATCTAGCGAATTTATTCACTAACAGAAAAAGCTTTCCTTAGTCAACCACATTAGCTGCTGTAGCACGCCACGCAAAATAGTGAGCTGAAATGTTACATAAATATATCTTTTTAATACAAATAAGCTTAATTTAGTTTAACGTAAGTAAGATTTATTATCATGTTTTTATATATTTAAAAAAAAAAACTTATCAGATGTTTATATAATCGTTTTGTAATCCTTCCTAAGCCGCTATTCAATTTTGTAAAGAACTAAATAATTAAAATAAGATTATTTAAATATTTTTTTTTATAAACTAATAAGGAAATGAACACCAATTTAATATCGTTTTTTTTTACAAGTTGTTTTCGTTGAGCTTTAAGCTTGCTGAAAATTTTTCGCCTTACACATTCGTCAAGAGGGCTGCTGTTGGATGGCTTAAAGAAGGATGGATATTACATTAAATTATTTAAATGAATCTAAAAAAATACAATTTTCATATAATTTTATTTAAAATTAACACTATTGTTAAATATTAAAAACAAAAGTGCGAATAAAATTACGTTTTACTATTTGGTTAAACGATGTTAGAGCTACAAGTGAACCAAGGCAACATTATTTTCCCAAAAATATTTTGCATTTCATCGCTCCCAGCTACCAGTCAGATCGCAGTCTTATTATATAAATTAATTGTTTCGCCAATGATATTAAGAGTTATTTAACACGTTTATATAAATACATATTTATGTGCAATTATCCGGTATCGAGTCTATTAAATTTTTTGCAAGAATTCAATGAAAAGGACGTAAATAAGAAATATGTCCAAAAAAATTTAACGTTATATGGTTTTTACGATGAATTGAATGTTTAAAAAGTTTAAAAATATTTAAAAAGTTTAAAAAATTTCAAATGTCTTACTAGGGTAAGACTAACACAATCTTCTCGCAATCTGTCCTAAAATCAGACATTTACTTACATTAATTTAAATTAATTTAATGCTGAATATATTACTGAATCAAAGAAATCTAAACAATTAGGTTTAAATTCATTGAAAATAATATAAAACAAGTAACCGCATATGTTAGCCAGTCCATAACAGCTGCGACCGCACGCCTGTACGTGCTCGTTGCATAACTTTTAGAAAATGACAAACTTTGTACTGTATCGCGACTTTACAATTTAACTGCATTAATAGTTTAGATTTATTTTTGTATATATTTCTAGAAACAATACAGATTTATTTTCTACCTCGTTTGTTTTTTAACTGGGAGAAAGAAAATCATGGTAAAGAATTACAAATAAATTTCTTTTGTTTAACTTTATTTAAAATATTTTTTTACCTTTAATAGTGAGGAATTGAACATTTACAAGATTTGTGCTTATAAATATTACGTATAAAATTTAAATTACATTTTTACATTGTTTTTTGTTTTGGAGCAATGTGTGATGTATCTAATAGGTTCGAAAAGCCAAAAATTTTCCATATCTCGTACAGGGCGGCCAAAATTGTGATTTACGGAAATGACCTTCAAAATTGTTTTATGTTAAACAATTTATACGGAATTTGTGTAAAAAAATATTCTTAATGTTCAACATTATTTTTTGTGTTTTGGATTTTCACCAACCCTTTTTCAAAATCATAAATAAAAGAAAAAAGAAAGCTAAATAAATTGAAGGCGGAAAGCAGGGACAGAGAAAGCAGTGGCAAACACTAGGTTCTTATGGTACTTGCTGTTCTCTCTGCTTACCCTACCATATAAAAAAAGGGTGAAGTCAAAAGAAAAATAAAAAAGTTGAGGCGATATTGCGATTTTGCTTTCTATTCTACTACAAAACTAAGTATATTAACTACAGATACTATAATTAGACTTCAATCAGAAACTATTCACAAAGTTAATTAAATATTCATAAATAACTAATTTCAAGTTAGCATTGTTGTTATAATTATTATATAATACATGAAAATTATATTGTACGAAGTAGTGAAAATTATAAGTAGGGGAGGCAATAACAATTTTGTTATTAGCTCGTATCTATCAGTATATGATAACTTATCTCGTCAGATACTAAATATTTTTTAAACTACATGTAGTGAAGGCAGAAACATCTCAGTGCTTGTCAATTTTCTAGTTTTCATCCAAATTCGAGAGCGAGCGAAATTCTAAGTAGCGCATCTTTTTTAAATATAAAATATCATTTCTATTCGATGTTATATTAGCACTTGTTCGACTGATTACGAGCTAGGACTTCCAAATTACTGTTTACCAAAGCATTGTGTGATAAAATCATATAAATATAATTAAATTCATCATATAATAGAAACATCATAATTATATCCCACAGTTTTACGTAATAATATATATTTTTTTATTTTGCACTTAATAACTAAAATCATGAAAAACAAATAATATATAATGTCAGAAGAGCATCTCATCAACGTCATCAGCTTAGCATTACACTTATAAATAGGAAAATAGACCAGTTTTAATGCATTCCTACTGTATGTCTGATTGCATCTATTCGTGTTATATTTGTTCGCCGCTTGATGAAATTTTAAGCAAATTATAACAAAGTATACAAAAAAAATTAAAAATATGAATTTAAAAGTGGATTCTAAGAAATAGATTTCCGAGTAAGATATAAAAAAAAACAAAATTATAAATTTTGCATAATTAAATACAATAATTAAAATTAATTGTCTAAAGCGGTTAGATGGAATCAAAAGGTTTCAAGTTTTCTTTACTTAGCTAATTACACTATACTACAAACAACTATAAAATAAACTTAAAAAATATTTTACATACACTAAATACTTGATGTGGCGCGTTTTTTATATAATTACAATACCCAATAAAATTTTATAAATAATATAAAAGATAAAATATAAAGAAAAAATAAAAAAAAAACATAAATAATTATTATAATACCTATGTAGTTGTCAAGAGGAAAGATCGTAGCAATGATAAAAAGAACTGTACGTGATTATTGGTCAAAGGAAATGTGGGAAAGCACTTTGTGAAAAAAAGCGTGAAGCTATCTAACATGTATTAGTAGGATGTGAAAATAATAGTTATCCGCTAAAGTAACAACAAATTGTCAACTAACCAGAATGAGCACCGACGTATAAATGCTGCCTATAAATGAGAATTCATTATCCCAAATCACAATAAAAGTAAGAAAATGCAGCAAAAAGAGACGGAAAAAACTGTAAAACAAAATTATATATATAATAATAATATAGTCATTCCAAAAAATATGATTATTAAAAAAATACTAAAAAAAAATGTAACGGTGCGGATTTAAACCTTTCCTTTTGAAACCGTACAAAGGTTCTGACCGTGAAACTATTTTCTTAATCACGCAATAAATAGTGTGTGTGCTTGTGTGTGTGTGTGATATGAAGAACGACATAGCATTCAAAGTAATTGGCGAAGAGCAAAGGTTTCTACGAAGCGAAGGTTCCCACATTGGGAGGATCTCTCAAAAAATATACTGTATACACTCATTATTATTGTTAAGAAAAGTAAATACAATATATTAAAACAAGTAAAAAGAATATACCAACAGTAAGTTAAAATTATAATAAAAACAACTTTGCGACACCTGCGTCATACGTAAAGAGCTATGAAAGTAAGATTAGCTAATGCAAAAGGAAGTCAAGTAGAAAATAGTCAATATTCCAATAGGTCGCATTCGTCTCCACCGCATGCATTATTCAATGAACCATCTCAATGCAATTTTGTATTAACTTTGTTCAATGAATTGACGCGGACGGCTAAAATTTTACTAGAGCGTGGTAAAAAATTGAGTATGGTGTTCAATATCTGTCTGTGACAGAATAATATTCTGTGAAGATTATAGATTTTATTTTTAATCTTTTTCTTACATTACTGGTAAAATTTTAGCCGAATTTTGTGATTTATAACAAATATCTTAGAAACTTTCATATAAATTATAGAAAGTTTATATGAAATTTTCTAACGAGATTAACACCGTTCATATTACTGTGAACGTCTAGTTGTCATTTTCAAATAATTTAATATATAAATAAAAAAATCGCAAAAGTTGCGAATGCCAGAGACATTTTTATGTACATATTTTTAATATTTTACCAGCGCTACAGGAGGAAATTGATCTTTCAAAGACTAGACCAGAGGATTGCTGGGATAGATAGGAACCCGTTTGGGATGCCGTGCCGCATAGTACGCGGCATTTATCATGATCATCTACTATGACCATCATCTACCATCATATTTGGCCGCCCGAAGGATAATATTATGTATATTTCCATATTTAGAAAGATACCTGAATACTAGAGAGGAGGAATACAAATGATTCATTTAAGTGCAGTTCTATTCTGTGAAGACGGTCTGTGTATAAATCTTAGCCACAATTAGGGAATAGAATTTCTTTATGAAACCATCATTGGAAATAAAAAGTAACAATTTTCCATAATTCGTATAAGCCCTTAATAAAGCACAAAGCTAAAAAATATTTTTCTTAAATATTTAAACTTTTATGAGAAACATATAAAACGTTATTATCTGTGATAAATAAAGATAAAGAAAAAAATATAGATACAGTTACCGCGACAATATTTGTTCCAAGTTGCTCTGGGACTATTTATTAAATTATGTGTACCTTACGCTTTACATTATTTTTACTATTAATATTTTTAGCTTTACGCTTTATTCATTTGTCTACCCCGCTGTATCCCGCTAGGAATATAGCAGGGTAGACAGAAGAAACCGGACAACCATAGAATCTTAGTGTTAAAATACTCTGTTCCCTGCTTTCCGCCTCCTTTCAGACCTTTGCGTGTTGAGCGGCGGGACTCAACTCAGGACTTTATATTACTTATATATAATAATATTTTGAACCATCAGGTGTATTACTACACATACTGGCACATAGTTATTATACAAGTAATCCTATCCTAAAATTATAATTCTTCATTCACACAAAAGAAACAAGTCTCTAGAAAAAAATTAAAAATATGAACATGTTGGGAGATAGGCAGAGCATATGCTACTAACATTGTTTTAAACACTGCATGCTATAAAATTGCTAGGTTGCGCTTCTTGCTTCGCCTCTATCACCTATGTGAGTTATGTGGTAGGTGTCATTTATGCAGGTAACGAACATTTTTAGTTTAAAAATTTTTTGGTTTGTACAAAAATGATGTGATCTAAGACTAAGATTTTTGTTTGTTTGGCAGCATGCATATTATTTTATAATACTGCGTTGTTAAACTAACGGTAGTATTTGCACAAAATGTACCTTTAGGGATACAGTTAACAAATCTGCGGAGTTAATTTAACGTGTTAATATCTACCTAGGATTTTGGTATCAACAAGGTCATTAAATGTTTTAGGTGTATAATTATTTAATCTTTTTTATGACACCATGAGAACATACAAACTACGCGAGAAACCACTATCCTTAGAAATCTAAGTGTTGTGTTGGAAGTTACGGACAAAAATAAAATAATTTATTCTCTTCTACGTGTCACTCTTCAATTTGTAAAAAAGAAAACAGGTGTATCAATACAAATGCTTTATTCTCGTTAAAAACCCAGTTACTTTTCAAAGCCAATCAAGTAGTAAATCTGCATAGCAGAGTATTTGGTAAAATATTCTTCTATTTAATTTGGATTACTGTCAGGTGAAGTTAAGAAATTAGCACACCAATAGCTAATAAATCATTTCTAAGCCCCGAAACCACTTTAAAAAGAGTCTCTTCCTTTACCAACGCCAACGTTCATCTCCTTCTTCAAAAATGTGGATTAGTGACAGAATGGAAACTGATAATTAATCAACATTTCAAATTATTTGTTATAAAAAATACTTTAAAACGTGGATATTGTATTGTTGCTCCTTCTGTTAATACTTACCTCAACCCTATTAATTCTAGCCCCAAACATGGGGTGATAGTATATATTATGTTTAATTTATTATAATTACGTGATACCTATATAATTTAAGCTTCGTATAAAACAATTTTCTTTTAATGTTAAATAAACTACAGGTAAAGCGTATTTTTTGTTAATTGTGGCCCCGGCCTCCCCTATGTTTGGTTTATAATAACTTCTGATTCGAATTGAAAGAAAGATAAAGATATAACATTAGTTATTTTGATATATTCCATTATACTTGTTGGAGCAAGGCTAACTACAAATCTTGGTTATTTCGTGTGCTTCTCGTAAACCCTCATGTATCAACTTCAGAGAGAATTTTGCTTAGTATCACCTTATCATTTAAATTACCTGCATTTTTAAATAGCCGCCAAATGAAAACTATTCCGAGAAAATAATAATAATAATAATTTAACTTGTAAATAGCAAATTGAAAATAAAAAATACAATCACGAACCTTTTACTCTAAGTGACATTAACATAAAAGAATGTTTGAATGTATAAAATATCCTTTGGATGTCTAGACACTCTGCAGTGTAACGATTAGGCTGGTTTTAATTCATTTCTCATGTCAAATTAGTAGCTACGTTTTCTTTAGTTATTTTACAGTCAACGAAACTTTATAAAAAAGGGGAATGAACTCAATACTACTAGGTCACGATTCGTAGTAAGGCGAATTGACAGTAATTATTATAAACGCCGTAGTCATCACTATGACTTCCTGTCACTTGCTCCGCTCATTTCTATCACGGATTTATCACATATATTTTTCATTTTATTGAATTTTGAATTTGTATGTCTATTTATATATCAAAATTTGAATGACAATTTATATAAAATTACAAATGAACTAATTAAGTTGGCCTCTGTTCTCAGTCACGTCTAGACGAAAAGATATATTTCATAAATAAAGGATTTTGTAATATATTTCACTATAGAATTCAAAGTGCTTTTTTTATCTCAGCTTTTGCACGATGAAAAATAATCTACAATAAGGTTACGTGAAAGTTTTCGTTTAGTCTAAATTACTTTACTATTTGTTTTACACAGAACAGTTTTTTTATATATCAGCTTCAGTACTTGAAATATCAACTACAGAATTTAACAATAAAATCGCACATAATTTAAGGTATAAAATTTTAAATATGTTTTTTAATAATGTTCTCAAGTGAAGACAATTATGAATTCTCTCACAACGAAATTGACGTCCTAATAATTCTGTTGTATGTTCCTTTAATGGCGTGAATATTCTGTGAAAGTACTTCTCTTATTCCATCCTTTAATTAGCTTAAGTTATTATACTAATTGAAGTGTAACAGCAATAAATGGATGAATTAAAATATCAGACTTGTGTTTCCGAGCCATATATAAATATTATACTATATAATTAATCATCGCTGGCTAGAGTAGTCAACGACACCAAGATACTACGACTCTACCATCAGTTCGCAAAGGAAAACTATATAGCAACAGAATTCAACACTTCTAAAGAGTTTGCTTAAAGTAACATATTAGTCCTTTAATATCTGGCTGATATAATTTGTTATATAAATATCGCTTTGTTCTTTCTACGTTGAAACTTAGTGTTAGATTACCTAGTCGTAAACGCGAGTAAAAAGTTTTAGAATCTACATATATTGACTATTACAATACTGTTAATGTACAACGCGGTTTTAAATTAGATTTTAGGTTAGGAATTATTTTTATTTCGTTTTTGAAATAAATAAATAGAAATTTTGAAAGATGCCTGGTGATTAGTGTAGCTAATGAGGGGTAATTTGAAACGGTCAAACGTAAATAATAAGTAGTCTTTGACAAGGTAAGATCATGAATCGTAACACATAAGGAGGAATGTTAAAATGCATTACAGTGGCAAAGCATCTGACTTTAAATGCGATGGCCATAGGTTCGACTCTGTTCATTCATATTATATGAGTTTATAATCAAATAAATAAGTAGGTCTTAAGTACGTATATTTACGTAAAGTAGAATGACTTAACAATATTCCAGAATAATATTTCAAAACATATTCAGAACACAGTAAAGAACCCCTTTTGAGTGAATGTTAAGAAAACAATTTAAGCTTCTTATGGTCTAAGTAGGCTTTCAGTTTTTTACAGATTGGTTTGTAAAAATTACTTTAAATATTATATGTTAACGTAATATTTTCATGGTATCCAGGTTTCAGTAACTAACTAACTAACTAACTAACGAACTTTTCCCTAATATTCTAATCACTATATGCTAAAATGTTCATACAAATATCTATAGGACAAGCAATTAACAACAATATATGGTTAAATAATATACATACAAGGATATCCCATACGTAACTTAAGTAGAACAAGGATCTTAAATGTTTGTATAATGCGTCATATTGCGACAAGAAATTGCTATTGCATAAGTGATTAATCGGGAACTACTACATATTAATGTTTACACGTGGCTCTCATTTAATTCAGAAAGGAACTATATATAGCTACTTCCGCTATGCAGTAGTAGTTATGCAATTAAGTGCACCGCCCGCCCGCCCGCTGATAAATGCGCGTGCAGTAAGCAATGCAAAACAAAACTACCACCGTACCACTAAACTCTCTACACGTGTTTCACCCCTCAACGAGGCATCATCAGGAGATGTTTGACCACCAAGTGCTAGACACCGAGTGAGCTCCGACCGTCACCGCACTGCTATTAATATGCTTCCTCCTCCCCATTACCACTCAAAAGTCACGCGGCCAATCACGTGAGTGAAAGGCCGGTAAGAGCTAACTACTCAACTTACGCGTATGTTATATATGAATTTGCGTAGTACGATTAGATCAGTGATTTGAGTAATTGTGTTGGCAAATACGTAATAATGGAGAGGAGGAAACATTCACCTGCTCGTTAAATATAGTTCCCATACTCCCGTATCTTATTATTTCTAACTGTTCCAACACGGCCATCCGTAATCCTTTGTTACAGGTATGTAGTACGTCAAAGGAATGATCGTCTGGTAAACTATGTCCTGACTCTAATAAGTGTTTAGCGAAATTAGATCTTTCCGGACGATTATTCCTATACGCGGAAGTATGTTCCTTATAACGAATATTAAAACTACGACCAGTTTGACCCACGTATACCCCGTCACACCCACCACACTTTAACTTATAAACACCCGACCTCCTGCCAACCTCGGTTTTCTCTTTGCCATTGCAAAACGTACGGCGAATAGTGTTATTAGTTCTGAACGCCACATAAACGCCATTGTCCCTTAAGATCTTCGATACTTTTTCAGATATTGGTCCTAAATATAACAAACTAGATCTATAGTTATGGACAACACGTTCAGGTGGCGTTTGATATAAAAGACCCATCACCTGTTGGTTAACCTTCTTCTTAATTAAACCATCCACCATTCGCCGTTCGTAACCATTTGCAACCGCAATTGAATAAATAATACTAAGTTCTTTATTATATGCTTCTGTATTTAATGGGTATGTCATTAATCTATTTATGTATGAATGAAAGGCTGCAATTTTATGTTGCCAAGGGTGACATGAGGAGGATGGTATCACCAGATCGGTGTGAGTTGGTTTTCTATATACCTCAAAAACATGCTGACAATGTTCCCGTGTGATAGTGATATCGAGAAAGTTAATGGAATTGTTATTTTCTACTTCCAATTTAAACTTAATTTTTGGATGTAATGTATTTAAATTTGTTACAAAAATATCCAGGTCTTGCTTCGTACCTGTCCAGCATATGAGAATATCATCTACGTACCTATAATAGTAAAAAATGTTACTGTTACCCACAATATACCTATTCTCATAGTAATCCATAAAGATCTTCGCCATCAAAGGAGATAACGGAGATCCCATTGCCAATCCCTCCCTCTGTCTATAATAATTCCCATTAAACCTAAAATAATTTTGTTCCATGCAAATTTTGGTTAGCCCTACTATTTCGTTTACTTCCTCCGGATGTAGCCTTCTCTTCTCCAATAGACCTGATAATAATGTTAAGCTTTCTTGATAAGGGACATTGGTAAAAAGACTATCTACATCCAGGGAAAGCAAAAACGAGTTCGTGGGTAAAGTAACATCTTTTATTTTATCTATTAAATCAAGAGTTCTTTCAAGACTATATTTTGAAGAAAAAGCTGTTTTAGACTTTATTATATTATTTAACTTCTTAGCTAACTCATATGCTGGGCATCCAATGTACGAAACAACTGGACGAACAGGAACATTGTCTTTATGTATCTTTGGTAACCCGTACAACACAGGAGCTTGTGGATTCATTGGAATAATACGTTTTGACGAGTTTTCGTGTGGAAAAACGAAATTAGAACTCTCTATAGCTTTTTTGACTTCTGTGTTGTACCGATTTGTCGGGTCCGAGCGCAGAGCAACGAAATCACCACTGTGAATGATACTATTTATTTTTTCAATGTAGTCATTATGATTTAAAATAACTATACTATTACCCTTATCTGCTTTAGTAACTATTAAATTATTATCACTGATTTTACGTTTTAATGATTTCGTCACTCGGATCTCGTCTCCAGACGTATTACTAGATAAGTCATGCTTTTTTATTACACTAGCTACCACCGCCCCAACCGCGTTGCCTTTACCGTTCATTGAGCAAGCAATTTCTGAATCTACTGCTAGTTCCTCCACCTCTTTTTGTGTCAGGTTCGGTGTAACATTATATTTGAGGCCCTTCTCCAGAAATGCTAACTCTTTGCTGGTGAGTTGCACACTAGTCATGTTCTTTACCCGTGGATAGAAAACATGTCCAGATTGCCTATCTTCGTCACCAGCATTACAACCATAAAGTCCCCGCCTTACTTCTCCACGTACCCCACCACCATTTCTACCACCAATTCCACCAGCATATCCTCTACCATGTTGAGCTAATGTTAACCTACGTAACTTATCTAACTGAACTAAATATTTATCATGCGCTGCCTGTGAAGCGAAATCTCTTGCCTTATGGTCTAAAAGATCGAATTCTACATTGTGTAAATTAAAAACTAGCTCCGTATGTAATACTTTCAAATGTAATTTTAGATTATCTCTAACCGTAAACCAACGGCGAGATTCCGCTTCTAACCAGACCATTTGGGCCTTACGTATAGCAAAACTAGCCGCATGGCTGACCGTGTTGGAACGTTATTAACGTTGGCCAGATTATATTAACATACGTTCCAACACGGTCAGCCATGCGGCTAGTTTTGCTATACGTAAGGCCCAAATGGTCTGGTTAGAAGCGGAATCTCGCCGTTGGTTTACGGTTAGAGATAATCTAAAATTACATTTGAAAGTATTACATACGGAGCTAGTTTTTAATTTACACAATGTAGAATTCGATCTTTTAGACCATAAGGCAAGAGATTTCGCTTCACAGGCAGCGCATGATAAATATTTAGTTCAGTTAGATAAGTTACGTAGGTTAACATTAGCTCAACATGGTAGAGGATATGCTGGTGGAATTGGTGGTAGAAATGGTGGTGGGGTACGTGGAGAAGTAAGGCGGGGACTTTATGGTTGTAATGCTGGTGACGAAGATAGGCAATCTGGACATGTTTTCTATCCACGGGTAAAGAACATGACTAGTGTGCAACTCACCAGCAAAGAGTTAGCATTTCTGGAGAAGGGCCTCAAATATAATGTTACACCGAACCTGACACAAAAAGAGGTGGAGGAACTAGCAGTAGATTCAGAAATTGCTTGCTCAATGAACGGTAAAGGCAACGCGGTTGGGGCGGTGGTAGCTAGTGTAATAAAAAAGCATGACTTATCTAGTAATACGTCTGGAGACGAGATCCGAGTGACGAAATCATTAAAACGTAAAATCAGGGATAATAATTTAATAGTTACTAAAGCAGATAAGGGTAATAGTATAGTTATTTTAAATCATAATGACTACATTGAAAAAATAAATAGTATCATTCACAGTGGTGATTTCGTTGCTCTGCGCTCGGACCCGACAAATCGGTACAACACAGAAGTCAAAAAAGCTATAGAGAGTTCTAATTTCGTTTTTCCACACGAAAACTCGTCAAAACGTATTATTCCAATGAATCCACAAGCTCCTGTGTTGTACGGGTTACCAAAGATACATAAAGACAATGTTCCTGTTCGTCCAGTTGTTTCGTACATTGGATGCCCAGCATATGAGTTAGCTAAGAAGTTAAATAATATAATAAAGTCTAAAACAGCTTTTTCTTGAAAATATAGTCTTGAAAGAAATCTTGATTTAATAGATAAAATAAAAGATGTTACTTTACCCACGAACTCGTTTTTGCTTTCCCTGGATGTAGATAGTCTTTTTACCAATGTCCCTTATCAAGAAAGCTTAACATTATTATCAGGTCTATTGGAGAAGAGAAGGCTACATCCGGAGGAAGTAAACGAAATAGTAGGGCTAACCAAAATTTGCATGGAACAAAATTATTTTAGGTTTAATGGGAATTATTATAGACAGAGGGGGGGATTGGCAATGGGATCTCCGTTATCTCCTTTGATGGCGAAGATCTTTATGGATTACTATGAGAATAGGTATATTGTGGGTAACAGTAACATTTTTTCCTATTATAGGTACGTAGATGATATTCTCATATGCTGGACAGGTACGAAGCAAGACCTGGATATTTTTGTAACAAATTTAAATACATTACATCCAAAAATTAAGTTTAAATTGGAAGTAGAAAATAACAATTCCATTAACTTTCTCGATATCTCTATCACACGGGAACATTATCAGCATGTTTTTGAGGTATATAGAAAACCAACCCACGCCGATCTGGTGATACCATCCTCCTCTTGTCACCCTTGGCAACATAAAATTGCAGCCTTTCATTCATACATAAATAGATTAATGACATACCCATTAAATACAGAAGAAGCATATAATAAAGAACTTAGTATTATTTATTCAATTGCGGTTGCAAATGGTTACGAACGGCGAATGGTGGATGGTTTAATTAAGAAGAAGGTTAACCAACAGGTGATGGGTCTTTTATATCCAACGCCACCTGAACGTGTTTTCCATAACTATAGATCTAGTTTATTATATTTAGGGCCAATATCTGAAAAAGTATCGAAGATATTAAGGGACAATGGCGTTTATGTGGCGTTCAGAACTAATAACACTATTCGCCGTACGTTTTGCAATGGCAAAGAGAAAACCGAGGTTGGCAGGAGGTCGGGTGTTTATAAGTTAAAGTGTGGTGGGTGTGACGGGGTATACGTGGGTCAAACTGGTCGTAGTTTTAATATTCGTTATAAGGAACATACTTCCGCGTATAGGAATAATCGTCCGGAAAGATCTAATTTCGCTAAACACTTATTAGAGTCAGGACATAGTTTACCAGACGATCATTCCTTTGACGTACTACATACCTGTAACAAAGGATTACGGATGGCCGTGTTGGAACAGTTAGAAATAATAAGATACGGGAGTATGGGAACTATATTTAACGAGCAGGTGAATGTTTCCTCCTCTCCATTATTACGTATTTGCCAACACAATTACTCAAATCACTGATCTAATCGTACTACGCAAATTCATATATAACATACGCGTAAGTTGAGTAGTTAGCTCTTACCGGCCTTTCACTCACGTGATTGGCCGCGTGACTTTTGAGTGGTAATGGGGAGGAGGAAGCATATTAATAGCAGTGCGGTGACGGTCGGAGCTCACTCGGTGTCTAGCACTTGGTGGTCAAACATCTCCTGATGATGCCTCGTTGAGGGGTGAAACACGTGTAGAGAGTTTAGTGGTACGGTGGTAGTTTTGTTTTGCATTGCTTACTGCACGCGCATTTATCAGCGGGCGGGCGGGCGGTGCACTTAATTGCATAACTACTACTGCATAGCGGAAGTAGCTATATATAGTTCCTTTCTGAATTAAGATGGACTTCCGCAAAGTAAAGCCTGATTCTATTAGATATCTCATTTAATTATTTTGATGCATCTATCATTAACTTTAGTAAACAAGCATATAATATATTATTTTAGGACACATTTTAAACTAATTAGGCTATAAATTGTACGGCCACCATGTACATATCTAGAAAATTTCTAATTTTTTCCTTTGTAACTTGTACTAATTTGTCACAAACATTTCTTTACTCAAACATTACAAACGAACGAACAAAAAGAGTAAACGGTATTTTTACTTTTGATTTGAAAAATAAAAAGACCTAGATCCTGTCTAAACGCAAATGAACTGTCCAAAAAATCTGAATATTAAATTTTTTTAAATTGAATTTAATATATTTATAAAGGCTTTAAAATAAGTAAGTAAAGGTTTATATATCGTAGTACCTTTAAAATAATATATCGAGAACGCCCACAGAGAAAGCCATCCATATCTTGTAGACCGAAATAAGACAATTCGATACAGTCATGACAGGAATATCAATAGGATAGCTGTCACCCTAAATCATATCCAATAGATACTTTATATTGTAAATATTTCTAATGACTGATAAAGAGTACATTGCAGATACTTTGACTGCTGTCTTAAGCATGATGTTCAAGTATTTTAAAAAATATATTAAGTTTTCTTATACTAATAATGATAGATATACTGCAAATGACGATGATCTCATACTAATAAATTTATAAAAACATAAAAGCAATGGACTATTTCGGAAATAGTTTCAGTATACTTCACAATTAATAGTCATTCATCTAAAAGACTTATAAAACTATTTTTGTTTAGTATAGTAACTAAAATAACGTAGATAATAAAAAAGTCCATAGAATGAAGTTTTATAAAAAAACTGAATAAGTATTTTTATTTTACAGTTACACAATTAAATGACTGTACTTTCATTTGGAAGTTTTTATATTCTAGCAGCTCAACGGCGAAAGAGATCTCGTCCTCTATTTAAAAATATGTAAGCAATTTTTACTTGCATCGTAATCATTTTATACTATATTTTTTAGACTTTGGAATAACGAATAGCAAATTAATAATTTAATCAAAAGTAGCCCTAGTTTTAAATGATTAGATATCGTGATACAATCTCAAGCTTACATTTGGAATTTAATTTTTTGGTATACGAGTAGAATTTGTTGTTCATAATTAAGTTCAAATTAATACTACTAATAATAATTACGAGATGTTTAATATTTTTCATTTTGTATTATAGAATTATGAATAGTTATTAAGATTTAAAAAAGGAATTACATTTTTACTGTAACACTGTACAATATTATTATATTTTATATTTAAATATAAAATTCCACTTGTGCGCGGTCCATATACAAGTAATGGACATACCAATGCAAATCTTTGTACAGGTACAAATACAGGGTGTACTCATGGTGCTTCATGATAATTAAAATGAACAGTGTGTGATGAGACAAAGCGAAGGCAAATAAAATATTTAAAAGTAATAAATATATTTATTTGTTATATTTTTGTTAATATATAACTATCATTATATTCCAAAACACTAGGAAAGCTTTCATCGTAAATGATGAAAACATTGATTGAAGATTGTTACATACGTATATCTTAAGTCATAAGACGCAGTGAGCCATTAATTTATGTAACTACTGTGTATGGACATATGTAACATGGGAAGTTACTGTTACTTGCTATCAAAGAATCCATATAATATTTAATATTAATTGATTCAAGTAAAAACTAACTTAAAAAAGATTCATATTTTAATATGAAAAATGTATAACCCACGTAGTAATGAGCCCAAGATGTTGGCAGCATTTCCTCGTGGGATCGCTAAATTACCAGATCTTGGCTCACCAAAATAGTCGGGCAATCGTTTCAAGATTTCTTAAAAAAATAATTTATGGACTCCACGGACCCAAGGTTTCCACGATTCTAGAAAAGACATCTAGAAATCATACCTTCGATAATATTCCCAAACTACTCCAAATTGCGATAGCGAAATAGAAAATTTCAAAGTGACCAAAGATTCAAGAGACGAGTTCTTCGTGAAATACCAGTAATTATAGACTTTAAAGTTTAAAATGGTAAGTTTAGGTGTCGCCAGAGACAAAAATTGTGTGAGCATTTTTTAGCCGTCGTGGCGCAGAGGCGCAACGTCTGCCTGTAACGCGGCTAACGCGACAGTTTCTGGGTTCGATCCCCAGTCGGGGAAGATGGATTTTTCTATTTCCATTTTCTTCGCTCTGGCAACTAAGGCAAAGCGCGGCGTTGAGTTCCGCCACTCAACACGCAATGCCTCGAAAACGGTGGAAAGTGGGGACGGAGTAAGCAGGGACTAAGTAACGGAGTGTCCTAACACTAGGTTCTTATGGTTCCTGCAGTTTCCTCTGCCTACCCTGCCATGTGCGGGATAAAGCGTGAAGCTAAAATGAATGTTGCAATATAAAGGTGTAGTTCTTTATAAAAACGTATAGAACTAACTCAGTTTGCAAAAAATATGTTAAAAAATATTATTTTTTCTGTATATTTACTACTAAAATATAAAAAAACATCAACACAACAAACTTCAAATACAGCGCCACTATTTCGAAGGAATATGCCCAATATATAAATGTACTAAGCGACATATTATAAATTCTACTCGTCAAGAATTAATCTGTTTAAACTATTTTATCTTTGCTACACTACAAATATAAGGAATACCAAATAGGTATATTTACTAAAATTTTAATATAAAAGCAATTTTAAACATAATTAAGGGCTTACCCTTAATGTTTTGTAATTTTAACCCTTAGGTTAAAACAATGAAATATTTCAGCAGATAAATTTTATACTTATTTAAAGAGGACGTTGTAAAATCATAGGAAAAGTAAACTCACTCGTACTAGTATTGTAAGAGCTTTATATACAACCCTCATAAATTATGCATACTTAAAGGTTACATACTAAAACTTCCCTTACGCATACCCATATTGCCCATAAACTTACAAACTACTTTGATCTTTCTTCATCCTTATAACAGGTATATTACGAAATCTATAAAACAGAAGTTAGAAAAATGTGATAAGAATCGCCAATCGAATGATTGTTACTAAACTTTGATAATTATTATTTTTCACATTTTGAAGTGGAATGTGCGTTCATAAATTATGCGTAAATTGTAAAGCGTTTTTATCAAAATAATTGACTGATACTAATTGTTTAGTTTATTAAAGTAAAATTAGAGTAATTTTATGTTATATAAAAAATTTAGATATTTCAATATACATGGACGTGGACGAATTCCATATTTGAAGGTATGGGGATGAAATGAAGTAAATGTCATTACTTCTGTGTCAAAGACAAAGTAACCGGGAAGCCATATGAAATCGTAACGTCCAAATAACTATATTGTGTCAAGATGAAAAATTCTGATGATAATAATAAGTTTAAAGTATGTTAATCTTGAATGGACGAATCGGTTCCGCTACACCTATTTAACATATAATTGCGCTAAAATGACTTTATTCATATGGATTACACTATTTGCTATGCAACATATGTCGTATATACATTTTAGCGATTCCAACCACATTTGTTTAAATACTAAAACAAAACTACGAAAAAAACTAAACTATATAAAATATCGGGTTCCGTATGAATTCAGATCCAGCGGAAAAAATGTCAATAAAAATATGTCATTAAATTGATAAAATTAAGCTTCTGTTCATATTTACTCAGTTTGTATATAATAAGCATATACTTAAATGATAGTTTAGAAACTATCATTAGTGGGTAGGTGGGTAGGTAGTATAAGTAAATTGTCTGTTTCATTTATTTTTAACTTCAATTTGTAAAAAAAATGCTTTAATACTCCTATAATTACTATAGCGTTTTTGTTGTTTAATTCTTTTTGAGTTTTCGCGTCTGAATATTTACAATTTACTTTCTGTTAGATAGCACTAAATAGTTTGAGAGAAATTAATTAATTTAAAATTAATTTGAGAGAGAAAGAGAAAATGGTCTTGGCAGACGGACGAAGAGATGACGAAAAAAATTTGTATTTCTTCTATTAAGGTGCGGAATATAAGTGATTAAGTATAAGCAAATTATATAAATCATTGCCAAATAATTTCTATTTTTCTCGCTATTTAAATACACATAAACGACAATATAAACACACAAACAATACACACAATATAAACACACAAACGCACACACAATTTTTTTTTGAATAAGATAACCATATTATAAGAAGCAACTGACCCAAAAAATAATAAATATAAAAATATCTTTACATAGTATTGACACTTTAGAAAGCGTAGGGTTGTGTTACGACCATCCACTTCGGTTCTACTACCATATAACTGCTAAATCTAAAGCATTCAACGACCGAAGGGAATTCAGACTGCAAAGGTTGGGTAGAATTCGTAGAGTTTAAATATTTATAAAAGTGTAGCATTTTTGTTTCAGACATTTGATTTAAAAACTAGTTACTTATTTTTTCATGTGGATATTTTTACATTTAGATTGAATTATTGATACTATTTTCATTGCATATATAAGCATAATACAAATATGGTAACATTTATCTAATAGAATCAGGCTTTACTTTGCGGAAGTCCATCTTAATTCAGAAAGGAACTATATATAGCTACTTCCGCTATGCAGTAGTAGTTATGCAATTAAGTGCACCGCCCGCCCGCCCGCTGATAAATGCGCGTGCAGTAAGCAATGCAAAACAAAACTACCACCGTACCACTAAACTCTCAACACGTGTTTCACCCCTCAACGAGGCATCATCAGGAGATGTTTGACCACCAAGTGCTAGACACCGAGTGAGCTCCGACCGTCACCGCACTGCTATTAATGGTAACATTTTTTTTAACGTCATTATTTTTATTACCTTTGCAAATGAATTTTATAAGGCTTAGTAGTCTTTTAGGGCCTTGTGACTTTATAAGGAAAGACTTTTCCACAAGGGGATACAAACTTACATCCTTTCAAATAAGTCAGTCTACGCAGGATGTGGGTTGAAATATTTGAGCAGTATCTTTCTTATTCTTCTCTTTGTTTATGGCATTCCGAGCGTGCCAGTTGAGCACATTTCACTTCGCCAATATTGCGCTGAATGGAGAACACACAAAGGAAAATATACGGTAAAAATGAGATAACATTACACAAAAAAGGACTGCATGTTTAAATGAGATCCAGCTTAAATTCTTCACCTATAACAAAATCAACAGATATCTACGATATATACAGACAACACATTAGATTAGTAATAGATAATATTTTACAAGGGTGTTAGCTTATACTTTAATATTATTATATTTATTATATTTACACAAATAATTACATCAAGGACTAAACACAAACATTAACAAACACTGAACACAAAGAGGACGAGGGACTTTGAGCGGAAGAACATCATATTAAGGACGGATTAATTTAGGACAAGAAAAAAGGATATGATAAGGGGAACCGTCATCGTCTAAGCCACATTCACACAATGAGTGGTCCCTGGCCCTGATCTTAGCCAGGTGAACAGGTGTACATGCATGTCCGAGGCGTAGGCGGCAAATTGTGGATATAACTTTAAATTGTGGATATAAATTTTTGAGAAGAAAACCAAGGCCGCTTTGGTAAATCAGGTTGGAAAATGCATAATATTTACCTTTTTGTGATTTTGATAGATCCCAGTCTTTAGACCAGGACTTATCCAAGTGAGTAACAGCAAGAGACAACAGATCCTGGGCCGAATTAGAAAAGTGGTCTAGAATGCCACATGGGGTTGCTAATTCTGAAGATTTATTCCCATTAATTCCAGAGTGACCTGGAATCTACATAAGAGTGACCTCCAAACTCTTTAAATGACACGAGTAATCCTTCCTTAAAAAAAAATTAAAGATCCTAATTTACTATGAAACGGGTTACCCTTTATAGCCATTAAGCAGCTTAGAGTCAGTAAATATAACCGTCTGTTTTACATTGTGGGAGATCGTGAACAGGATTGCCTCTAACAAGGCTACAGCTTCGCCTGTAAACACTGAAGATTGAAGATTTTGTGTTGGTACCTGGATCACCTTTGGTCAAGTCAAGATCTGTTGCGATGGATAGGTGATGGAGATATTAAAGGCACTCACAGCAACAGCATTAATCTGTTGACTGTTAGATGGGAGAGGAATGCGAGAATAGGTAGAGGAGTGCTGGATGAGGATAGCACTACCTCCGTACCCGTCAATTCTTTCTTCCTTTAAACAGGCAAAATCTGGTACCTTGAATGGGGAACCAAGCACGAGCCATGTTTCCGAGAGGGCAATAATGACAGGATCATACAGAGAAATAATATACAGAAATTCATGTTTTTTAGCACGAACACTGCTACTATTCCACTGCATGAATGTCAATGGAGCCATTATTGAGGATTTTGAAGATGGTTAGTATGTTTTGGACAACGTTGGACGGTAAAGAAAGTTCATCACAGGTGGATGTAATTCTCACAAGAGTTTCTGTTAAAGCAACTAACAGATATTTTCTGCCAACTGCTGGATTTTCAACACCTTGATTGAGAGCATGACCATTGGGAAGGGATGAGGACCAGTTACCAATTAAGGCTTGATGAGCCTGCCTATCAAAACCTTTATCAAGAGGAGCTCGGAGACTCTTTTAAAAATTTAAAATAACTCCACTAGAGAATAATAGAGAAAGTTAACACCTAAGCAAGAAACTCTCACTAACACGTGTGTCAATCAAAACAAACGCTAGCAAAGTCGCGTAGTACCATTACTGCATTTACTTAGCGTCCAATATATATATATATATATATATATATATATATATATATATATATATATATATATATATATATATATATATATATATATATATATATATATATATATATATATATATATATATATATATATATATATATATATATATATATATATATATAAAAATATATATATATATATATATATATATATATATATATATATATATATATATATATATATATATATATATATATATATATATATATATATATATATATATATATATATATATATTGGACGCTAAGTAAATGCATATCTCTTACATAGTAGAATACTGTCATGATGATATTTAAAATATGCCTGGACTAAATAAGAATAAAAAGCTCTAGAATTGGACGCTAAGTAAATGTTTAATGTGTTAAAATATTTAATAAAAGACGAAATGCTATTATATTCCTAATTGATAGGACGATTTTCACATTTGAATTTATATCACAATGTGAGTGATAAAGTTACCAATAACCTAAAATAGTTGCACTATTTAGGTTATTTGTTTATTATATTATTTTAGGTTTGGTTTGTTCATAGTAGTTTTAAGTTTGAATTTGTTAAATTACAGTTATTGGTAAAAAATACTTGTAGATGATATGGCAGAATAGGGGTATTGAAGTAAGAAGAAATTCCTTTTTAATTAATGTTTTTATTAGATTATTACGTGTAATGTCATTTTGTAGATGGTAGTTTTATCAGCGCTTCTTTATTTTTTTCAGTTTAGGTGAGACCAAATGTGAAAACCGGCGAAGGAAATATCTGTGTATTACTTTCTTATGTAATTTTTTTTTACTTCAATGATCTTCTATGATCAATATTTCTTGAGTAAAAGTTTACACTGTTTTTCTTTATTTATTTAGTGGAGGGAATTAATTCCTTATAATATTAGACTCCATTTTTATATTTAATCACACACACTTATAAACTTATTTCTTTTCTTCGTCTATTTTTCTTAAACTTATTGAAGAAAATAAACATTACATTTGTATATATACATACATAATTATGGGCCTCACAACTAGTTCAACTAAATTAGTAACGATATCCCTGTTATACAAATGTTATGTCAACGACAGACTTCCCAAGGTCGTATAGTCACGCGATGGCGTGCTATAAAAACGCATTTCTATTATATTATATGCTTAATGTGAAATGTTTGTATAAACGACTTAATAGAGTTTTAGTTGGGGGAGGAAATAAAGGAAATTACAACTAATCGTGAACATAATCGTGTGATAATGGATGAAATAAATATTATAAATATAAATTATAAAATAGAGCATCCGACGACTGAACGAATAAGGCTGAAATTGTTTGATATTTTTCTCGAAAGTCAATCAAGGTTTAGCCCTATTTTTCTTACCTATCTTTTTAATATTACTGAATACTTTTCTAAGATGAAGATAAAGTCGCTGAAGGAAAAAAATGATAGAGTATTTGTAGATATAGTACATTTTAAAAGTGTTAAAAATGACAGATCGATTTTTTTTAAATAACGTACCAAAGAACTTAAAAAACTTAGTTTCACTGTAACAAGTAAAATATTTAAAAATAGTCTGTAGACATAATAATAATGATTAAAAAATAAAATTACACTACTCTACTTTACAAAATAAAACTAACAATAAAACAATGGCTACAATTTAAAGACGATTTTTGGAATTTTCTTTGAGAACGATACAAAAATTGTGCCAACAAAGGATACTCTAATCTACTTAACGAAAATGTTATAAAATTTAACAAAGGGGAAATAATAATACATCGTTATTTAAATATTTTTCATATACTTAGTGTATATTGACTATAAAAATTACAAAAGCATTAGGCTGTAATTTGTCATTTATAAATGATTATATTTCTATTAAAATTACATAAGAACCATTTGGAACAATATAAATAACATTAGGCCTTGTATATCAAAGTAAAAATAATAGAAACATTGATATAATTTGACACGCACATGGGCAATAATCTGATAAACTCATTTTACAAGGTGTAACGACCTACAGTTGATATACGGTTGCGGAAAATATAATTACTAATAAATATAATTAAATATAATTACATTATAATATATTTTAGAATTTTCTTTTCCAAATAGAAGTAAAGTGGAATCTTCTTAAAAAACTTTTGCTGATTTATCCATAAACTTGCCCCAGAATCAGCTAAAATATGCCTCAGGACTTTTTGAATAGAATAAAAAATACTTTACCGTATTCTTATTATTGTATTAATTTACTATATTAATTGTTACGCTCTGGTAAGAGAAATCACAAAGATTGGTTATCATAATCAGAACTGGTGCTCCTCCTTTTGTTTATTGGAATTAAAATAGTTCTGAGATTAACACGTTAAAAAATGAACATTTTTTTAATAGAGTTATAATTCAATATATATTTTTAATAGTAAGCGTCGTTATAAAACTTAAATGTTAGCCTTTTATTGAGTCCAGCTATAAAATTTCATTTCGTTGTTCATAAAACGTTAGGACTAGCACGTGGCAGCAATTTAATGAAATAATAGAGATTTAGCGCATCTGGTGTAACAACGTAAACAGAGGATACATAACCTATTTACATCCTGTACGTGTATTTTTTTTACCTTCTAATAAAATTCTGAATAAATTTATGACTGTACGAGGTGTGTTCAAAAAGTATCGCGAATTTTGAATTTTCGCGGGTTACGTATATTCGAATTTCAATTTTTTTGTGGCGTTATGTTGGTACTCATGTCTCTCACTTATGCCGACAACCTCGGCCATTTTGAATGTTCACTTAATTGTTGACAGCTGCTTTGCTTGCACGTGTTTTGGATCGTCTTCGATTTTTACCCATTCAAAAAAATGGATCAAAGAACGTGTATCAAATTTTGTGTGAAAAACGAAATTAAGTGCGCGGATGCATTCCGAATGTTGACCGTGGCATACGGAGAAGCTACCTTGGACCGAAGCAACGTTTATCGGTGGTACAAAATGTTCTCAGAAGGCCGAGAAGATGTGAATGACGAAGAGCGTGCCGGACGCCCGAGCACTTCAACAACAGACGAAAAAATTAATGAAGTGGAGAAAATGGTATTGGCCAATCGTCGAATCACCATTAGAGAAGTTGCTGAGGACCTAGACATATCGATTGGCTCGTGCCATTCGATTTTTATCAATGATTTGGGCATGAGACGGGTCGCCGCGAAATTCGTACCAAAATTGCTCAATTGCGACCAAAAACAGCATCGCATGAACATTGCTAATGAGATGTTGGACTCTGTCCGCGACGACCCAAATTTGCTCCAGAGGGTCATAACTGGTGACGAATCGTGGGTTTATGGTTATGACGTGGAAATCAAAGCTCAATCATCTCAATGGAAGCTGCCGCACGAACCAAGACCGAAAAAAGCGCGCCAAGTTCGGTCGAATGTGAAAGTTTTGCTGACAGTTTTCTTCGATTGCAGGGGCGTGGTGCATCATGAGTTCTTGCCACAGGGTAGAACGGTCAATAAGGTTTATTACCTGCAAGTTATGCGCAATTTGCGCGAAGCAATCCGCCAGAAACGCCCGGTTTTGTGGAAGAACAAAAATTGGCTTTTGCACCACGATAACGTCCCTGCTCACACATCGTTGCTTGTGCGCGACTTTTTGGCCAAAAACAACACACTAATGATGCCGCAGCCACCGTATTCCCCAGATCTGGCCCCCTGTGACTTTTTCTTGTTCCCTAAACTGAAGAGGCCCATGAAAGGACGACGTTATGCTACACTTGACGAGATAAAGACGGCATCGAAGGAGGAGCTGAACAAGATAAAAAAAAATGATTTTTTGAAGTGCTTCGAAGATTGGAAAAACCGTTGGCACAAGTGTATAATATCTCATGGGGATTACTTTGAAGGGGACAAAATAGATATTCATGAATAAATAAATAATTTTTGAAAAAACACAAAATTCGCGATACTTTTTGAACACACCTCGTATGTAACTTAAATGGTAGTTTCACAAGTATCTAGGGGCTCAGAGGAAATTTCTTTTATAACCATATTTGCTTCTACATTAAATCTCATTTATATATATTATTAGAGATTATTGTGTAATAATTATGTTACTTCAGAATTATATATAGTTAGGAATCTCTTGTAAAAAAGGGTATAGTCTTAGACAAAAAAACTATAAAAGCATGCAAGCAAAGCAAGCAAGCCATGTTTGACACGATTACATATCGTGTCAAACATGGCTGAATGCGAATTACGCTGTCATTATTCTCCAGAGAGTGTTAGACCTCCTGCCGAATCGGTTGAATCTCGTTCAATGAAACGAAGATACTAGTTGTTCACGACACCGGTCCTCCATAAATGAGAAACGTTACTATACAACGTGATCTCGGCATCGAGAGTATGTGTGTATATATCCGTCCCCGGAAGCTTCTAGGAAACGGCTGCCCAGGGATATCCCTCCAATAGGGGACTATTGATTTCTCAATTCTTCAATAGGGGACTAATAAATTCTGACCTTAGGCCGTTGGGCTCGTCTAGGCTAGAAATCCAGAGGAGTCTGGATAGCCAATGGTCTTAACCGGCTGGAATGACAACCTGTCCTATCGGACTAAAACACGGGCCATTAATCAATCTGAAGATATATACAGAAAGGGAACCGAAATACAGCGAGTTGTCATTTAATGCAATTACGTAGAATATCTGTCGAAATATACGTCCTACGTGTGGTTCGATGATTTCAAAATTAACTTTAAACATTTATGTTTTCTAAGTATATATTACAAAATAGGTACTTTTAGGGCTATACAATTTTTTTATAGAATTAAATAATAAATGTTTATATTATTCGAATATATACCTATATTCGAATAATATAAACATTTATTATTAGTATTTCACCATTGAAAAAAAAGGAATTGGCTTAGAAAGGAACTAACTTTATTAAGTACACAGATTAAATTTACTAAGAAAGAATTTCAAATTTTTGTTAAAATTCTCTGTTACTAAACTTAATCTATGAACAGCCGAGTATATTTATGTGTTATAAGTTTTTATACAACTTTAGATCAATAAGGGTAGACTGATAACAAATGGATATATTAATGTTATGTTATTTTCATTAATATTATTTCATTAATTATGATTCATAATTTTGATCCATTCTCTATGTTCACATTATTTGACTTATAAGGTTTCTAGAACCTCTACGACATTTGGCGAAAATGATTTTATTAACACGGATTGACAAGAATTCTGTGTTTTCTTTTGAGGTACAGAACTATTGTGCTTGTGCTCTACCACCAATATTCTTTTTTTTTCGATTTCATAGACTGAAATATTTGGTTAAAAACAGTCAATCATAAAAAGGGTTATAAGAAACTATAACAGATAAGCAATTATGTAATACCCTACACAAAACTTTTTAGAAATACACTATTATAAAAATTATGCATTGCGTAGTAGTAGTATTTTCTTTTCAGCACGTAAAATTAAAAATGTAATAAAGAAACATTATCAACACTTAAATTATAATCAATAACTTGAAACATTTTATTGAAAAAAAAAAATGTTCTGTAGAACGAAATTAGAAGAATTATGAATCAAAACACAATAAAAAAGTCTTTACTTGCGAGTATTTACGTCGCATATCGCCGTTGATATATCACAAATACAGAAACTGTGAAAATAGATACTATATATTTTGTATTGGATTCTTTTAACATACATAAATTTATAAAAAATTATTCAATTTTTATGAATATACAAAAATAATATTTAGTGTTTTTTTTATAAAACAAAACAATTTTTAAGTAATTCATTATTATCACACTTAGTCATTTCTTTAAATATGCATACTACATTTTTTATTATACTTGCCGTTTTTCAAACGTATTTGGTACTCAATGTGTTACAAAAGATAACAAATCAAGTTCAAGTCGACTCCACACACTGACCAATGTTATAGAGACCACTAATTAATATTACTAATTTTATAATTGGAAGTCAACAGGAAGGGAAATTGCGGGCATATCCACTCCTTTTATATGATATCAATAACATATATAAGTTTTAAGTGGCTTTTTTTTGTGAATTTACAGTAAAAGCATTATAAAAGTCTATTGATATTCAGTCTTATAATTTTTTTCCTTTATACAGTAAGTCGTAAATAACTGTTGGCTACATTTTATATTCTAGTTGGTCCGTTTAATGTAAATGCAGCAAAAAGGACGCAAGAAACTTAACGATGTTGACGTAGAAATTAAAATTTTCTGTGCTTTAAGATTATTATATTACAGACATGAAACTTGAACTTTATTTCAGATTGATACTTTCATAAAATCTTGAAAATTACCATTACTTTTAGCTTTTTATTACTTTTACCGTTATTGCCTTTGAAGGTTAGGCCCAAGAAAGAATTTAATTTTAAAAAATAGGAGTTTTTTGAAGCAATTATGAGTTATTTGAAATTAAAAAAAATTATCAAGTAAAGATAGTACTCACGCACAGAGTGTTTCGCAATTATTCCATGACTGCTCGCATTTTGTTAAGAATAAGATTATCTAAAAAAATGACAAAAGTAAAAGTCGTATCCAACTATTTTGTATGAAATGAAATTATAAATTATCAATTTTGAGATTTCGATGAGTATTGTTCTATACTCTTCATTCCGTCTAATTGCATGAGTATTTTTTTGTTACATGGAAATACTTATGGACTTTCTCCACCCACGGAAAGACGGAGGGGTATGCCGGACGCTTACCGACTATGTAGGCCTAGGACCATAGGCCGCAGGACTCTAAATCCATCAGTCATCAGTCACCATGAGTCCATCAAATAAAGGGCGGATACTTCCCTAAGTACCTGCTCCTGGATCCATTCATGGAGACGGCGATTTTCACCCTTTTCCTGCGCCCGATGTGCCTTCTGCGACCGGGAAAGGGTATTGCCATACCTATTTCGCAGTTCCTTTCTAGACAGAAAGAAAGTTGTGCGATATCCGCGGACGACTATGACGGCCTCCTGCAGTTTGCCCAGAATATCCATCGCGATGATATTTCGGTGCCTCTCCAATACAAGTCCAGGGTAGAGTGTGAAATGCGTTGAGGATGTCCAAACTATGACACCGCGGACAGGCGCATGATGGCATCTATGGTAGAGTACCCCGGACGAAAACCAAATTGATTGTCGTGCAGGTCAGGCCCCTCCTTGTAAAAGTGGCTCATAAGGCCATCTAATCGCATAAGGCTAGGTCAACGAAAAACAAGTAACGAGAGCCGACAAATTTAAATTTGCAATCGTATACATTTTAAATGAACTACAGTATAAATTCTAGCAAATGTTCAAATTCTATAATTCTGGGATCTAATGAGTAGATTTCTATTAACTAAGTGCCGATTTTCATATAAAATATAAAAACAATTAAGCATAAATATACATATCCTTTAACTGCGTTGACTTAGAATATTGACTTTTACTCAAGGCCTCAAGAGGTCACCGAGGACATTCTTATAATTATTTTCAGTTTGATTCCTCCGTGATTTGGAGAAAATGTTCTTGACAGACAGACAGATGGACGAGTGATTCTATAAGGGATCGGATTTTGTCCTTTTGACTTACAGAAACCTAAAAATAAAGCGTATATCTTATTGTTTTGAATACAATTATAGACATTCATATTCTACTGCGACATTTATTTATTATTTTTATACATGTTTTAATTCTTCCGACGTGTGTCACTATTTGACCGATTAATCCCTTCAGTAATTTATTTATATAACATGTCATTGGTGCTATTGACAAGGTCGGAACACAATAGCTAAAAAACTGAACTGAAGTATGCTTTTTCTGTATGAAATTTTTATCACAGTTGTAAATCATTCAACGATGACAAAATAGAAAATAATAAAAAAAAATATATTTTTTACTTGTACCGACTATTTTTTCAGTTTAAAATATCTTTAAACACTAAGAACTCTTCAAGAATTTACTTACATACTTACATACTTAGATCATGATCAATGTTTCTTATAGCTAAAGTAGCAGTAAGCTTGATATATAGTGGGATCTATTATGCGCAATAAATATAATAAATTTCACTCAATTGAAAATTTGTAATTTTCACGTAAGTGAAAGTTATAGCTATGGGACATAACTAAACAGTTATTAGTTTGGTTGACTAACTTAGACAACAAGTCAGTAGCCGCTTGATTTTACTGGATTTAAAAATTCTTTTGTTGGCAGAATGTCAAACAGTGTTCCAGATTTCAAATTGATATATAAATCATGATAATTTAAAAAATGTACTATGTTCCTATAGTTTTTTGTTCTTTCTTATTACTTAAAATTAGAAGTACCTATACAACTAAGACTTATAAACGAGCAATAGTTGAAAATCAATATTGAGTGATCACAGGTGGATGCTAAACAGATCAATTATGGTACAATAGTTAGGAATAAGCTGTCATTAATGTTTAATGATGTAATGTTATTACATTAATGTCCCGTAACATGGTTACGATATTTATCAACTAATTACTGGCCCCATTCATCATATAATTAGTTTTGTAGTTTAAATAGAAGTATCCTTGTAGTAATACTAATTTTTCTAATTTACTGATTTTTCATGCTGCCCTACTATGTGCGGAATAGAGAATGCAGCTAAAAAACTATTTTATACTTTTTTGGCCATGACTAAAAGCGTATTTTATGTTATTACATATTAAGTTGTCTCGATGCAGGAGGTATTTAGGCTAAAAAAGTTTTTAATATAATTGATCAGGATAGAAACAATATAAAAATATGATAAAAAGTAATAATATCCATAGTGCAAAATCATAAGACAGGGAAAGCTACGAAATATTCAAATCGAAGAAAAAATATGTTCAACTTAACATATATCTTCAATAACGATAATTAAATGTAAAAATGCAAAAGCTTTTTAATGTACAGCTCTTAAATTTATCCGTTCCATACATTTTCTAGTCGCCTTTGTTTTGTTATAATGGAAATAGTTCTGCGCTAGATTGTGGACGGAATGACTTCTATTGCCCCACATCAATTGTTTTCTTCTAAACATATTTAAATCGTTTCAATATTTTAAGCTAATCTTTTTAAAGCTATTATAACTGTGTCACATGGTACAATTATTAATAATATTTATTAATAATAATATTTTTTTTTTAAATTGCACATATTTATTTTACATTATGATGTATAAAGTCATTAATTCTAAAAACAATTAAACATTTTATTTTATATTGTTAAGAGTGTATGTACAAGTAACTACATAAGATTATTTCTTATTTATTTATTTTCTATTAATATTTATCAAACATTAAAGTTTATTTTTCATGGTATTTTGAAATTGGTCTATTTTAACAAAAAAATTCTAAAATATTATTTTTAGAATAATAGTTAAGTACAGTTTGTTTAATATACAATACCACAATACTAACAGTAGATTAACGTTTGCTTTGGTAATTGGAGCCACTGGATACTATTTACTAGACTACTCTACAAACATCAAATATATTGTTAGCATCAGCAATGATGATAATAAAAACAATCATATCTCAAGTTTCAACCATTTCCTAGTTATGATATTATTAAATAAAAGTACCTGTTTTTCCTCTAATTTTATCCTTTCAAAAGTCAACGTACAACGTATATGTACCAATTATATATACATAATATTAAACGTGGCTTAGAGCTCCTCAAGTCGACATGCAATACTTTGAAAGTCGGAAAGTGGGGAACGAAATATCTTAAAACTAGGTTCGTTGATTTCTGCGGTTCCGTTCGTACTTTCTTAATCATCTTCACAATGAAAGATAGCAGAGTAGTTTTTTCTAATATAGACTAATTTCTACAAAAGATAAAAAATCTAACGGCCTTATTCATTAAAAGTTATAGCACGCTTAAAGGCTCGTTATAGAACAGTTGTCAAAAAACGTTATTTATAACAGCATATTAGTGCTAATCAGTTCTATAAACCTATCATAAAGTTATAGAGCCGAGAACCCTACTATAAGAGTGTTTTAAAGTCCAAAGATGGCCGATGGCCGACGAATTGATATGACGTCGTCGAGTCGCTTGTCATCATGAGTGTCAATTTCAGTTTCGTAAACAAAACAATATAACAATTGACATTTTGTTCGATATTTATTAACTATATTTATGTATTCGTAAATATAGTTAATAATATAACAGCGTCGTGGCGCAGAGGCGCAACGTCTGCCTGTAACGCGACGGTTACTGGGTTCGATCCCCAGTCGGAGAAGATGGATTTTTCTATTTCCATTTTCTTCGCTCTGGCATCTAAGGCAAAGCGCGGCGTTGAGTTCCGCCACTCAACACGCAATGCCTCGAAAACGGCGGAAAGTGGGGACGGAGTAAGCAGGGACTAAGTAACGGAGTGTCTTAACACTAGGTTCTTATATAGTTCCTGCAGTTCCCTCTGCCTACCCTGCCATGTGCGGGATAAAGTAAATTCTACATAAGAAAAGTGCACAGAAAATAGCTAATACTTGTCCACGTCTAAATAATTTCAATTCTTTGTCGTTTTATTTCTTTTGACTTAATTTTTTAAAAATTAAGTTTATAAACTAAAATAAAATAAACATTCGCGTTTTTGTGATAACAATGACGCAAATTAAGCCGGTATATGTCAAGCCAGATCCAACAATATATTTTTGTATGTAATATTATCTGTGGTCATACTATGTCGATGCGTTTGACACTTATCATCTGTGGATTTACTAATATTTTCGGCAACTAGTCGACCGACTTCAGTTTAGTGGCAACATTGTGAACTTATAACTCATATTAGTGACACTTTAGTTATAGAATGTTTATAGAGCGTTTATGAATACACACATTTATAGAACGTTCTATAAGCTTATAGAGCGTTTTAACTAAAGTATACTTAAAACGTTCTATAAACTTTTTTATGAATAAGGCCGTAAGTATATATAAGCTACTGATAAATAATAAAAAAATATAATTTTAAGAAACGTTGACTATATGAATATTACTATGAGAAAGTTTTATTCATACAATTTTGTAGGAACATTACAATTTTTTATTACGATTTTTAGTGTGTGTTTTTTTTTAGTTCAGTCTGCGGGACTCCAAGCAACTAAAAATTTACACGATTACAACGGCTAAAGTGTTTCATTTGAAGTATTAGTTACGTTACAAATCAATTAGGAGTAAGATTCTATGTATATTAAAACTTTGAAACGGTCAAAATGAATTTCTACGTGAATTAGTGTCACGGACGTCACATACATATTTCAAACAGATTTAACCATTATCATAAAACTGAAAGATTATCTGCCACGCCTATGACATATCCTCAATGACTGAGTAATTTATTCGAGTGCAATTCATTATCCGCAATGAGCGGTATCTGGGAAGGGTTTTAAGGCGATGGCACAAAAAGGGTTAACATAGATTTTCACTTATCGAATAAATAATAAAACGTATTACCAAAGAAATTAGGTTTAAATTTTTGTAGCGGTTGATAATAGGTTCATACTGAAATTGGTTTTTTAGTAGTTGAATTATGTGGTTCGTAGGGCCAACGCTGCCATCAGAATATTTTGATAAATGCGTAGATAGCGACAGTTATATCACTAATAGACTCTACCAACATATTTATAGTTAGTACAAGTATTTGTGTCAATCGGACAGTAGCACGCAGACAATGACCTGTACTAGAAACTACCCTGAAATATAGTTTTTAAGTGGTTTTTGTCATTTTATATATTTATGGAAATTATCTGTCCGTTTACATTCGGAACTTGGTCTATGTATGTGGTCAAATTTTCTTTTAATAATAACTGTCACTTTTGTTATCGTATTATATATCTAAAATATATGAGTATATGAGTACGCTTTGATTATAGAGTATGTAAGTAGGTAGATCGTATCGTGGGTCGTGGGGATCGTGGGTCTCTGGGAGATGGGATTTCGTTTTAAGTTTAACGTTAGCACAAAATAAATATTAGTAGGCTAAGTTGATCTGAATAAAGGCTATATTATTATTATTTTTATTATTATGTTTCTCTTTTCGGAATTCTCGGGAACAACTGAACCCGGTCCTTTGGAAGGCTTGCGTGGGGACACAGGTCCAACACGTATCCCTTAGAGAATATAAAAGATTTTACTGTGACGCATCACCCGGGATCCATCTCTGAGTAACCATAGCTAATTGCCCAGAGATGGTCGCCGGATAATGCGTAGGAGCTATGGAGGATATGAAAAACTAAATTATTACTATTGAATGGAGTTTGTATAGACTGGGTACTGGGTTATTGAATGAGACTAACGGATGTCCGCCATCTCAACAGTCTCAAATTGAAAGGTCGACGGACGGTGACTCGCTTCCCACTAGATGGGCCCCCACAAAGCGGCGTAGTGCCTCGGGCGCAATATCGGTGTAGTCGGCTAAGGGTGTCGAGATGTGTGCACCGGTTTCAACATCATGAGAAGCTCGTGAGCAGGTTTCCCCGTTATTACGCATGAATTGCACGCGCTCCACTCTGCCGGCCAGTGAAGGCAAGCTAGAGGCGGGGGATAAATTACAATTCCCCTCTGGAGGACTCAGCTCCGTGGGGTCGCCACTCCCTAACAGCTCGCCACAAGCTGCCCTGCGGGCTTATTATTATTATTATTATATAAAATGTGAAGTGTTATATGATGAAGGTCTGTATATAGCGCACAGATAGATGATTCGTTTAGAAGGTGTTGTGAGCTGTCCAGTAAAACATTCGAAATATCTAGTCGATAGGGGATTTAAAGTAAATTTATATTTTTTTAAAACATATATTACTTGTTTGCCTCAACTGAATTATGAAGAGAAACTACTTCATACTACTACTACTTAAGTTAGAGAATAATTTAGTTCACATAATGCAAAGATGTATAAGTCATACTCATAGTGAAGACAAAGGAATCCCAGTGATGAAATAGCTAATTTTCTAGTTTTCGTTTTAACTCCAGACATTAACTGTTAAAATTATACATTTCTAAGGGTTAATATGAACTCACAAATATTACACCTATGTATATATACCAAATATTTTCAAAATTCACCACTATGATCTCAAAAGCTATTTAAATTTAGAGAAATACACACAAAAGTAAAATAGATATCATATTTCTCAAGCCTGTAATGAAAGTTATATCTGTACTGTACAAAATACTTTAAAAGTCATTACATTAATGTGATAGCATCTTATTGCGTACATAAAACAGGGGACATAAAAATACCGCGCACACGGGTCTCTTTAATCTCTTCAAGGATTTATATAGCTTTAATTGTCATGCAGACTTGGATGAAACTTTATATTAAAAATAGTAACGTAAAGTAGTCTGAAAAAATATCATAACTTAAAAGAAATTATAAGTGTAATCCATTGTTCAATGGCCATACGATGGGAATAAATTATTGAAGTTGGACTGTGAATATCATATGTTGTATAAAGTGTAATAACACTTTATACATAGTATTGGAGCTATCTTTACAATGAAGTAAAAATTATAAATATAAATAAATTAGAAGTGGCGTTGAGTTTCGCCACTCAACACGCAATGCCTTGAAAAAGGCGGAAAGCGTGGACAGAGAAAGCAGGGACTAAGCAACGTGTCTGAACACTAGGTTCCCACGGTTCCTGCAGTTCCCTCTGCCTACCCTGCCATGTGCGGGATAAAGCGTGAAGCTAAAAAATAACCTAAATATATGCCTCTGAAACTAGAATTTTCTATGACTTTACCTAAGAATAGTAAGCTTCTTGAAAATTTGAAAATATTTACTAAAAGTAACAGTAACACCAAAACTTAATATCACTTCAGAAATATTATATATGTTAAAGATATGATGTAATGATACCCTTCTAACCGCAAATGCAGATATAAATAAAAGGTGGTATGAATATTATAAATAACTTCTAAATGAGGAATTTCCGAGTGAACAATTTGTTCCCCTAGAACCAGTGCTAGGCCCTATAAAAGATCCAACACCAGGTGAAGTACGGAAAGCAATATCTCAAATGAAGAACAATAAAGCAGTTGGACCAGATGAGATGCCAGCGAAACTGTAGAAAAGTCTGGGACACTTAGGTATCACACGGCTAACAAAGCTTTTCTGTCTCATTTTAAGAACATCAAAAATACCAACTCCTGGCGAAAAAGTCTAGTATAAAACTGCAATAAGACCTGCTTTATTATACGGCGCTGAATGCTGGACCGTCAAACATAATCATGAACAGAAACTTCATGTCAATGAGATCAAAATGTTGAGATGGTCAAGGGGTGTTACGAGGGTCAAACTGAAAGTTTTTAGAACTGGCAACTTAAAAGCATTATATTGAAAAAATAACTAATAATTTTGAAAATAGAACTCTTTACCAATAATATTGAGTATACATTTCATTCTATGTCATTTGTTTTACGATTTGTCATTTGTTTACAACTGGTTTAATGAATTCAAACGTGGTCGAACTAATCTCACCGATGATTTGCGTGAGGGACGGCCTTCTACAGCGACGACTGAAGATAATATCAGTGTTGTGCGGCGTATGATAGTGACTGACAAAAGAGTGACCTATCAGCAGATTCGGACAAGTCTAGGCATAGGTATGAGTCAAGTGCACAAAATCCTCCATGAACATTTAGCGGTCATGAAGCTTTGTGCCCGCTGGATACCGCATAATTTGACCGAGGCTCAAAAACTCCGCCGTGTTGATTGGTGCCGAGAATTGATCCAAAAATGTAACGGAGGTGACTCAAATGCTGTGTTTGACATACTAACGGGTGACGAAAGCTGGATTTACTGTTATGATCCGGAAACCAAAAGACAGTCTGCTCAGTAGGTGTTTCCTTCCGAAGAGTTGCCAACTAAAGTGAAGAGAGGTCGAAGTGTTGGAAAAAGGATGGTGGCCTCGTTCTTCGGAAAGACAGGTCATTACGCGACAGTTGTCTTAGAGGATCAGAAAACGGTTAATGCAGAGTGGTATACTAACAACTGTTTGCCACTTGTCTTGGAAAAAGTTCGAGAGAAACGACCTCGCAGCAGGATCCTCCTTCATCACGACAATGCCTCGTCGCACACTGCTAGGCCAACGATCGACTATTTGGCGACCTTAGACGTGGAATTACTGGGTCACCCGCCGTGTAGCCCCAACCTCGTACCCTGCGATTTTTATTTATTCCCGAAAATAAAAGAAAAACTTCGAGGAAAACATTTTATGGACGCCGAAGAAGCAGTGGCTGCGTTTCAAAACGCCGTTGAAGAGACCCCTAAGGCCGAGTGGGCAAGATGCTTTTCTCAATGGTTCCATCGAATGCAGCGATGTATTGATGTAAATGGACGCTATTTTGAAAAGTTATAATAAAACTAATAATTTGCTAGAATGCTTAGTTTTTGATTTTCTAAGAACTTTCAATTGGACCCTCGTACTAGACGTAATATGTTAAAGAATCCTTACCCATAAAAACTTCTTTTTTTATTTTTTTCGTAGGTAATCAATTTGTTATACATCCGTCCAAAATAAATATATACAACCTTATGCTTCATTAACAATTGACTCCACGTATTGCGCATTAATGGCAAAATCACTTTTTAAAATCTAGTAACATCATTGGGTTAAAATACCCAGAGTTGAATCTAAACAAGTGATTTCCTTTACATAGTTAAAAAACTATTGTTGAGAGATTTTAACTATTCTTAAATATTTATTGAAATAGTTTTAAATTATTTTTGGGAGCTTTTATATATAAAAAATAGTAAAAAGCTAAAATATAGTATCAAATGTTTATTGTGTAATTTACTGAATTTAGTTTAACACTCTACTCGGACCCACGCCCGCGGGGGCGGGTTCGAGTCCTGCAAAAAATAATTAATAAAAAAAAGCATTCTCTCTCGCCAAACGATTGTTCTTTGTAATGATCTTTGGGTAGCGGAAATTTGTAAAAATCTCCCTACTGAGATGCTAACAATGAAATAATTTGTATAAAGCATATAAAAATTTCGACACAGCGTGATGAAGAACTCACTCTGTAGGCTCAGTAGTGAGAGCACTTGTACCTTTCGCAAAAGGGCGCAGGTTCGAGTCCCGCTGCGTTCAAAATTTTTATATGTTTTCTTTAAGTATTTTTTCTATCCTCAGTGTGGATTAACACTTTAAAAGTCATAAAAAAAACTTGTCTACTTCTTTCGTATTCTTAACCAATTCTTGAAGTCTTATTAGACTTTATGTTTGTCTACAAAAATTGTGATGCCATGGTTTTAAAAAAAGTGACTGCGGGAGATGTTAGGAAGGGATGCTACGTAGGCATCATATCTATTTCCTTTAATGCGGAAGAAGTGAGGCATGGTCTTTCTATCTTAGTGAGATCAGAGCTAAAACGAGCTGAAGATAATCTCAGGTAGTCTAAAAATTTTTGTAACTTTTTTTTTTGTTGAACACCCATCTTGCCATCTCTGGATGGATTCTTCCACTGAATCTATGTCTTGAGATAAGCCAATGGGATTTTTACGTTGTCATGAGAAATTGTTTAAAATACAACATTCTTAGCAAGTTTGTGCACTCTTTCATTTTCAACTGTTCCTATATATCTTCGAAGTCATGTTAATTTAATGAATTGACGCAGACGGCCATAATATTATCCGAGTGCGATAAAAAATTTAGTGTGGTTTTCAACGCGGGTTTACACTTTTTAATTTAATGTTTTTGTTATTTGTAACAAATATCCCTTTATAATTTAAATAAACTCCCTAACCGGATTAATGCCATGTTTACTACTGCGCACTTATTGTTATATTATTGTATTAGTGTAAAGTTTTTTAAACTTCTACTTTCCATTTTGAAATAATGAAATATACAAAAATAAAATGTGCAATAATCATTGTAGATATTTTATGTAAATAGTTCAGATGATTTCTAAGATAGCCGTTCGGGATGCTTTACCGCATTTCGGGATGCTTTAGGCGCGGGCTCCCGTCATTCTCTGGAGGTGCTGAAGTCACTGTTCCCACAGCAGGCCAAATTTACACTACAAATTTACCCTGGTCCACTATAAGGAAAAAAATTAATTTATTTTTGTATATTTTAGAACTAAAAACTTTTGTTATCCATGTCTTTAGAATTATTAAAATAGAATTATATTGCACAAGAAGGGAATTTCTTATTTTATGGATCCATAGGCATTTGATACATATGTGTATTTGTTCTGATTGGTTTACATTATATTGTAAATTTTGCTATTAAGATTATTATCACAAACAACCTATACATATTAGATAGCTTCACGCTATTTTCCGCTAAACGATTTTGCCCTTCACCGTATCAATATCAACATATTATATCAACATACTATTTAAAGATACAAGCATTGTATATAGTATTGTATATTGTATTGTATATTGTATTGTATATTGTATTGCATATTGTATTGTATATTGTATTGTATATTGTATATATAGCAAATAAATAAATAAATAAATTGCATTTCCACCTAATTCAGCAGTTTCACCACTCAAAAGTACATCGGGTGAACAGTTTTTGTACGAGGTGTTTTGAATATTACACATTTAGTTTTTTTACTATTCAATAGTAAGTTATTAATTCTAAACCAATGCACTGCTTTTGAGAGAGCATTATTTTTATTGGGATATGCGTTTAGTCATTATAAAATCAATGAAATATCAGCAAGCACACATAATAGTTACACAAATAATATCTGAATTAGTTATAAACTATACATAAAGAAAGAAATATGTTTAGAAAACATTTCAAAATATGTATATTACTATACCCGAACCCGTGCTTATTGCATATCTTCCAAAATAAGCAAATAAGAATTTCGATATAGCTTGGTAAGATCAGATAGCTTTTTAAATAAAACAATTTAAACGGATTTATGGCGTATATTGACATTTTTGTGAAACCTGACGTTTCGAACACTTTGCAGTAGTCCGTGGTCACGGGTAGACTGAGGTGGTTGACTGAGGTGGTGGATGATTCATTTGATATAATTGTTATATCAAACTACAGCCAACGGTTCCTGAGTTGCCTCGCGTACTGCCGTGGATTCCTGCAGAATGAGCTGAGTATATACTGCCCTATGGTGTGTGTGTTTGGGATTTTAAAATTATTTAAAATATTTATTTGATTTTAAAAATACCCAAAAAATCCAACCAAACCACATCGGGTTTATAGAAGTGATAAGCGAATTCATGATATTAAAGCTCAACTTGCACGAAAAAGCTAGTCTATCTTTTACTCATTTTAAATAAATAAAGACTTATCTAGTGTTACTTACATAGTATAATCTTACGTTGGTACAATTTTCCATAATACTTTCTTATGAATTTATATATAATAATAGTAATAGTGAACTCCAATGGAGTACACTATTACTATCATTTTTTACTTTAAGAAAGTAGAATTTTTTTACATAAGATTTGAACTATATATTCGGTTGACTCCTTTTCAGTATTTTTATATTTTAAAATAATATTTTAATACTAATTAAACTAATGACAAAATTGAACCTTTTTATGAAACGATTGTTATTAACAGTTTACAGAGATATCGCATTAAATACAAGTTTTAAAAGTTTCAAAATTGTGTGTATTGGTTATTGAATGAAAATATTATATTAGCGCACAGCTTAGACGATCAATTTACTTAATGACATGAGATTTTTATTCTTATATTTAATTCGCACTTATAATTTTAATAATTTGTATATACTGACAAATCAGGAATTTGTTCTAGTAAAAACGAAATAACTTAAGAATACGTAGCTTACGTACGTAGGTTGACATGAGAAGTGAATTAAAACCTGACCGTTATGATGAAGAGTGTCTAGACTCCCAAAGGATATTTCACAAAGTCAAACATTCGTTTATGTTAAAGACAGTTAAAGTAAAAGGTTCGTGATTATATTTTTTACTTTGTATTTGCTTTTTATAAGTGAAATTACTATTTTCTCGCATATTGGGCGGATATCTTGTACTAGCTGCATGACAAATGAAAACAGAAAATTAATTGAAATAATGAATAGCTGAGGTTGATTAATGAGGGTTAACATGAAATAAATGAAAATACCATATAGTAGATATAATATAATTGTGGTTACTCTTAAGCTAAGAACAGGTACAGTTTACTACATTAAAATAATTAATGCGATATGGCTTTCTTGTGTCTCTCTATGTCTTTTTATAAATTTGAATAAAAAATATTGAGACAAACACATCTATAAAGCTAAATCTTTAGGTTTTTAGCTCTATGTCACTCAGAGATGTTCAATATTTTTATATATAATAATAAATAAAACAAAATATACAAATAATTTTCTGATTTAATATCAAAAATATTCGATTTTAGCAACTAATAATTATTGATGAACAATACAAGACGTTCAGAACACCTGTGAGCTTTAACGGTGACTCAGCTCTATTCCGCCACAAATATGACGCATTAAACTTGATAAATGCGCAATATTAGAGGTAAAAAGCAGTAAAGCAATGTCTCTGGTCCTTCGGTCTACTTATAGTACTATCAGTACCGTATCGGAATTCCATTTTATTGATGTAGTAAATCAAACGTACAATAGGCTGGATTTGAAATTGCGCGTTCAAATTTTTGTATATTTTCTGTAAATATTATTTTCCTTGGCGTGGATTACCACTATGAAAATCATGAAAATGTATAATGAAAATTTTCTAGCATTTTCATCTTTCTTTCAGCATTTTTTCTTCTTTTGTAAGCATCTTTGGGTAGCGGAAATTTTATAAATATCTCCCTACAAATATGTCAACAGCGTAATAAATTGTATGAAACATATAATTATTTAGACTAAATGTGATGAAAACAAGACGCATTGCTTATTGATATAGATTGCTAGGGCGATTTCCAAGAAGCGTGGGTTCAAACCCAAGATCACGGCAGGGATACAATAAAATAATTAAAGTAATATTATTAAAATTCTGGTTTAACATGATCAATCAACTTACTCATTTATTTTCTTTCTTTTCGTCAAGGCTCTAGCTACTATAGCATACGAAGTTATCAAGCTTGCTAACATCCCTTTAGGAAAATTTTGGAAGGTATTCAAGGTTTGAATAAAGTGAGAAGAGAAGAAACAACTTAGCTTTCCATGGACTCACCATGCGGGTGACAGGGCCCATCGTAAAAAATTGTATAAATTATAAAAATGTTTCTTATACACATTTAAGAATTTAAATAACGTTGCTATAACTTTGCTTAAGTACATAAAATCCTACTAGATTTTATGTACTTTATCAAGTGCAAAGATGATATGATATGATGATGAGCTGTGATGATTTATGTTGGGAGTTACGTTTCACGTGAATGGCAAAAATTGTTTCTATACCACCTAGAGGAGAATGTGATATATAAATCTTTAAAATCTTTATGCAAGTCAGGTTTTAATAATATCTTAAATTTGTTTATCCCAGCTTCCATAAACTACAACGTTTTTAAAGCATATAATTGACACGATAAGGACCCGTGTCAATGTGGTGAATTACCGTTTGATGCGATAGGGCCTTATGTAGCTAATTACATTGCAATGCTCAATTGCATACCGAATTTTTGAAGTATATATTTTTTAATTTTACATGAAAATTTTCTGTATTAAGGAATTTTAATTGTTAATGCTAATTTATATAATAAAATTTAAATGACTAATGAATATAAATTAACTTTTATTAATTCTCCAATTATTCATATAAAACTACAACAAAGAAAAAGCTTGGCCTCTTATCGCAGTCAAGTCTAGACAAAAAGACATATCTTATAAATAAGTAATCTTGTAATATACTTCACTTTATAGTTCCAAAGTTTTTTATTTAAATATCAGTTTTTATACGATAATAACATTCCGATAATGGAAAAAGAATGTTTATTTGATTTAGTCTAACTAGTTTTTATACACAGAACAAAGCGTTATCTAATTTGTGCATCACGCTCACTTCAAAAATATATTGCATTTTTTATATCTATCACCACCCTATAACGACAGGATTTTACAACAAAAACGTACACAGTTTTGTGTATAGAAGATTTTATTTATACTCATATAGAATCCTCTCAGAAAACTTAGACAACATATATATCATAATACACTCTTTTTAAATAATATTTTCTCAAGTTCTCAAGTCTCCGACAACAATAATGACGTTCCAATATATTCAACATTTTCACTTAATGGTCTGAATATCTTGTGAAAGCACTTCTCTTATTCCATCATCATCAAAGAATCAAAATATCAGATTTATTTCTCGAAAGAATTCTTACTATCCAATTCCAATATAGCTATTAAGTTCTCCTTAAATTTGTCAGGAAAATTTCTAGAAATATATCAATGTAATTTTATATACCATTAAAAATAAATTATAAATGTACATATTAAGATTATCGTTTGTTTTAAAAATAAATGTAACCGCTATGAAGCTGATATGACAATAATATTCACAATGATGTGATAACAGATTTCTATGGGAAATATATTTAAAATTTTAAAAAACATTTTAATCAATCAGTGATTATAATAATATGTTTCTAGATTAGTAAGGAAAGATGCAAGTTCTTTCTTTGCTCTTTTTCGATGTTTTTGATGTTCTTTGTTGATGTGTGATTTTTAATAAACAAAGGGGTGACATTTATAATTTATTTTAAACCATCTTGTTTTTTACTTCTTTACAACACAATTCAAAAATTAATTTTCTTTTCGCATTTAAAAGAAAATTGGTTCTGTAGATTTAGAATTCGCGCCTTTTATTCAATATAATACTAAAATACAATACCAAAGTAAAGTTTCAAGAACAAGAACATTATCCAAGAAGAGATATCACAATTTTAGCACGGAATGTCCCTATAACTCATCAGACGATTAGTGTAGTGGTATGTTGAGTGTGGGGGTTCCATGTAAAATTGTTACTTCGCTTCAGTTTACCCAAAAAGCGCTAACATAATAAAATTATCAGTTACGATACAAGTTATAACAAAATTTCTATTTAATATTTTCTTTTATAAAGTTGCGTTTTAATAAAAATGGTACGTATGTTACATACCCACACTACTCTGGAATCACTTAGTCAGACTTCACATAACTTTCTCATTATATTGCATCAGATCCGGTAATTGTTGTCATGTTTAACCTATTCTGTTAATAATATTATGTTACAATTTTAAAATATAAATTCACTGTTGTCTCTCACATCGAGATCACATGATTACTTATCATCGTTTTAGTTATAAGTTATATTGTATTTTTTTTTAAATATTTATTTTAATAATAAATAATTTTAAAGCTTTGATTTTTTTGCATCCTTCGCTGCCACCGTACTTATTTTGTACACTTCCAGATCTTATCCAGAATACACACAAGATTTCACTGTATATATCAAGTATAAAACTTATACACATTAGATGGACTTAAAAATTGCTTTTGGCTCTATACATAAGTTTGTAATGCCCGTTTAACATTTTAGTTTTTTTCATCACTCTAACTCCATTTTAATATCTCATAAATATTTAATACCTATGAACGTCAAACAAAATGTGCTTATTAATAAGTACGAGAGGGGAAAAAAAAAAGAAAAATTTAATATTTCATATAATTTCGATTTCGGACACAATTTTGGTGACACTCACTTTTGGTTTTAATTTTCTATAAAAAGGTCGTATAAAAGGGCTATTTCATTTGGTATAATAAAAAATATTTCCCATTATAACACTGAAAAGAAAGCCCACAGCCTTGCCCAGAGATTATAAGGGTAAATTCCGTCGTCACCCTGTTGGACATGTCCGAGCAAAGCTTTATATACGATGTTTATGTTTTGTTATCTACATAGAACCATAAAATAACTATTTATCACTTTTGTAAATTAGTAGTACATATTTTACTTGAACACGAAAAAGCGTTATTTTACTTTTTATGCCTTTAATGTTTAATTTGACTTGTTGTAAATATAAATAGCGAAGAATATCTATCATAGCAATACGAGAAATATTTAATAATAATATATCAGTAGCAGTGTCAACTGATAGTCCTATAGGCACGATTACGCTACAAATAACAATGAAAACAAAAAAAAAACAAATTATATTTCTTAAAGCCTACATATCGATGTAGGCTATATATATATATATATATATATATATATATATATATATATATATATATATATATATATATATATATATATATATATATATATATATATATATATATATATATATATATATATATATATATATATATATATATATATATATATATTGACCACAAAATTATAGTAGCCGATCATATTATTATATCTGAAACTTAATAAAACTTAATAAATTATTATTTAACTTTCAAAGAAAATTTACTAAGTAGACCGAACGACTGCACTTTGTTATTCGTAGAAAGCTAATTGAATACACAGCCATGCAAGTTTAGCACAACATTTTTATTTATTTCTTAACAAATATATGAAAATATTACATTGACAATATTAAATTTAGATCTGTAAAAATATAAATGTATATAGATACAAATTTCTACCTGCTCTCTGATATATACCGTAAAGTTGTAGCTCTTTTGTATGATATATTCGTATTTAGTTTAGATTTACAATAATAATATTAGACAAATACATACATATTTATAAATACATTTTAAATCACTTTACAATTTTTATATAGCCAATATAATAAATACCATATTATTTCTAAAAGTAACTTATGTTTCAATTAATCAACTTTAACCATCATTAAAGCGACAGCATTGTGATTTATTAACTTTTTCTCAGTTGATAAAACAATTTCATCGAAACCCTAGTAATTAGTATCACTAGAAGCTTATCTTTAAAATTTTTCTGATAATCTGTTATAAAAAAATGTTAAAATACGTAAATAAATTTCGGCTATGTCATTAATAATATAGTGTATTTGTGTTTTAAATAAAGTTCACAATATGTAGTACTATCCCACACATAGTACCCTACGCAGAGGGAACTGCAGGAAGTGTTAATACACTCCGTTGCTTGCTCCCCACTTTTTGTAATACAATTTAATTTTATTTGTTTTTTGTTTGTTCATTCCTTTTTTCATGATTATGTAACAATACTCAACACATCATATCTCTAATTAGTTGAAAACAGGCGACTAAAAAGGGCAAATTATAAGACCACATCAGATTTGTAATTGAAGAATGACCGATGTTAGTTTTAGTATGCCTTACTCCCGATAGAATTAGTGAGGTTCTGCGTCGACCGGTGAATCTTAATGCCGCGAATTTAGTTTTTGTAATTCACTCTCTCACTAAACTTATTATATATATTTGTATAATAAGTTTAGTGAGTGAGTGTATTACATTTCCCTATAGTGGGAATGTTATAAAGCACCGTTAAAGTCTAAGCGACGATGTCTTCCGAAAGCGGATTTAATATAAAATAATCCAAGTGGTCTTTGAAGTAATTTCTAGTAATCAAAATAATTTGGTAGCTCTTCCTGAAAACTTTACGTTTAAATACGATCCAATCTCTTTGCAAGGCAAATCTTATCCGGACAGCCACCGCGGATAATCTCCTAATGGTTACCTAAATTAGGTGCTATTTTTACTTTGAAAATGAAGCTTTTATTTTATTTTTGTTTTGCATCGTAAAAGGCAGTAAGATTTTTTCAGTACTTTTAATATTATTTTTTATTAACTTATTACATAAAAGATTCGGCATCAGAACATGATAATATTAAGAATATAAATAACAATTCGTTTAATTACGTGTATCTATTTACTACTCGCAAAATGTCGATAGCAAAATGTAGTACGATATAATTTACAGTATTTGTGGAAAGAGTGTTCATGTCACAACTTATTGTGTTAAGCTTTCTGGAAAACAATTAACAATTCTTCGTAATGCTTCTGGGTGGAATGGAGTTGTGATGAACGTACAGAGTGTCCATTTTAGTGCGAGGCGATGACTCCTATGATGAGGAGAAACAAAACAGGAAATCGGTTTATTAACCTTAATTAAGCGTAATATAACCTCAGAGATGAAAAATTAATATAAAGGAATTTGAGGTACATAAGAAAAAATCTTTGAAGTTTCGCTTAACTTCTTAAGCGATCAAATAACTAATATCTAGGAATCGTTTAAAAAACAAGAATATAAATTAAAAATATTAGAGAATAAAATTAGAGAATAAAATGTTTTGTTTCGCCTCCACAGAGTTTATAATACTAAATATGGAACACAGGTCCCTAGGGATTTTGGTAAAAATATCTGAATTTTGGTAAAAATATTGAATACAGGTAGGAATCCAAGCTCCAAGGAAATCATAAGATCTAATTGGGGATGTAAATATAAACCTGAGAGGACACTCTCTTGGATGAAAATCCAATATTGTCGATATGTATTTAAATGCAATCACGGAGCACAGGTTAATGTGTGGTATTACAGAATGTACACCTACTGAAAAGATATTAAAAGTGTTACTATAAATACTAAATACTAATAAATTACAAAAAAAAAAACTTGTTTGTTCTAGTGACATCAATATCTTATATTCGTTTTATTCATGGTCACCATTTGGGATGTTTAACGTATTTATGTAGACAAAGAAAGAAATATAAAGAATATTTATTATTTAAGGATGTAAACGTTTACAAAAACTAAATGATCATATAACAAATTTAATTTAATCAATAGAAAATATATTAAAACAATTGTGTTGGCAAATGTCACAGTAAATTGTAACTTTTTAATTAAATACTAGTGCCTTTTTTAAAAAATATCCAATTTGCGTCTAATAATGCATTCAAATTTAATATGATTGCCAAAACTCCGAACCGAACTTGTTTTTTGCAGATTTAATTTTTTTTTAATAAAGTAGCACTTAATTATTCCCCGCTTTTGTTTTCTGCATTCTTGTCATCAGTTCCCACTTTATTTGAATTTTACTCCATAAAATTTAAAGATAAGGGAAATATATGTTGAATAGTTTTACGTTGTACGACATTTCCATTCGAACTGTTGACTTATTAGCGTGAAATTGGCTTAACGTTACTCTCTAAGTTCTTTGCGAAATCACAGTCGCATACGAAAATCGAGAATAATGAGAGAGTGGGATGACGTAGCTTAATAATAATATTGTACAGATAATGTAGATGTCATGGAATTTACGTATAGATTACAGATAGTAAAATGTACCATTATAAGTTCTATTTTTACTCAAATAAATGAATTATCCTTTCATTTAGTTAGAACAAGGCGTGGCGTGGTATTTCGTCGTTGGGCTAAAAATTATGATCGGAATGAGAAATCTCTTCATCTCTTGTTATTCAGTCTAACCTTAAATTCGATTTAATAGAAAGGTTAAATTAGCTCAACTATTTGTACCTTTACTGCTTTTACTGTATTATATATATTTAACGTAGTATATAGCACATGCACGAAGTAAATTATTACAATGAAGAAAATTTGTTGCTCAGTTAAAAGAAATCAAACGAATCGTGTTGTATGAGGATTTCACCACTGCTAGGTGGTAAAATATTCCGATGAAATTGGGATAAATTTTATAAAATATTTTTCAAATCACAATTAGAGGATAAAGGTTTTGTACTATTATTCCTTATAAATATAATCCATATAATGAACGCAAATTCACAATATAGCATGCAATAGATTCCAATAATTCTATTTAGAAAGCCTACAACTTTCTATATTTTTACTGTCATTTAGTGTCAATTTATAAAATTCGTTGCAGATAAACTTGGTTCATCCTAGCACATACTCGTAAACTAAAATATAAAGATATCGGTGACTTCGTGCATAGTATTATAATTTATTATATACGCGAGTGAGGGTTGATATATATATATATATATATATATATATATATATATATATATATATATATATATATATATATATATATATATATATATATATATATATATATATATATATATATATATATATATATATATATATATATATATATATATATATATATATATATATATATATATATATATATATATATTAGCTTCACGCATTATCCCGCACAAGGCAGGGTAGGCAGAGGGAACTGCAGGGACCGTGGGAACCTAGTGTTAAGACACTCCGTTGCTTAGCCCCTGCTTTCTCCGTCCCCACATTCCGCCGTTTTTGAGGCATTGCGTGTCGAGTGGCGGAACTCAACGCCGCGCTTTGCCTAGTTTGCCAGAGCGAAGAAAATGGAAATAGAAAAATCCATCTTCTCCGACTGGGGATCGAACCCAGTAACCGTCGCGTTTACAGGCAGACGCTTACGCCTCTGCGCCACGACGGTATATATATATAAGCTTTACGCTTTGTCCCGCATATTGCAGAGTAGGCAGACATAAGTGCAGGAACCATATGAACCTAGTGTTAAGACACTCCGTTGCTTAGTCCCTGCTTTATCTGTCCCCACTTTTCGCCTTTTTGGAAGTTCACTGCATCTTGAGTGGCGGAACTCAACGCCACGCTTTGCGTAGTTTCCAGAGCGAAGAAAATAGAAAAATCCTTCTTCCTCGAGAGAGATTTAAACCCTCAAACCGTCACGTTTACAGGCAGACGCTTACGCCTCTGCGCCACGACGGCCTTCGATTTTGTTTACGTGGTCGTAAAACATTGTCGATATAATAAAAATTAGAATGATGGTCGTACCGTAGCCGCATTTGTAAAATGAGAAGAAAACTGCTTAGCATTCTATGGATTCACCGTGCGGGTGCCGGGCTCATCGCGTTGTAGGAAGAGGAGCTCCGATCAGCGCTTGGGATTTGCTACACTTGGTGTAGGTTTAAAGGGGCTCCTTTAAAATGCATTAACGCTCACATTCACTGTCCGAGCTCCTCCCACTACCTAACCAAATTTTAAACGATTCTACCAAAGCTGCCTTTGAAGTGCGTTCTAGAAATGAATTTATAATAGTTCTAGACAGGCTGAGATCTTTGAGTAAATTATAGAGAGATTTAGCTGTTATACCTCTCGCTCCTACTTCAACCGCAAATAACCTAACTCTAAACCTATTCCTGGTCAGTTCGTTTGTAAGATCAAAGTATTTATTAAGTTTTAGATGGTGACTTTTTGAGATATTTGTTTCCCACGGAACTGTAAGTTCTACCAGTACTATGCGTTTTAGGCTTCGAGAATAGAGAAAAATATCCAGTCTGGATGACGAAACACAAATATCCTCAGGGATTCTATACTGTTTGTACTGATATAAAAAAGGTTATTTATGTATAATTCGAAAGTAATATTAGAAATAATAACCGGAAATTTTAGTTCGATCGATGTAGATAGTCATCAAATAGTATACTTTACGTAACTTGTAGAGGAGATTGCATTTCCGGTTGGGTGGAACATCGTTTATATATGTATTTCGAATATGGTATAAAATATTTTTTCACAAATAAATTAGGTGATATTATAAATTTAACAGTGATTTTATTCTAGTTTATGTAAGCGGTAGGTGTATAGAACCTAGCAGTGGTGAAATCCATATACAACGCGATTCCTTTAATTTCCTTTAACTGAGCAACGTTTACCTAAACGTTGTTCCGTTATTACGAGTATGACATTCGCATTAATCGAATTTTACACTCGTACGTAACAAATTTTCTTCATTGTAATAATTTACTTCGCGCATGTGATATATACTACATTAAATACATATAATGCAGTAATAGCAGTAAAGGTACAAATAGTCTATCTAGTTAAACTAGATCAACTTTCCATTGAATCGAATAGAAGGTTAGACTAAATGACAAGAGATGATATATTTCTCATTCCGTTCATAATTTTTAGCCCAACGACGAAATACCACGCTACGCCTTGTTCTAACTAAATGAAAGGATAATTCATTTATTTGAGTAAAAATAAAACTTATAATGGTACATTTCACTATATGTAATCTATACCTAAATTCCATAACATCTACATTATCTGTACATCTGTAAGCTGCGTCATCCCACTCTCTTATAATTCTCGATCTTCGTATGAAAAATGATAGCGACTATGATTTCGCAAAGAACTTAGAGAGTAACGTTAAGCCGATTTCACGGTATTAAGTCAACAGTTCGAATGGAAATGTCGTATAACGTAAAACTATTCAACATATATCTCCCTTATCTTTAATATATTTTTCGTGGATGTTGACTTGCTAAGATTTTTACAAAAAATTGATCATCATTCTAAGAGCAATTTTTCCATCGTGCCATATGAGTGTCAAGAGGATTATACTAACTTCCAAACTATACAACATCCTAAGCAAAATCGTGGCGTAGAGACGCAACGTCTGCCTGTAACGCTATGGGTTCTAGGTTCGGTTCCCACTCGGGGAAGATGGATTTTATTACTTCTGCCTCCACTGCGAACGGAGTAAATTATTAAGAATTATTTAGAACTCAGAAGAGTAAACTGCTTACTTGTATTTCCACCAAAACGTAGTCACGCTGAAAGAACTGAGAAAAGAACTAGCTCAATTCTAAGAAGCGGAGAGCAGTCATCGCCATTCACTGCGGTATTCTTTCAGCACATAATTTAACTAACATATATAAAACATATAAAACATATAAAACTATAGGAACCTAATGTTAAGACATTAAATTGCTTAGTCCCTGCTTTCTCCGTCCCCGCTTTCCGCCTTTTCGAGGCCTTGCGTGTTAAGTGGCAGAACTCAATGCCACGCTTTGTCTTGTTGCCACAGCAAAAAAAATGGAAATAAAAAAAAACCATCTTCCCTGAGTGGGAACCGAATCCACAAACCGTCGCATTTACAGGTAGACTGGTACGTCTCTGCGCCACTACGGTCCTCGTTCTTCTTTTTCTTTCAAGATAATGATAGGAATATCTTTTACTATCAAATTTTTGGGTCAAAGTTTAATTTATGACTTTTAAACGTAAGGTCGTGTGTATAATAGCAGTTTTTTATACGACTTTAGTCATATTTTACCTTCTCTGTTATACAATAGTTTTTGCCGTTATTTAAAACAAAATGAATACAAGATATTATATGTAATATAGAAGCTTGTTATTTTCCATATTTAGCTACAGAGGTCTACTACCCTATAGTGTAACAAAAAGCCTAATAAAAGATTTGTAGCACTTGTGTGAACGCAGCTGAACTATTATTTGTATAGAGTAATCCGTCCGTCCAAGTGACTATTAATCTTGATAACGAAAGTGCGGTGATGATCTTGCTCTTCGTTTTACGCTTCTTATAAAGATGAGGACTGTCGTGGCGCAGAGGCGCAAAGTCTGCCTATAATGCGACGGTTTCTGGGTTCGATCCCCAGTCGGAGAACATGGATTTTTCTATTTCCATTTTCTTCGCTCTGGAAATTAGGCAAAGCGCCGCGTTGAGTTCCGCCACTCAACACGCAATGCCTCGAAAAAAGGCGGAAAGCGGGGACGGAGAAAGCAGGGACTAAGCAACGGAGTGTCTTAACACTGGGTTCCAATGGTTCCTGCAGTTCCCTCTGCCTACCCTGCCATGTGCGGGATAAAGCGTGAGGCTAAAAAAATTAAAAAAAAATAAATAAAGATGATATAAATATTGGATGTTTAACAAAATATTAGTATAGTTCTTTTTTATCTCATTCATATATTTTATAAAAAATAAAAGAAAATTAATTATTTTGAAATATAGTATTCGTGAATTTACGTATTGAGTGGCGGAACTCTTGTCCGTTTTTTACTTACTAAATTAAGAAAAATAATTAATTCATTACACTGAGAAGGAATCGAACCCACAGCCATCACGCTTGCAGCTACACGTTACTAAGGACTTACTTTGAATATAGGTTATACCTAAAGTATATACAAATATTCTTATCTAAACAGTGAGTCTTTAACTAACCCAAAACTCACGACATAGTACGTAAATCTCGAAATTTGAATATAAAGATCCTATCTAAAGGCTGAATAGTTTTTGTCTACTATTTCAAGAAATGTTGGAGCCTTATTTTGCTTATATAGCTTGTCATAAAATGTCGATGATTTGTTTATAATTATATAAACAAGTCATCGAGCTTACATATTTTTTCTCACTTAAATTAAATTTTTTTAATAGTAATGCCAGATCAAGTGTTACTGTACAAATTTTTAAGCAACTTAATTGACTCTCTTTTATTTACAAGTAAATTTAATTTTGCACATCATTAAGTTCACGACATAAGACATTTTTTTGCAATACCAAAATTTCAAATAATATATACTTCCAATTCCACTTTGTGTACCAGTTGCTGGAATTTCAATAAAAAATAAAATGTATTTAAGACATTTAATTGATATTATTTCAAATTCAAAAATTTATTTTAAGTGTAATTAAGATTATATTAGCTTTATTAGATGTTTTATTATAATAAGTGCACTGTTTTTATTTGGAATACTGTAAGTAGAATTCGTACTAATACTCTTTTACTTTATATAATTTAGGTACACATAATTAACAAGTGCTTAAGACAGTGTTTGTGTATAGTAATCTATGGAACTTAACTGACGTTTGTACTATTTTCTTTTCTTTTAATTTAATTATATACTGTACTGTTTCTTTTAACCAAAAACCTATGTATTTTTTCGCAATATCATATATAAATACTCGTTGAATTATACTCTTGGGGGATATTTTGACATTTTTCATATTATCCATCATATAAATTTTAACTGTATCTGTCATTTTTATGGAGTATATTATATACCTTTATAAATTAATGAATTTATATACCTAGTAGATTTACACACATGTCTTCATATTTGATAAAACCTATTGAGTTGCTTGAACTAAATATTATTTTGAATGATATTTAATGAACGATAATGATGATGATAAAAAATAATTACATTACTTTTCTATCACGGTTCATAACACAAGAAACTGGTGCAAACAGACAAAGAGACAGATTGACCATTGAGCCTTAGTAATAATTTTACCATTACAGTACGAAATTCTAAAAACGAAGAGAATATTGCGTTTTAGTATTCATATTATCTCATGAACGCTACGGTGTTCATGCTGGAAGGGCAAAGTATTTGGAGCGACATATCTCGATTGATTCGCTCATGGCTCGTATTCGATTACAGCATAACACGCTCGGTATTTTGACGTAATCAATTCTACCCTTTTCACCATGGAAGAATTTAGGATCTATTAAGATGGAATTTGTGATACTGGTGAGACGTATTTAACTAATTGATAACTGTTGTATCGTCTTCTAGATATGAGTTGATTACAACACATGTGATAAGCGCCCAGTTCAACTTGGGCCGCATATACAGTGATTTATATCGAAATTTATAATATCAATTATATACCTTAAATATATATTTTTTTTATAAATGGTAGATTAAATTAAAAGAAAAAAATAATTTTAAAAGAAAAATTAAGACTCTTTATTAGACTCCATCACTAAACCATATTAACTGTAACCAAATCAAAAGTTTAAAAAATACTTTAATATAAATTCAAGTAAATGCAGAAAATATGTTAACAGGATTCAACTATTAAGAATGTAACATGATAAAATATGCTTTTATTTCATATTTTCAGTCGCATTACATTTGCTGTATCGACAAAACTGTTGGACGTTACCGATTCCCTTATGATTTTAAGCAAGCTCAGCTCAGCTCACTGCATGTTTGGATTTTGAGATTTCTCTTAGGAGTTGTTTTATTAAATATCCCCTGATTATATTACATTTTAATTTCGATAAATTAACATATTTTTTATTAGTTCACAATAGTTTTAATGTAATATTATAAAATATTTTATATACTTTTCATTTTCAATACATTTTTAATTTGGCTTTAATAATAGGAAAAATAATAATTGTGAGTACCACAATTGTACTAAATAATTTTAGTATTAATAATAAAAATAAAAAATAAAGCAATAACGATAATATATTCTGTTCTGTAGATGTAAATTCTTCAATTCCAAGCCTATAGTATAGTACACGTTACGGCGGGTATTGAAGTGGACTGTATTTTTAAATTATTAGAGGTGTGGTAGGCGGAAAAGGTATCTGCGGGATAGATTGCACGCCTACCTTGCGAGTTCTGCTCCTTAGTTTTGGACCTCCTCAGCAGTATCAGCAATCTAAAGCATCAAGAGTCTCCAGCACATGAGGCATTAGTCACCGTGCAGCTCGATGGGCGCGCGCGGTTTCACGATATGAGAGATCGTTGCTAACTGCGTACTTAAACAGTAGGCGTGCGTAGAAAAGGAATGCGGGTAGGCAAATAATATATAGCGGGTAGAAAAAGAAATTTATGCGATTTAACTACTGGCGGAAACAGTACTCATTAGACAGATTCCGGTTCACTTGTACCATAAGCAAAGCAAAGGACCGTATTTGTATTAAATCAATATTTATTAAAAGATTAACCTAATAATAATAATATTCCCTCTTTTTTCTGAATAGAGAATCTATAAAGACAAACAAAAGTAAAAGATAACAAAACATGCCAGTATTATAGTATATGAAGAATCCTTATTACTTAAATAACAATCTTTAGTGAAGGATCATCATTCATCAATATTGCTGAATATTTTATTGAGGCACTACATTGAGGGCCCTATAATAAAATTTGACTTAACAGCGGCAATTCCACGGCGCATATAATTATTTGCTACTAAATTTATATGTACTAATACACCGGTAATTGCGAGAGCATCATTAAAACAAATATAACGATAATTATGCAAATATTATCTAGATAGATACACACTTAGCGTGGCATTTAATTAAACTTGAAATGAATGATAAGAATTAATACTAATTTTGTATGTTTTTTTTAGCTTCACGCTTTTATCCTGCACATGGCAGGGTAGGCAGAGGAACTGCAGGAACCGTGGGAACCTTCCTTCATAAAACAATAATAACATTCTTTCGCTATCAACTGAGCGGGTTATTTCTATAACACCCGCAATTAGGCAACGTAGAAACCTGAATTTGGTAAGTAGATTCTGTGAGAGCACTAAGAGAAAGTTACAACGGGACCAAAAATTACAACGGGATGGTGACTAAATAAGGTATAATGGACTAAATAGTATGTATAATATGTATTGTACATATAATTTTAAAACAAAAAATACATATATAAAGTAAAATATCGTTGACAAAAGTAGGCTAATTTCTTTCAGCCAATCAGTGGAAGTGGATAAATTTCAAAAAGCGGGATTGAGTAGTGCAATTAAAAAAATAAATATACGATAAAAAAGAAGTATAAATATTTAAATGAAATAATATAAATACATATATGATATATAACAAAGTATATGTTTATATATAGAAATATATATATACATACACATACATACAATATACACACAAATATACAAATTATGCTATATATACAATTTTTATTCTCATAAAACCATATTGCAAATATTATTCTGTCTTTGAACCTTATTAATGGTTTATACCTTTTATAATCCTGCATGAACGGTAGGTATGACTTTCTAAAACTGAAATATGTCACAGATGATATTTTAAATACACAGACAGAATTAGCTTACTTCAGCAAACGCTCTTGTGGATGGTTATTCTGTTTGGACGACGTAAGACGGATAAGAGCTTTTGGATGTCAGTGTCTATCTTTGCAGTTCCTAAGCACTTCAATATTTCAAGCGACTTATTTACGTGATGTGTGAAGTTGTAACTTAATTTAAATGGTATTTATTGTTGTCATATCTCTAAAAATATTATTATATTCTAACTTTCTGATCCATATCTTATATTAACATAATAAATTATATAATAAGATAATAAATCAACAAATTTAGCAAGAAACGATTTCTGTACAACTGCTTTGTGCTGTCTTTGTGTCTTTCTGGTGTTGATTGTCACGCCAAAGCTCAATGATGAGCTAGTATCTATTAAGATAGATTTGGATGATATTTTAAATCCCATAGCAATGTTAATACATTTATGTTGTTTTTCAAACCTGTGAAACCCAAATTGTTCAGTCAGATGAGCACTTCTTTTTTATGCCATTAGAATGACATAAACGAGCGTCTCGGTCACCAGATGGAAAGTTGTCACCGATGCTCACGACCCCTTGTAACACTATTGCCGCCACGTGCCACCATGAAAGGTAAACGTACTTATCAAGTGACGAATATATTGTTATGTGAGCAAAGAAAATTGGTTGGTTGGATAAATAATGATATGAGATATAAAACAAAATAGATTTAATTGTAAGAGCGACGGTTGGCTGTGTTCGTCTCTCAGTGGAATATATTATTTGTATGTCGTAACCAGTCCGACGTGGAGTTGATTTTTACCACAAAACACGCAATTTATCATAAATAGGATTTCCTATATAGTCGTATACAATGACTATTTAGTCGCATACAATGTGAAGCACAAAAATGAAATAACTGATAGATAATGTAAAACGTTCTCTATCAGTTATTAATGAGTTTTTATACGTAATTGTTATTCTCTGTAAGTCTTAAGCTTAACGTCTTAATCATATAACATCGATTCTTGAAATAGTTATCTATTTATATTTCAAGATAACAAGATACTTATATTATAAGAAAAGGATTTCCCCAAGAGATAACTACCTGACATGACAATTAGTTACGAGCACTTTCATAGGAATACATAGATGTTACGTGATGAAGGCAAAGGAAGTGAATTAAGTGTAAAAGACAAGAACTGAGGAAAAGGGCAAATTTACCATCTAGATAGCCGATGAAAAGCCGATAAATGAGAAGAGATTGTAAATAAGGGTGAGGTATTTTGTACTCAGCGTTCAATAATATTTTGTTTTGGAACTTACTTGTAATGTTAAAAATATATTTTAGTATGCTTTATTTTTCTTAGCTATAATTTTTTCATTTGTAGGAAAAAAATTGGTTCTAGTTGATTCATAGTTAACAATAATATCCCTCATAAAGGGGATTGGTTAGAGGATTTAGTTGGCAACGCATTCACATCCTTTCAGGTTGTAAATATTATCAGCGAGGGTGTCTACTTAACATCAGGTTGCCCTTCTGCTCGTTTGCCAGCTTATAATATAAAAATATCTTCATATTGAAATGTCAACTTGACTTGAATACAAGCGAGCAAGCAATTATTATGAAATTAAATGAAGGTATGCTTATATGGGTTAATGGTGCGCGTAGCAAGCGCAGTTGTGGTAACAAATCTGACGAAATATTGATACTTGGAGTCTATGGGCTGCGTAAAATGCCAGACATACTTACAGAGATAGAAATATCATATTTATTATTTTTGATACTTTATTAAATAAATAGTATATATCGTTAAAACAAATTATTTTCATACCATGTAAGCAGTAATATCTGGAATGGGGCTTGTTACTCTTACTATTCCCATCTCAATAAGTTTTATGTGACGAAAAACAAAATATAATACTTATTACTTCAAGCAGTTTTTATTTTGAATCATTTGTAGTAACAAAAAATAAATTTGTTTACGATGTAATGTTGCTTGGCTATTGAGTTGTTAACTTGTTTATAAATACGGCTCGTCGGTTGGAAAGTTAAGGTTAGCCTCACAAACTTAAGCTGCTTAAATTGAAAGAGCTTTATTGAATTAAAAAATGTAAGAAAATTTATAAAGAAAATTTTGCTTATTTGCAGAAATTATTCTTTGAATTTAAAAATACATAAGAAAAGGTGAAAAGTCAAAAGAAATCGACTAGTAAAGAAATGTTTATTTTGTTACTGTCTAAAATCTAACAAATTAAAGTTTTCTTAATATTTAATTGAATTAAATTTTACAAATATGGTATTACTTGTGAATGAAAACAAAATGATTTGGTAAAAAATAAAAAGCATTGAAGCCAATGTAGCGCGTTCAAACAGCGAAAAATAAATTGAATCCAGTTTCCACTGCAAAAGATTAACAAGCAGATAATGATTAGGCAATTTTATATAAAATGGTTTACATTTTTACCAACAAAGGGTTTTAATTTTCACTGCAAAATGGTAATAAGAAATAGTAAAATCAGTGGCTGAATAAGAAATTAATTTGTGCAGAGAACATGAAGTTGTAGTGTAAATCAAGTTGAGTGCGAAACGAAGGCGTCATCACGTTTAGCAAAGAACATTTTATGGGAAGTATAAGCTCTTGAAACATTTTGATAGTTAAAAACAGCACGGAGAGGCCGACTCAGCAAGCAACTCGCTCGTTTTCAACTTGTGACTAAAGCCTGGCATAGTTTCAACATCTTTCTGCTCTTTTACTAAACTATGTCTGGATATGCTGCCTCCGATGTTATTAAGTTATTTATGCCATTTTCTACTATTATATAAAACCTCTGTCCGAATACGCTCAAAACGTTTACGTGGGTTTAGATGTTATTATTTTAATTAAACTTATCACTTCTAGCTTCTTATCTAGTAATCTTAAATTAAATGTTTATGATATTGCGTACCCAAAAGGTTCCACTTAATGTGAAAATCGTTTTAAAGTGTTTGTGTTTGATTTGACAAAGGCCGAAATTGTCCACAATTTTATATGTACCCCCAAATCAGATAATCAAAAAGTATATTGAATTTTTGTTGCCTTTAAGTATAATAAAGCAATACAATATAACTTCCTCTACATTCAAAATTATATGTAATATATCGTTGTAGATTATAATCAACGGTGATTCATATCAACATACGTCATAGAAAGGATATACAAGTGATCAATTCAATATCAAACGTCGCCAATTGCTATAAGGGAGGATTGATCGCGGGTGTTGAAATTGATATGCGACATTTCAATATAGGGAAGATTTTTATCAAATCACAAAGATATTTCATAAAAAAATATTTTTATTTTTTAATTTAATTTGTTTTGAAATAAAACATATGTTTATTATATAATAATCATATAGTAATTAATGTGACACACTGACACATACTAAGACTAAGACGAATACTATCCTAGTTAAAATCTTTAGTTTGATATTATAAAAATAAATGTTATAGTAGTTAGTAACTAATCATCTCACACAAGTTTAATCGTTAAAAATTTAACTGTTCCCTATCTATGTTCGTATGCTACAATTATCTTTTCGTTTTATCTATTTTTAAGAACTGGCTTCTTAATTGGCAGCAATTGGGATTTCCACAGTCGATTCCTATTTGACTGTTAAAGCTAATCTATATGTAAGTTACATATGGAGTAGCTATAAATTTTGCCAGGATTTTAGCGTGTAAGGTAACAAGAAATGATTGTTATTGTACTGAAGTAAAAAATGCTGTACCATTGTGCCACGACAATATCTAAAAATCTTCATATAAATATATTACTTTATCTTGAAACCTGTAAATAGAGAGAAGTTCAGGTCAAGACACTCTGTACTCTTCTATTTACCTGAATTCGAATTGAGTAGCAGAAATCAATATCATGCGTTTGACTATTAAAGCAGTAGAAAGAAAGTAATGCATTCCATTGGGTCTATGTGGATTACTACCGTCAACCATTGCCACCATCACATTCAGTTAAATGGGCTTCAACATATTTATTTATGATATCAGTAGACGTTAAAAATTTTAATATTATTATTCTGTTAGTTATGTTTTCAAGCAAATGTAAAAGCTCTCGGGCTTACAGTAGGCATTTCATTGAGTTGTGATCCTTTTCTTAAATTTTGTATAAAAATTATAATTTCTAATGTAATTGTTGTACATTTTCAAATTTCGTTTGTTTAAATTCTTTACATAAATTTAAAACAGTTACCCTTTCATATATTTTAGAACATAGTGTAAATAATTGTTATTTTCCATAATCTTCTTATATTCATTGTGTTGGTTTCGCCCTTTAGCACCCAAACGTCGCGAATTATTACCGCAAGCGAAGAGCAGAGTGTCTTGACATTAAAATCTCTATATTTAGAACAAACTATTTTAAACGGCAAGATTAACTGTTTTTTACACTATTTCAAGCGAAGACGCAAGCAGATTATACCAAGCGAGATATGTTTTGATAGTTTGCCGTCAAAATGAAATTAAAAAAAAAGCCTGATAAAAAAAATGCTACTATGGGGAAAGCCACGAGAGGATCATTAGTGCTACTAAAAAAGTGGTCCCAATGTTTCTAATCGTGCTAGAGATTACTATACTGGATTATTATATTCCTACGCTCATAACAATGTGTTCATTTATTGATATCAAGTATGTAAAGCGGCTTTTAAAGCTCATTTCAATGTTAAACTATGCAAATCGTGTGGTGACCTGGGTGTAAATAGCTGTAAGTACTTGATACGTACATAATTTTAAGGAAAATAATTTTTCTTGCCTAAATTGCCTAAATTTTTGAGGAAAAATGTACGTAAAAAGATATTTTTTATAGGTAAGAATTTTATAATTATGTTTTTATTAATTTAATAGGTCAAGCCATTGACATTTATTGATAAAACCGTCGTAGAGCATACTCGCAGTCCCGATTCCTGATACCTGTTCGATTCCCACTCAGGCAGAATGCATTATTTTCATTCACTTCACTATGGCTAAAAGGCGAAAGCGTGGCGTTGAGTTCCGCCTCCAAATACAGGAAAAGCAGAGAACACATTGTCTTAGAACTTCCTTCTGTCTGGCTCTGTATGTGCGGGATACAGCATGAAGCTAAAATATAAATATTTGATATATCTATAATATTTCACTGGTAAGTATTTAGCGTGTGACAGTTTTATATTTTTTCTAAACAACTAACAGTTACACAAGAATTAAATTGTTTTAATATACTTTTTCAAATTTGGACCACTACTTGCTACAAAGTCAAAGTCCACTGGAATTGTGGTTTTCTGCATGGAACCCGTTGTTTTAGTCTTGAAAGTTATTTCAAATCAGTAAGTCAAGTTTAGTTAAGATCAAACTCTGAGTTCCCTTAGGATATCAGTAGGAGTTTTCAGCTTACCGGAAGCATAAATAAAGGAAGCGAGTGAGTTTTGTGTATAAGTTGCTGTTAAGTTTAATTTTCGTTTGGCTTTTCGGTCATTTTCAATTCAGTATAAATATTTTTATGTAAGTTATTTTATTTAATTTAAATTGTGCTATTTTCGCGACAAATAACGTATTATTAGTAAGCCTGACCGAGCTTCGAAGCATTTGTTCCCCTGAAAAGAATTAATTAAGAAGATAATAAAATAAAATAGGAAAATAGGGAATTTATTAACAAAGTTTACACATTTTGTTAATAAATTCCCTATTTTCTTTCTACAGACTGTAAAGCATAAATATTCTACTTATAAATGTTGATTTTATCAGGCAATAGAATAATTTATAATATAGATTCACTGAAAATTATGAAGGTGAGAGATTATATGATTATTTTTATAGATGCTTACAGCATAAATAACCTAATTAGAGGTATAAGAGATATAAGATCTCAAAGTAACTTAATAAGAATGTATGATATAGCGGTGACAGCGCTTGTATATCGGTTTTCAAAAGGTGCGAGTTCAAATACATTTAGAGTCGATATTTTATATGTTTTTTTAAAAAGTACATTAATTACTTGTATTAGTACACTTTTTTACTATTAAAGAAATAATTAATTTATTCACATGATCTAAACGATGAGTTAATAATGATGATATACAATTTGATTGTGTTTATACTAAATTAAACAATTTATAATCATAAATAAGCTTTAAATGTTATATAAACAAAATCAACAGCGACATTGCTACAAAAGAAAGGAAGTTTTATTATTGTAACATTTAAAAGGTTTATCTTGCAGGGAACTTCAAGACGGATGAAAAGTTCGGAATTTTACTTGACTTGGTTGAGTTTGCGAAGCTAATACAAAGTTCACGCTGTTATTTGACTAATCTATGGTGATATATTATCGGAAATTTTAAGTACCACACTTAAAATTATTGCTATTGTACTGTATTTTGCAATAAATAACTAATAGATGTTTGACTTCTGTCGTAAATGAATATTGTTTTCATTTCTAAATTTAAAGCTCTAATCTCTCTTTTATCATAGTAATAATAGTATACATATGTACCTAATAGTATGCGACATTTGGGATTCGATTAGAATTCAAAGATAAGATGAAAGAGATTAGATTTTTAATTTATGTCTGTCAGGACTCCAATTAATAATGGAACAATTTTAATTTTATTTCGATTTGCAGAATTAATCGTTAAATACTGTTCGCAAAAAGAAAACGCATAATGCATTGAAGTATGTCATCAAGCATACTCGTCAGATCGGTACATGGAAATTATTAGAAAATTGTAGGTTACGTGTCTTTATACAATTACTGAACCAGAATTTTGTGATAAAATTTGATAATAATCATAAACAAATGAAATTTCTTCTAATTACACAACTGTACTTAGCTCTTAAGGATATATTTCATAATATCGACGTTTTTATGTAGTTGTTTATTTTTGAGTAAAGAAAAATATTTCAAAATACAACCAAAAAATAGTAAGAAAGATGTTCGTTTTACTTGCTTTACGAGACGACTTAACTCTAATTATGAATTATTTTCATTTCCTCATTCTACTAAGATGTACATCGTACTTATTGTTTTACAATAAACATTTACATCAATTTTATTATTTACAACACATAATGTAAAAAAACTAAGTAAACTTCTTTAACTGAATTTTCTTAAATATTTTTAACGCCAATTTACCTACTTACAAAACTAAAAAAAAAGTATATTGAAAGGTAATTTCGAGTTGATAAGGAATTATGTTAATAAAATAGTAGTTTGTTTATTTGTGTAGTTTTTCTTATTACTATATAGATAAATATACGAATATATATGTACAAATGTGCAAATATATATTTAACTAATATATCAGTATACGTGATAGGAACATATTATATACACATAATATTGAAAAATAGCTTAAATCACATATGCATTATTTATAATTATTCTGTAACTCTAAGCTCTAAAATAAGTCAATTAAAAATAAATTGTAAATCATAAAATCTCATAAATCTTTGAACACCTGAGCGAAGAATATCATGCCTTACATAATGTGGATCTTTTTTTTTAAATAAATAAGTTTAGACCACATGTTTATTGCAGAATGTACCTCAGAGTGTCGTATTTTTTAAATAGATCTTTGAATATGACCTTAATGTCTAGACTCACAGATTATTATAAACGAAATAATTTGTCTCTGCCCTCCACATCGCCTCGTATCTGTCGTTTATACAATGTGATTGATGTAACTTAGTTTGCCACTTACAAAACGTGTTTCCAACGACTATTTAGAATTTATGAATTTAATGAACTTAATATTTAGTAATACATGTTTATTTCTTTTCTTTAGGCAGAGTAGGCAGAGAGAACCATAGGAATATAATGTTAAGACAGTCAGTTGCTTATCTGCACCTGCTTTCCGTGTTTTTCGAGGCGATGCGTATGAGTGGCGGAAGTCAACGCCGCGCTTCGCCTAGTTGACAGAGCGAAGAAAATGGAAATGTTAAAATCCATCTTCCCCGAGTTCACAAACCGTCGTGTTTACAGGCAGACTCTATACATCTGCGCCCCGACGGTCTGAATAAACATTTTCTGAACTATATATGAAACTAAAAAATATCTTACGTTTATATACGAGTAAAAACCATAAATTACACGCTTTCTTTTTTTTCCTTTTTTTTTTTTTTTTTTTTTAGCTTCACGCATTATCCCGCACAAGGCAGGGTAGGCAGAGGGAACTGCAGGGACCGTGGGAACCTAGTGTTAAGACACTCCGTTGCTTAGCCCCTGCTTTCTCCGTCCCCACTTTCCGCCGTTTTTTGAGGCATTGCGTGTTGAGTGGCGGAACTCAACGCCGCGCTTTGCCTAGTTTGCCAGAGCGAAGAAAATGGAAATAGAAAAATCCATCTTCTCCGACTGGGGATCGAACCCAGTAACCGTCGCGTTTACAGGCAGACGCTTACGCCTCTGCGCCACGACGGTCCTACACGCTTTCATTTGTAGCATTTTATTTTTAGAGATTTATTTACGTGATAGATAGATGGATGTCATTTCCAGTAATCTACATTGAATCTTTGATGATTCTGTACCATTTATGCATACGTCGAAGTGCTTTCCTGAAAGATTATGAATTTGCATACGAAATGGCGGCACAATACTATATGTTATATCACGAAAATTTTCTCTAGGATAAAAGTCCATTTAATCGTACTCTTAGACTATTTGAATGGAACGATGTCTAGACGATCTTTGTTCAACTAAATGAATAAATATTTCTAGCTGCGGGCGACTGAAAAAAATATTTTATTTTACGCGTAATAACGTGATAATGAGCACTTTGCCTTTCGTATAAGAAATGATACAGATTTTTAACAAATATTGCTACAAGAATTAAGAGATCATAGCCATAAGCTATCGAGTGATAACTTGGTGTTAAAGTTTTAAAGATTATTCATTCAGTGTTTGAATAGAAAGAAGAATATTAACTGTATCTTTAGATTATCTATACATGAAGTTGTCAGCAACATCGTAGCTTTCTCTGCCTTCATTTATACTAAATAATTATTATGTTTGTAATTATTGTGTATTGTAAACTGTGTATAAATCTACAAGGATTTATACACAGTTTACAATTCACAATAAAAACGTAAACTAAAACTGATTTACCTATATAAACCATGTAAATGGAGTTCATTAATATATAAGACGATCAAAATACTAAATTATGTTTACTTTTGAACTGGCAGAAAATGCTAAGCTTATTTTATATTTATTTGATAAATTGCACGTATTCGTCTTAATTACGACATGTTTATAATTTAAAATTAGTGTAAATATTGACTCATACATCGCCCGCATATACTGTGCGGTAGACTGAAATCGTCAATGTCATTCACCGCTGCTGATACCTACGACAACATTTACATTACATGAATTTTTTTTAAGTTAAATCAAAAATAAAATTGTAAGAATCAACGAAAACATCAAATTCTCATTATTTTCATATTTTTTATGTACTTAAATTTTTTAAGCTTTCCGATTATTTTGTAAGCAGAGTTTAGCTTACCTCTTCAACAGGGTATGAAGAAAGAACCTAGTGTAAAGATACTTTCTTATGTCCTTTGTAAGAGTTGTTGCGATTTCTCACGACGTTGCGTGTTGATTCGTAACTTAACTTCGCTTTGTCAGGTCAAAGCGAGAAATTACTCAAAGTGGAGACGAAACATACAACCATCATGTTTATAATTTGATATAGATCCATTGCGACAAGATGGTGTCTTGATTGAAATTATTCACATAGAAAATAGCATATAAGTATTAGGTAAGACATAGGAAATCAGCTATTCAGTGAATTCAATCTTTCTGTTCAATGGATTCAGTAGATATCTGTAATAAAAATAATATTATTTATGTACATAATGGAGTATAAGTTTATTTTTAATGAAATATCTGCTTATTACTTTTATTTCTTTCTTTGTTAGCTTCACGCTTATACCCGCACATAGCAGGGTAGAAAGAGGGAACAGCAGGAACAATAGGAACCTAGTGTAAGAACACTCCGTTGCTTAGTTCTTGCTTTCTCCGTTCGAGTTTTGAGGTATTGCGTGATGAGTGGCGGAACTCAACATCGCGCTTTGCCTAGTTGCTAGAGCAAAGAATATAGAAATAGAAAAATCCATCTCCCCCAACTGGGAATCGAATCCAGAAACTGTCGCGTTACAGGCAGACGTTTCGCCTCTATGCCACAATGGTCCTCACTTATTGCATATTATTTAAATTAGTTTACTTCAATCACGCAATCACTTATTACTTAATATTTTTTTGATACTAAGTTTCGCCAATCAACACGCAATACCTTAAAAGGCGAAAAGCGGAAACCAGAGTGTCTTAAAACTAGACGCGAGATACAATATGTGGCTATTGTAATTAAACAAGCCAGGTTTCTTCTTCAATTACATTTATTAACACTGAGTACAAATCGGATATCAAAAGCTACAGCATGGCTGCTTAATGTTCTCTTCAGAATGATACTCCATCCACTGAGAATGGTCGATTAAATATTTATACTATTTTATTTATACCCCCACACAGTTGACCACCGTCGTGGCGCAGAGGCGCAACGTCTGCCTGTAACGCGACGGTTTCTGGGTTCGATCCCCAGTCGGAGAAGATGGATTTTTCTATTTTCTATTTTCCATTTTCTTCGCTCTGGCAAAACTAAGCAAAGCGCAGCGTTGAGTTTCGCCACTCAACACGCAATGCCTCGAAAATGGTGGAAAGCGGCGACGGATAAAAGCAGGGATTAAGCAACGGAGTGTCTTAACACTAGGTTCCCATGGTCCCTGCAGTTCTCTCTGCCTACCCTGCCTTGTGCGGGATACAGTGTGAAGCTAAAAAAAAAAACAGTTAAATACTTCCAATACAATTTAATGTTGCCAACTAAACTATTATAATTTAATTTTTGAAATACAATTCCATAATAAAATATATAATCAATTATAACAATTAGTAAATTATTATAACATCGGATATTACAAATACTAAATTTAATTGATAAACTATACAAATAATAATAAAATATCGATAAATTATAGTACAATTGATAAAATCGTCATAATATGCTCAACGTTTTGATAAAAATTATTTTATTTTGTTAGCTGCTATACGTTGCATCCCATTTGTAACACGGTAAACAGTGTGAACCAGAGAAAAACATAGTAAAGTGATAGTACTCAACGCAACGCTTTGTCTTGTTACCAGAAAGAGAAGGATACTTGTTTCCTGAGCGGAAGTCGAATCCACAATCGTTGCATTAGATGTTATGTTAAAAGTAGGTAGTCTACATTTAAAAATGCAATTTTTAGAGAGAGAAGAAACAGCTTATCATACCATGCTCAGACCGGTGCTTGAGACTTGCGACCCAAGTGTAGGTTTAAAGGGCCACCTAAAATTGTGTTAAGGCTAACGTTCACTTTCCGACCTCCTTCTACTACCTGACCAATGAAACGATTCCGCTAATGCCGCCTTCGAAGTATGTTCTAGAAATATATTAGTAATAGTTCTAGACAGGCCGAGATCTTTCAACTAACTATAGAGAATATTCGTTATTAAAAAAATATTTTAAATATGTTTACCGAGTATTTGTTAGTATTAAGCTCTATAGCCTTGTATTGGAACAGTTTTAATATTCATTATTTTGTTTTAAGCTATTCTTCATGGTTTAGAACGTTTTATTAAAAGTTGTTTTATTGAAAGTTGCACAAATCGCATAGCAAATTATTAACTCCTGAAAGGCTTTTGTGTACTTAATTTATTGAAAAAGATATACATATATAGTTTTTATGACATCAAGTTAATCTCAACGTTAACCACGGGATGTGTTTTGTGTCATATGCAGAACTAAGTGAATTCTAAATGACAACGAGAGTAAAGTCGAATTTATAAGCTAGTTAACTATAAAATACTTACATAATAATAGTCCAGAATTAACTGATTGATTTCTGTATTTTTATATTTTATTATCATAAAATAACAAATTCAAAGAAAGAAATCAAATATAAGTATTTTTTAATAAAAAGTCTGTGAAGTTATCCAATGAATAAAATATTATCTTATTGTAATATTTTCTACTTAGTTATATAATATAAATAAACTGATGCTTTGCATTTCAGTCATACTATATATATATATATATATATATATATATATATATATATATATATATATATATATATATATATATATATATATATATATATATTTAAATATATATATATATATATATATATATATATATATATATATATATATATATATATATATATATATATATATATATATATATATATATATATATATATATATATATATATATATATATATATATATATATATATATATATATATATATATATATATATATATATATATATATATATATATATATAATAAGGTTTTTTAATATTCTTTGTGGAGTATTAAATTGATTTTCCTTAAGCTATTGCGTACAGTGGCTTATCTAACTACTTGTCTTACACGAGAAAAGGGAATTCTCCAAGCGGATTGAAATATAGAAATTTTGGTGGCTTTATTGAATTATTATTTTATATAAAATTTTGAATAAAATGATATCTATGAATAAATTTGGTATAGGTGCGTATCAACGTATGAGGCAGTGGCACAGCGTCTATAAACTCGATCTTGATACTTCACGTAAAGCTTTAATAACAATATATATATTTGAATCGTCTTGTGGATTGTTACGATATTTTGGAATATTAAGAGTTAAAAAATTCTAAACAAAGTAACTACAAATTTGTAGAATTCGAAAAACCTTTCCATATAATAAAACTAAATTGAAAAAATTTAATCGACGCTGAAAACAATTTATCAAAAAAGGTCAGAATTTGTATTATATTGTCAACTTATTTTAAATTAACGAGCTCAAACGCTTCAGGAACGTCAAAGATTTTATTTATAAAATCAATAGATTTGATTCACATCAAAGTTCAAATGTCAATTTATTCATTAATAGATAACGCTTAGTGTTTGTACATAACATATTTACGTGATAAAATTTGAACAAAAATCTTTAAATTCCCAATCTAATGTTTTTTCTATTTTTATATATATTAACAATATTACCTGCGTGCACGATTTTGTCAATGTAAAAAGACCTAATGTAACTTTCTTGTAAGATGTTGTATAAATTATATATTACATATATTGGTATTACTATAAATAATACATAGTAAATATTCATGACAATAATTTTACTTTCATTTTTGTTTATTTAAACTAAATATGCCTAAATAATTATTTGAAATTATATGTAGAGTCTAAGTGAGGAAAAACTATAATAATAAAAGATTGAGGCGGCCCTTTTATTAGCAGTCCTCAGCAATTTCCTGTTTGCGCGAAGTAATATATTGGCGGCAATTGAATTTTTTTGATGAATATACCTTCATATTATAACATTTAAATCCATTCAAGAATGTCTTTGTTTTTCTATATAAATTGTGTTAAAATTTTTCCATACGAGGGTTTAAAGCTGCGCTTGGAACCTGTCCAGGCGCTCTGACTAATAGCGTTACCTACAAAGCTATGTCTTTTTTCATGTTTTCATGTTTTACATGGATGGGTAAATGGCAGGTAGATAGATCTACAGGAACCATAGGAATCTAGTGTTAAGACACTCCGTTTCTTAGCCCCTGGTTAATCGGTCTCTGCTTTCCGCCTTTTTCGAGTTATTGCGTTTTGAGTGGCAGAACTCAATGCAGCGCTCTAGTCGATTCCTAGTCCTTCTAGAGCGAAAAAAATGGGAAAATCTTCTCCAAGTGGGAATCGAACCCACAAACCGTCACATTTACAGGTAGACACTACGCCTCTGCGCGACAACGGTCCTCTGCTAAAGCTATGTCGGATTTCACATTACTCTTCTCCCTCCTTTCCGCCCACTTTAATTATTATAGTTATAAATTATCTTTGAATGAACTACTTAAAATAAATTGGGTGATAAATCAATATAAAACTAGTTAGCATAAATATTTTCGCTAATTGTTGCGGCAGTCAAAAGTAATTAAGACGAAGAGTTCATAGACGAGTTGAAAGCATTGATTGATACTTTGTTTCAAGGCAAGTGGAAATTCCTTTAAGAAATTTAATTAGTCAATCTTTGTATTGGTGTGGAAACTATTTTTGATTAAGAATATTATTAATTTATTGGGGTTGCTATAGTTAAATTTTGTCTCAGAATAAATAGATAATTTTCATGTATAAAAGTGTCGATACTAAAATCAACCAAGAACAAGTAGATACAATAAATAAGTCTTGATTTCATAAAAATTCATATTATTTTAATATTATCTAAAGATATTTTAGTTGCGTTTCTAACTACGTATCAGGATTAGGTATTAAGATTAGATTTTGCCACGAAATATAAATTTTAAGCAATTTAGAATATATGATATCATAAATATAAAAAAAAATATCTGTTGTTAAATGGTATTAAACTCCTGGAATGAGAAAAAACAACTTAGCGTTTCAAAGATTTACTGTGCGGGTGCCGGGCCCATCGTGTTGTAGGAAGAGGAGCTCCGAGCAGCATTTGGGACTTGCTACCCAAGTGTAAGTTTAAAAGGCCCCTTTAAAATACATTAACGCTCACCTTCACAGACCGAGCTCCTCCCACTACCTATCCAAATTCTAAATGATTCTACCAAAGCCGCCGTCGAAGTGCCTTCTAGAAATTAATTTGTGTTAGTCCTAGGACTAAATTTGTGTTAGTCCTGTCTAGACAGGCCGAGATCTTTTAGTAAACTATAGAGAGATTTCGCTGTTATCTCTCTCGCTCCTACTTCAACCGCATATAAGCTAACTCTAAACTTATTTCTGGTCAGTTCGTTTGTAAGATCGATATATTTATTAGGTTTTAGGTTGTGACTTTTTGGGATATTTGTTTCCCACGGAACTGTAAATTCTACCAGTACTACGCATTTTAGGCTTCGAGAATACAGAAAAATATCCGGTCTGGATGACGAAACACAAATATCCTCAGGGATTCTATACTGTTTCTCATACGTGTCCATCACAAGTGTCCAATCAGGAGCTGGTATAAAGAAAGGTTTTTAATAATAATAATAATATCTAATTATGAATTGGATGTAATTAATTATTTTCAAACTGCTAGGCATACAGCAGCTCTCCTTTTGCTTTGTTCTGGCAGGACAAACCTTCTTTCAAAAACGTGAGCGTTTGCTGGTTGTTATGTTTCTCTGTGATCTTGCTACTGTAAGACTAACGGCTTCACGTATGATTTTTAGTACTTTGTCATGGCGCCGCGAGTATTGACCACTATCCAAGAGTACTCTATACCCCATCAGCACATATATAGCTACTGTGCTCCCCGCTGCCTCTTTACAGATATAGCAAGATTCACCTATTACCCCATCTTACTAAATTACTTTGATCTGGAAGAGTCATTTGGATGGATGTGCCATTTTAAAGCTAAAAGGATACAGAATTCTCTTATAGTTATCCACTTATTTTGCATTTCTAAGCCCAATGAGTGCACCTTATACTTATCGTTCTCGTCTTGCAGAATAAAAGATTTTATTATATCTATGTCTAAGTTTCCTCTTTGACCATAACTTTACTTTACTAAATTGTGCTCGTAACATAAATTGCTTATGGAATTTATTTAGTCTTGACTTGAGCTCTGGAACACTTTTGTCTCTTGGAAGTGAGGTAACAATCTCATCCCGTGATTTTCCCAGAGAGTGTGTTTTGGCGACTCTTAGATGTCTGTAGATCTCTGATAGTTTCTTTAGTCTGTGTCGGTGTCTGCAGAATGCGCTAACCCAAGCCAAAGCTTTAGCATCTTTATGACGCTTGCATCTAACTTTGCCAAGAGGGTTTTATTAAAATCATATACGAGGAAAGGCCAATTCAGATGCGATGTTAGAAAACTGTCATAAGTCCAAGCTTCACATTACTTATTGGTTGATGGTCTACCTTTTCAAGATTCGTCATAAAGCTGTCGACGGGTAGAGTTCAGCATTTGTAATCTATTTGCTGAAGTAAATATTGCATAAGACTTATTTTCAATAACGTACAAATGTTTCAAAGAAGATGAAAGAGAAGCTTTGGAGAAGCCCAATATAAAGTTTTGACAAATCCAAACTTTGTACAAAGAACGTAGGTGATTTTTTTAGAAATATTTTTAATTATGGCGGCAGTTAGAAGTAATTAAGATGATTAACTCATACAGAATATAAGAAAAAAAACAAAGGGCATTTTTTTGCCATCGGTATACAAATAATGGCTTTTCTTTTGTTACTTTATTTTTACCAAACTAAAACGAACGGATATGGCGTCCGCAAAGAATGAAGTTAGTACAGATCTAGTAAAAATATTGTCAATGCAAGTAGCTGCAAAATACATGATTCTTGTTTGTTTTATAAGAAAATTATTCAGGTTATAAGAATTTCCCAAAGATCCAAATCTTATTTAATATTAAATCACGTCATATAACGACATCCTTTTTAGATGTTTATTATTTTAAGTATAATTTATCAGCTTAAGGAAATGTAAATTTTATATATTTTATAACAGTCATCAATTTCAATAATATCTTTTATTAATATAATGATAACTCTACCAAAAACACATTTTACATAAATTTAACTCACTACTTGGAGTCCAGCTCCAGCCATATAATATTTGTATACTTCAGAATACTTATTACATGGACATATTACACATATTAGATTACGCTATTTGCATTGCAGGGATTGCTGTATTCGGCTGAGATGCGGTGTCGCTTGTGTTTGACGTTATTCAGAATGTTCATTGTTAAACTATAATGTAGTCAAGTGTATGAATGTACTCGTAGTTATTTGGATATAAAATTTAATATTACAATTAAATAAATAAATAAATAATAATAAAGTTAGATAGGTTTATTTATATAAATTTTCACTTTTGTAAATATAAAAATAAAATTAAAGTATACTTCATAAAATTTACCTTAAATATATTTAGCCCTGAATTAATGTTATCATGAAAGGAACACAATTATAAAATATTTTTGTCCTAATATGTGTACTGTAGAAGTTTACTACACCTTTCGATGTATATTTATCATAAAATAGATATAAAGAATGTACAAATAGAGTGAAATAAAAAAAATAATTACAAAAATAACAATTTTGTAGTGCTTTTTCAAATTATGAACAAAAAATATTAATAAAAAATGAAAAAAAATTAATTTGAATGATTTACTAAAAAGTATGCAGATTTAATTCAATTAGTTAAAGTATGCAGATTTTATAGAATTCAACTTGCTAGCTCGAATTTTCACTATACAAAAGAAAATTTAATAAAAATTCCACTTAAACTGCAACATTTATATGTTGGTGCTAACGAATTATTTTATCCTATTCGTATTATTGTTGTGTTGTTATACCAAGTTATACAATTTTCGCGGCGAATACACACTGAATTACGCAAATGTGCGTCGTGAGCGAGATTTTGTTCTGTATCTACAATTTCTTAATGCTGTGTATTCTGTGAAAATACGAAATGAAATTTAAGATCTAATGCTTAATTTGACATAATATAAAAAGTCGTATACAAATCTTTTTGTTTTCACGTAATGTTTTTAGGTACTTATATTGTGATATATTACTATAGAGTTATAAATATTTTTTAAATGTAATAATATAGCGTTTCAAAGACCAGCTAAAACCAGGGTCAGGAACCACTCTCTATATAAATGTGGCTTGGACGACGTTTCTCCTTAACCTATCATTTTTTTTCAAGTCTTAAATTAAACTATCCCATGTACGATGTCCTTCCTACCAGAATCTCTCATCCTCTCAAGGTTCAGGGTTTGGTAATATTTGTGTTTAGTCGTTTACGTATTTTTTTAAGTAGATTGTGCAATATGGGAGCTGATTTGACAAGTCGCAAGAGATCATTTTCTAGGCTATTACGATATCGTTTTATCACAGTGTATATGCGGACTCCGAATCTGTAGTATGGAGATCTAGCGGCGACATGACTTACTACCTGCTGCAACTACTCTAGCAAAATTGTTGTGATTTGTTAAATTCCGTCCAGCCCAGTCTTCTATCGTTTTTTTTTACTTATAAAGGCGAAGCTGTTATTTCCTAGACTTGATAAAATCTTACTCGTCCTTACGTAATTTATTACGTAAAATCACAACTTTTTTGCAACTGTTTATTTTTAACATTTATTATAAAATAAAATGTATTATATTTATTTAGAGAATTATTCTGATTTGAGTATTTATATGCTTCTTAGGATTAGTCGTCAAAGTAATCTAGTTACAATATTATTGGTCTTAGTGTTAAAATATTAATTTTCACTATTTTAATATAATAAAATTTTATACATAAAAGATGTATCTTTTATGTATAAAATTCTATATACAAATATTTAATGAAATTGGAGAGTGATATATCTTTTAGGATTACAGGAAGCCAGTCTCTTTAGAAATGTTTTGTAAGTTATGCCATATTATCAAATATGTAACAGAGTCCCCGTTGTCATTTTACTTCTATGCACGTAGGCCGTTTCTGACATAATGTCCAGATTACCAGAGACCTTATACACCTTACCTATCTTATTCATTGCGGCAATAGAGTTTACGATTTTATTGTAATTAGATTTGCTGCATCATCGTTTACAACATATGTAACAGGTAAGAACTTCTATAAAGAAGGCTCTATTCGAATATGATGTTTTATATAATGACTGAGGCGTTGAGAATTATTATAAAACGCATCAATAATTATTTTGTTTTTATTTGGAAATGATCAACTCTAAACTAATTAAATCACAAAATTATGTTTTTTTATAATTCCATTAGTTATTAGTTAAATCAAACGTGTAACAAAATTAATCTGTAAAACTAATTAAATAACTGAGTCCAATTATCTAAAGCTTAACTGTCAAATATATCATCTTATAGGAATTGATGTACAAACGTGATAACATTTTGGACTCATTGAAAGTATCAAGTTAAACCTCAGTACATATCCATAAAGTAAGAATAAATTACAAGCCAAAATAATAATTAGTTACTAAAAGACGAATGAATGCATTTGTACAAAAAGTCAAAGGAAAGAGCTCAAGCAAAGAGTTTTCATTAAGGAAGTAACAGATTGATATATTTTATTGGAAGCCCTATATTTTGAAGTTTATAAGTATATATTTGTTTTCCAAGTCTGTTGGTGTCTATTTTATATTGTCTATAGTTTGAAAATATTATAATAATAATAATGATAATGAAATCTAAACAAAGTATTTATTATATGCAAATCACAACTCCGTGTCTCAAGTTCTGTGGACAGTACATCCATTATATATTACATTTGGCGAATTTAGCATGGTAGTTGTCTGAACTTATTTTGCATAAAATGAACTAGATATAACTTTGTAATTGTTTCAGTTTGTAATACGGTTATAAATTAATAACTTCTAAGAACTTGCCAAATTACCAAAAGAACTTGCTTAATTCTATGTACCATGTAGATTTACTCAAACGAAAATTTAAAACAAAATGAGGCAAAATAAAGAATTACTAATTAAAAAATTTAATCTGGTCGTGTAATATGGCTTTCTTAAAATAAAATGTGGGTAAGCTTCACAACGAGAAGAAGGTTATTACTAATGCTTTTTAATCCCATTGTAGAAACGTATTTTTTCAGAATGAATTCTACGCTATATTTATTATTCATTGATTACTTTATATTTAATCAAAAGTGTTATTTGCTTTTACTTTATAAATTTTGCATACTACGATTGGCTTTATGACAGCGTTGACTTGGTACCAGTGGCACAACAAATCCAGGAACATTAAGCTCCATAACCTGCCAAACTACCTCGGAGGCAGAGGAAGCGGGGGCACTGGAGTAATTAGAAGAAAAGCAAATCGGCCCGCAGAGATAGGAAGAGTGAAAAGTATGCATCTCATCTCAATTTGCCGCAATTTGCGAGCCACTGGTATTCTGCAACTGTTGCGCTTAATCGGCACCTCACTCCGCACTAAGCAGGGATCAGAAAACCCCAAATAAGCAGACCACAATCCGGTACTTTTCAAAATGTGAAGTCAACAGAAGGTCCAGTAATAATGCATTTTGGCAATCCATTAACTTAGATTACATGAAATTATTTATCAACAATAATAATTAGTATTGTTAGTAAAATAAATTTAAATTTCCATTGCATCTACCAAAAATTGCTTTATTACGTTTTTTTTCTATGGAAAGCACAAAAGCTGCTTTTATATTAAAGAATAATTCTTATAACAGCTAAACAACATGTCATTCGTGTGAAATTAGTTTATCTTGCCTATGTAATACAGTCATATTAATAGTCACGCTCTGTTGCATGAAATCATATGGTTGTCCTTGACTTGATTTAGGTTGTGCCTAAATTTTCACAGTGTTTGAATAATGTATGTATGAATGTATGTATAAAATGGATTAAATAATGCATTTTAACGTTAGTTTCTTCACTTGTTTATTCTATTCTGTTACAATTTCACATATAAAATATATATTATTTAGTACGATATTAGGCTAAATATAAGTCAAACAATCAAATATAGTTTTTATTATTGACTATCTGCCAGATTTTGGTGTATGTTGCTTGTACAAGATACTTATATATCGTGATATATCGTGTTATATATGATATATAATACATATATTGTGAATGTAACCGCTTATTATTTAACCTATTGAACTGCTCTATTGTTATTGTTATAATTTATGTTCTATTTTATTATATTTTGTGTCACTATGATGCTGAGAACTGGTAAGATTCATCTAAATCTGTTCGTTATTACTGCGTGAAATCGAAATGAACATCTAATCTCATAAACTTTCACAAATATAATATTTTTTTGTGTAATTTTTGTCTAATAAGATGAGCTAAACTGAATATTATTTTGCAAAAATCACATGAGCTATTTATATTTATTCAAGGTATTTTGTTTAAACGTCCTGCTATACGAGGTTATCATAAATTAGAATGATAAACGCTAGTATTTGAAAAGAACTCGGAAATTAAATGCTTGCTCCAGTGGATTCAATTTAGGGGCCGCAATTTTTTTTAAAGGAAATCCACCTTTAGTCTAATTATTCATCAAATTTCTTTGTGATTTGTGCGTTTTAACAAATGTTATGCTCAAAAATTTGTAGAGTAATTTCTTCTTAAATAATATTAGTGATGATGTCATTAAGGAATTATCTACTATGATTAAATTTCAAATTTTAGTTAGACTTTTGCCATACACTACGTACAGCAAAGCAAATAAACAAAATAAAACACAATCGACAGATTATTTTAAGTTATAATAACTTCTCTACGTATAAAACATGGGTGCGTACAAAGTACACATGTCAGAAGTGAAACTTCTTTGGCGAACTAATTTATAAATCTTGTTTATATTTATACAAATCTAAAACTTTAAATTTCCAAGATTAAGAGGAAGGGAAAAAGGCAGATAGGTTAGGAATTTAATTGTCATTAAAATAAAATAATTAAAGAGAATTATTAAAATAAATTTATTTTATATTGTTTGAAAAATAATATAGTCAAATCTCAGATGTTGAATATTAAATTAAAATTCCTCGTGATTTTTTGTAAATATTAAAAATACCTAATCCAATTTAAATATATACAAAATTTTTGTAAATTAATGATAACTTTAGAAATTGTAATTTTTAAATTAAAATTTTGTCAAAAGAATTTATGAATTATTGTTATTAGTATTTTATGCACAATGATTTATTGAAATCTCTAATGATGAATTGTAAATAAAAATGCCACGTGTTTTTTGTCAATATTAGAAATTATTAATTAAGTTTTGTTTTTGAATTCAAAATTTAGAAAAGCGAATTTATGAAATATTTTTATTTTATGGTAAATGATTTATTAAATTATCAAATGACAAGTGGCAAGTTGAAATACCACATGTTATTTGTAAATATTAAAACTACCTAACCTTCAAACCAATTATCATAAAAAATTGTAAATAAACAAAAAGATAACAGATATATTACTTACTTCGAATAATTGCTTGATACAGGACAACTTGCAAATTTATTCACAAAATTTTCACAAAGTTAATGATATTGTAAATATTACGCTATGCGACAGAAATGCCATCTAAAGTTCTAATAATTAACTAGTAAACGAATACACAACCAATAGGACGTGTATTCTTTCTCGATATCCCGTATTCTCTTTCTCTCTTGTTCAATCTTTCTCACTATAGCTGTCTCCCACCTCACACTCCATAGCACTATGCGTGATACGACGTTCGCTCTGTCTCACTTTTTCTCTCAATCTTTCTCACTCGCTTGCTCCCAACTCTCACTCCACGGCTAGTTGCTCATGCTACGTTCGCCCTGTCTTACTCTCTCTCAATCGGTCACGATTACTCTCTCTCTCTTTTCCGACACTTCCGTTGCATACCGGCGTGACGTTTCATCTGTAAAAATTTTACCCTCATGCGCCTAAAGAAGTTTCACTTCAAAACTATTGTTAAGTTTCTTACAAGATACGTGATGAAATGATCAATCGGTATGAAATTAAAAATTTATATTTTTTTACCATTTTTAAATTAATTATTGCAAATAACAAAATCGGACATGTTATAATGAATATATTTAAAATCTAAATCGCATAAAAAATCTAAAGTAAACAACGTTTATATATGCAACGAAATTTAATATAATAAGTACAATTTTTTTCAGATTTTTTGGATAGTTACTATTACTGGCTGAAGCCAGTAGAAAAACTGCTCTTTGATACAAATAAAGATAACGACATAAGAATAATTGAATAACTCTGCATCAAATTGTACTAGTGCGTGTATTGACTGCAGCACTACAAATGATAATCGAGACTAATTTGTTTATTTAATAAAATAAATCAAAAGTGAACTAGAAATGTCTAAAATTCAAATTCGAATAATTTTATTTAATGCCGCAGATCCGAGAAGAATCGGCGCAAGAAACTTAGCGAGACAATATTTTTTAAGTCGTCATAAAATTTTACACTTACTCATTTTTGACCATGACACATTTCAAACATTAATTAGGTAATAATTTTTAGCACGCAAACGCGTATAAAACAATGTTTTTTGGGTTGCTATTGTTAACTATAGATTTGGTTTTTAAAATTATTTTATAGTATTATCAGTTAATGAAAAATGAACAAAATAGTTTAAACCAGCAAATCAGAAGTTTCAGTTTTATAAATATATCTAGTACGTACTTGTCATATAAATTGTAGTAGATTTCAAGTCGTTAACATAATAATTATTTTCTAAAAAATGTACTTTTTTTGGAGTAATTTCATTATGTTAACGATTTTGCTAACAAAATAATATGACCTCAAACAAATTAACGTTATTTACACAAAAAATCAATTCAATTGTTATTATTATAATAATTTGACACTGCCCTTATCTGATTAATATCCTAAAATTATTAAATAAAAATATATTATTTTGAATTTAACTACTAAAATTTATAATTACACACCTATGAGGTGTTAATTAATAGTTTCTTAACAAAAACACACAAACCAGCTAGTAACAGCAAGTTAAACCATTAAAAACTTTGTATTGAGAGTGAATGAGTCGATAACTAACAACTGAACTCCGGAAATAATTAAATGGTAAATTTTCTTTGACGCTTTAAATAAATTATCATTTTCAAATTCAGCAAAAGACGGCTTTGTAGAAATTATTTTTATTTATTGGTAAAGTGTTTTTTTCTAATTCATTTTAAATATATATAAAAACGGCAATAATAACTGATATTGTTTTGTTCGAGTAATAAAAAGTGGTGCTGAGGTTATATGTTACATCTAACTGGTAGATTTTATTGATTTGGCTGTATGTAAGGAATTTAGTATAAATACGAGAAATTACATATTAAGTGGTAAAACTCTATTTTTAATTTTATTTTACCAGAGTAGAGAAACGCAGCCACATATATTATTTACAGTCAGACGCTAATCGCACGATGACAGCTTTGACATTCTCATCCTATTACCGTACAATTTTCAACGCAGGTCTCCTTCAAATAGTGCCAGCGACACTGCTTATAGGCAGCTCGCATCCATCCTTTGCGAGCCTTATTTATATCGTCGATCCACCTTGTTACAGCGTGTGTTGTATCTATCCATCTGCCCATCGTTCCATCGACCATCTGTTCGTCTCGGGCCGGCCCTGTCCCAACTACAGCGTGGTGATTATTCGTGCAATGTCGGTGACATTAGTCCATGAGCATTATTGCGGATTCTGTCTGCCAGAGAAGCTATAAGCATTGCTTAAACTTTGTTAATATCACTTTCTGTGCAACTTTGAACTACCAACCCAACGATGAGTGCCCACGAGTGCGTTGACGGCGTTATATCTCGTATTATTATATAATTTTGTGATGCACCTTTTTTCCTTTACGCAAAAAATAAGAAGATTTTTTTTCTTTGAAGCAATTATGAATATACTTTATGTATTTACTTAGAATTATTAAAATTAAAATAATATACAACGTCTCTTAATTTGTAAATACATACATTCTACGTCATATTTAACAATATCATAATTCTTTCGCATTATATAAAAATAAATATATACAGGAAATTGGGCACATTCAGGGCACTCTATTCAAAGCTCTTCTCCTGAAGGGATGTATCACACGCTTTATGTACAGTCATATAACTCATTAAATGTTGAGAAGACCTGTCAGGACGTTGGCTCTATAATGAGGCCATGTTCGGGTAGAAATTGTCCTACATTCCGTAACTTACTTACCAATTTACCAGGAGTTGTAAACAGTACGTTTGTATTAGTAATTGCAGGTTTTTTTTGTATCGTCTTTGGTTTGAAAGTAATAATATGTTACGTATTTGTGGTTATGCGTTTAGTTCTAAGAGTAAGTTACGAGCACGTGCAAAGTTATTAATTTAAACGTGATTTATAAACGGCTTAATTTTTTTCACGCTCTGTAATTATAAGATTTTTTTTGTTTGCTGTAATATATAAATATATAAATATAAATATATAAATATAAATGCTGTAAATATATAAATATAATAAGTCTGAGATAATCCTAACATTTAAAAGAGGGCCAAAGGTTTCGCCCCGAAATGTATCAATAAGTTATCCCCAAAACAAACTTCGAGATCCTTTAAATGCGGCCTGTATAAATACTTACAGAGTATGAGTGAAGGCTTTATTGGTCTCTTGACTTTTAAGACGATTTCTTTCATATATAAAGGAATAGGCAATGAGAAACTAGTTTCTAGCATGTACTGTTCAAACCATGGTAAATAATATAAGAATATCTTTATGAATATCAAAACTTAGTATTTACCTTATCAATCATTTTCTTTTCAAAAACAGAAAAGAAAATAGCATTAACGTTAAATAACGTTAACGAAAAACTGCTTAGCATTCCATGGATTCACGGTGCGGGTGCCGGGCCCATCGCGTTGTAGGAAGAGGAGCTCCGATCAGCGCTTGGAACGTGCGACCCAAGTGTAGGTTTAAAGGGGCCCCTTTAAAATGCATTAACGCTCACCTTCACTGTCCGAGCTCCTTCCACTACCTAACCAAATTCGAAATGGTTCTGCTAATGCCACCTTTGACGTACGAGAAATATATTATATGTTGAATATCGCTATTGTTGAAATATTTACATTTTATATTTTGAAAATATCTAAAATTGTAGAAATTTAAACGGTTAGGCACATCAATTTATTAAAATTTAGAGAAAACTAGTAACCGCACAGCTTAGCCAGTCTAAACAGTTGAGACTGCACCGAATGCTTGTATGTGCCAGTTGCATAACTTTCAGAGAATGGAAAAGTTTGTACAGTGCCACCATTTTACAATTTTACTGCTTTACTGTATACGACTTATGCTTGTATATATTCCTAAATTGTTTTTCAATGTTTTCTGTATAGTTTTTTTACTTTATTTCACTGATTTTTTATTCTACCAAATTTCACAGATTCTACCAAAGCCGCCTTTGAAGTGCGTTCTAGAAATGAATTTATAATAGTTCTAGACAGGCCGAGATCTTTTAGTAAACTATAGAAAGATTTCGCTGTTATACCTCTCGCTCCTACTTCAACTGCATATAAGTTAACTCTAAACCTATTCCTGGTCAGTTCGTTTGTAAGATCGAAACATTTATTAAGTTTCATATGGTGACATTTTGGGGTATTTGTTTCCCACGGATCTGTAAGTTCTACCAGTACTACGCGTTTTAGGCTTCGAGAATACAGAAAAATATCTATACTGTATCTCATGTGTCTATCACAAGTGTCCAATCAGGAGCTGGTATAAAGAAAGGTTTTTGTGTGGGTTTTTTATAAAAACCTTCTTTCAAAAACGCGTTATTGAGCGTTTGCTGGTTGTTATGTTTTTCTGTTATCTTGCGTAAGACTAAGGCTTCACGCATGATTTATAGTACTTTGTCATGGCGCCGCGAGTATTGACCACTATCCAAGAGTGCTCTATACCCCATCAGCACATGTATAGCTGTCCCCACTGCCTCTCAGATATAGCAAGATTTATCGGTACCCCATCTTACTAAATTACTTTGATCTGGAAGAGTCATTTGGATGGGTATGCCATTTTAAAGCTAAAGGGATACAGAATTCTCTCATAATTACCCACTTATTTTGTATTTCTAAGCCCATTGAGTGCACCTTATACTTATCGTTCTCGTCTTGCCGAATAAAAGATTTTATTATATCTATGTCTAACTTTGCTCTTTGATCCTAACCCTATTTTACTAGATTGTACTCCTATCATAAATTGCTTATGGAATTGAAGTCTTGACTCGAGCTTTGGGACACTTCTGTCTTTTGGAAGTGAGGTAACAATCTCATTCTTAGGTGTTTAGAGCTCTGATGGTTTCTTTAATCTCAACCCAAAACTATTTTTGTCTCTAAATAAGGTTGAGGTATTCGCTGAATGCTCTAGCCCTAGCTAAAACTTCAGTTTCTTTTTGACACTTGCATCTAACTTTGCTAAGAGGGTATTAAAATCATACACGAGGAAAGGCCAATTTAGACGTGATTTTAAAAAATTGTCGTAAATCCAAACTTTCTTGACATTATTATTTTTTTTTTAGCTTCACGCTTTATCCTGCACATGGCAGGGTAGGCAGAGGGAACTGCAGGAACCATAAGAACCTAGTATTAAGACACTCTGTTACTTAGTCCCTGCTTACTCCGTCCCCACTTTCCGCCGTTTTCGAGGCATTGCGCGTTGAGTGGCGGAACTCAACGCCACGCTTTACCTTAGATGCCAGAGCAAAGGAAATGGAAATAGAAAAATCCATCTTCCCCGACTGGGAATCGAACCCAGTAACCGTCGCGTTACAGGCAGACGTTGCGCCTCTGCGCCACGACGGTCCTCAAAATATATTGCTTATGTTATTTTACTGCACTTAACGTGTTGCTCACATGCTCCATAATAATCAACTCAACTGTTTTGGGAATTAGCCTAGACAAACGAAAAGAATGTAAACAACTATATACACTTCTAAATACATAGTAATTAGCTTTACACTTTATCTCCCATGTTGCAGTCTCCCATTATACGTCTAAAAGCTGTCGACTAGTACATCTAAAGCTGGAGTGCGGCCTTTGTAATCTATTTTTTCGCCGACAAATTTAAAAGGTGCCGCTGCGGGAAGTCCCGGATCGTATGAAGTATATTCAATGTTTCGTCTTCCCAGACATAAACAGTGGCACTTACTAGGTTTTGTCCTTATTCCTTTTGTCCATGCACAAAACTCATCTACTTTATCCAATAGCAGCTAGCATTGTTTTGGGTACCTAGTCAGTATCGCAAGATCGTCTGTAAAAGCAAGATTCTGTGTACTTGTTTTTGAACCGATAACTCCATTTTTACTTTTGTTTAATTAGATTATCTATTAAAATATTCATTACGATATTAAATATTATTGGGGATAAACAACAACCCTGAAAAAGATCTACTCTATAGCCTAAAGGTTTTAAATGGCCGTCTTTTGAGGTTATAACGAATTTTAATTTTGAATAGTATGACGCGATTATATTGCTTACTATCGTAGGAAAATTGTACTTGTATTGTATTTGTTGATCGTGATGTATTGACCCAAAGGCGTTTTCTAAATCTATACTACACACCGTAATTTGCCTCTCACACTTGCTGGCGTCTTTTAAGCTTTCAGTTAACAAACTATTATGTTCCAGGCATCCAGAAATTCCAGGTAGAAATCCTTTAATTTTTTATTTTACCATATAAGTTGTGGAAATATTTAAAAACAGATGAACATTTTTTGTATACTATATAGGGGATACCATCAGGACTTGGAGCTTAGCTGGAGTTTATTTAGATGGTTTCTTTTTGATTTATTTATTTATTTCCTCTAAAGTTGGTGGGTCACCTTGAAAGTCAGTGTGAGGAATCGCAGGTCGTTATTTATTTGGCTCCTTATATAGTTTTTCTAAATTAGCCACTTCGTACGTGCTTCTATAATGTTCATAAATTGCCTCATTGCTCAAGAGAAGCTTACCTCTATCTTCCTTAAAAATGTTTTTTGAGTACTCAAAAGGATTTTTATCAAAAGCTACCTCGTGTTTTGCCCGATCAAAATGTTTATGATGTTCTGCGATTTGTTTCGATATACCCTCAATTAATTTCAGTGTTGACCGTAGCGCCCTAGATAATTGATGACTAAGATAATTATCGCCTAGAGCTTTGGCCGCACAAAGATTCTTTTTTTCTCTCTTTTTTTCCTCCTCATTTTCGACTTAAACGCGTTTTCTTTGTTTTTACGAGCGTAATGATTTGGAGACGGATATATTTCGTTAAAAGAAATATTAGAATATGAAATTGCTATGTATTTTCACTGACAGTGCAGATCTAATATGAGATTACAGCTTCAGTTTTTTTTTTAATGTATTTCGATGGATCGGTTATAATCTCTTGTGATTTACTTATGTTACTGCTTGTACTTGTCTACATATTACTTTACACTTTATTATATTTGCGGTACGTATCACTTTTGTATTTTTTCTAATTTTTGTTAATTTTCTTTATTTTCTTTTGTGAATTAAATTTTTAAGTTTTTTTTTAAACATTTCAAAAGAAATATTCTATAGGTAATTTAATTAACAAATATACATAATTTTATTCTTATTTTTAACATTACAAAAGTATACTTACAAATCGTGTTACTTATAAAAGGCTAAAAAAGCTTTAAAGTTAAGCTTTCAATGACACTAATTACTTCGGTCCCCATGAAACTCTTTTATTAACAGAGAAAAAGTTAATTAAATCTTCGTGTTGTCGCGTTTGGTAATATTTAAAGCTAATAAAAGTATAAGTTACTTCACAAATAATATCTTATTATCTATATTAATTGTCTTCATTTTTATATATTTTTAAGGTAATAGTTTTTTCAACTTGTAAAATAAATAAAAACATTCTAATATCGTCTTGATTTAATATAAATTCGACAGGAATTGACGTTGTGTTCCAGGAATAATGACAAAGTGCAGAGTCTCGTTACTACTTAGTCACTAATAATGTTTCATACATTTAGCTTGCTTAGTGAGATTAAATAAAACAATTTAACCGGATTTATCGCGTATATTATCATTTTTTAGTGAAACCCGACGTTTCGAACACTTTGCAGTAGTCCGTGGTCACGGGTAGAGGATGTTTTTGTATTTCAATAGCCTCGCGGATCATTCTAGGAATATATTTATTTTCTCTAACGAGTATATGAGGTTTATCAAACCTGATGTAATGGTTAGGCTTGTTCAAGGAGTGCTCACACACAGCTGACTTTAATACACGCCCATTCTTGATATCTGAGATGTGCTCTTTCACCCTAACACCGATGCTTCTCTTTGTTTGACCAATGTAAGATAAGCCACAGTCACAATCAAGTTTGTATGGCTTGGTGGTCTTCTTACAACGCTGGCGGGGAACTGGCAGCTTGTTCTGATGAAGGGCATCTTTCACCAGTCAAAGCTCCTCCCCTAGGTGTTCAGCGTCGCAGAGGTGGTGGGCTCTCTGAAACAAAGATTTGCCAACGGTAGATAACTGTGTAGGGTGATGGTGAGATTCACCATTGAGATATCTGTTAGTGTGAGTGGGTTTCCTATACACTGTGTGGCCTACTGTGCCATTGGGATTTTTTATAACTAAAACATCAAGGAAAGCCAAAAAATTATTTGCCTCTAATTCTATTGTAAATTTAATATTGTCATTAATAGAATTAAGATGGTTTAAGAATATATTAATATTGTCCGTAGGTAAAATGGTAAAAGTATCATCTACGTACCGCTTATATATTCTAGGTAGACAAGGTGCAGTGTTAAGAGCTATCTCCTCAAAATCCTCCATGTATATGTCTGCTATTACTGGAGACACAGGGGAACCCATAGCAATGCCATCTACTTGTAAATAAAATACTTGATTGAACACTAGGTAACCAGATGTAAGACAGTGTTCTAAAAGTTCAAGATATTCTATAGGCATATTGTATTCTTCTAGCTTTCTCTTGACAATTCTGATGCAGTCCTTAATGGGTATACTAGTAAACAGAGACTCGACATCAAAACTGACCATGGTTTCATTATTAGCTAACTTAAGGTCTTTCAGTCCGCTAACAAAATGGTAAGAATCCCTAACAAAAGATGTTGAGTGGCCACGCAGTGGAGAAAGTACTTTCGCGATGTGTTGAGCCAGTTTATACGTCGGCGTATCGATTTGGCTAACAATTGGACGAAAAGGTACATCTTTTTTGTGTATTTTTGGTAACCCATACAACTTTGGAGGTTTTACACAGCTAGGCACGAGAGATTTAACGTCAAGATTTAATTTTTTCGCGTATTTAGATATTAATTCGGATGTTTTTTTAAGTATTTTTGTTGTAGGGTCTTTGTTAACAATTTTATAAGTTTTTTCATCCGATAGCAAAAGTGACATTTTATTATTGTACTCGTCCGTGTCTAGTATAACCGTCGCGTTACCTTTATCGGCTTTGAGGATTGTAATTTCTTCGTTTTGCCGTAATTTCTTAAGAGCACGAGATTCATCATCATCATCATCGAGAAAGATTAGATTTAGGTGGTTTACTACGGCGTAATATGGCAGATATATCCTGACGAATAGCCTCTGAATCTTCCTTCAAAATCTGGTTTTTATGTAAACAATCCTCAACGTTCGTTATTATTTCCTCAAAAGGTATTTTTACCGGCGCCGGCGCAAAATTAAAACCTTTACTTAAGATCTCAATAGTTGAATCATCGATACTTTGTTTTGACAGATTGACAACAGACGTTTTTGTTGCCAGTGTAGACGTTACGGTGTTGCCATTTTTTAATTTTATTTTTGATTCGAGTTTTTCGTATTTTCGAATTTGTTTATTTTTATATTGATTATATTTATTTTGAGCACGTTTATTAGTAAAATCTACACATAGATGGAAATCTGTCTTTGAAAAACACGACCCGATATCATTGCTTAAGGCTTTTATTTGTTTGTCGAAACAATTCAAATCGTAACGGTGTTCTTTAATGAGTTGACATAATAATTTTTTACTTGCCTGATTGAGTATCTTTTTACTAAATTTGATGTCTTTTTTCGGCGCGATTTCCACACATACTGGAATAAGATTATTGTCCCGGCACCTTTTTGAGAAATTTATAGATGTTAAATATCTAGCACGTTTTGTTTTTAGATACTCTAATCGACGTATTTTATTTGCGTTTTCCAGTCCGTACTGGTTCACATAATAAGTTCTTTGATTTTCGCGATTTTTATGCATTTTAAATAAAACAATTTAACCGGATTTATCGCGTAAATTATCATTTTTTAGTGAAACCCGACGTTTCGAACACTTTGCAGTAGTCCGTGGTCACGGGTAGACTGAGGTGGCATTCGTCTGTCATTTGATACAATTATTATATCAAACTACCGCCAACTTCCTGAGTTGCCTCGCGTACTGCCCTGGAAACCCACTCACACTAACAGATATCTCAATGGTGAATCTCACCATCACCCTACACAGTTATCTACCGTTGGCAAATCTTTGTTTCAGAGAGCCCACCACCTCTGCGACGCTGAACACCTAGGGGAGGAGCTTTGACTGGTGAAAGATGCCCTTCATCAGAACAAGCTGCCAGTTCCCCGCCAGCGTTGTAAGAAGACCACCAAGCCACCCAAAGTAGAGAGACAGCCAGCACTCCTACCATATGTAAAGGGAGTTACAGACAGGATCGGCAACATCTTAAGAAGAGCTTCAATTAAAACTATTTTTAAGCCTAACAAAAAAGTGAGCCAATTCTTGAGACCAGTTAAATGTAATATTCCCTTGCAGTGTGCAGGTGTATACAAACTTGATTGTGACTGTGGCTTATCTTACATTGGTCAAACAAAGAGAAGCATCGGTGTTAGGGTGAAAGAGCACATCTCAGATATCAAGAATGGGCGTGTATTAAAGTCAGCTGTGTGTGAGCACTCCTTGAACAAGCCTAACCATTACATCAGGTTTGATAAACCTCATATACTCGCTAGGGAAAATAAATATATTCCTAGAATGATCCGCGAGGCTATTGAAATACAAAAACATCCTAATTTCAATAGAGAAGACGGTTGGAAGCTTTCTACCACTTGGGATCCACTTATAAAAATTTTAAAATCCCAAACACACCACACCAGAGGGCAGGATACAGTCAGCTCATTCTGCAGGAATCCAGGGCAGTACGCGAAGCAACTCAGGAACCGTTGGCGGTAGTTTGATATAATAATTGTATCAAATGACAGACGAATGCCACCTCAGTCTACCCGTGACCACGGACTACTGCAAAGTGTTCGAAACGTCGGGTTTCACTAAAAAACGATAATATAATAAATAAATCCGGTTAAATTGTTTTATTTAAAATGCATAAAAATCGCGAAAATCAAAGAACTTATTAGTGAGATTAACTCACGATACACACATAACTTTTGAGTTAATAAGAAAAGCATTAAACTAATTAAATTTTATAATATATATTTTAGATATCTGTATATGACAATAATATAACATTTTATACAAACATTTTTAATTATTATTTGAAATATCTTTTATTTAATACACATTAGTGTGTGTGACACATACATCACATGTATATATTTTTAACTATTACAGTAGGTTTGTAGTATAAGTACAGTATCAATTGGAAAATGTAGGTGTAATGTAACCATAAAGACTTCTATGAATAGCTTATGACAACTCGCATGTTACAAAGAATGCTAAGAGAAATGTTACGATATGATTTTAAAAGCTCTTTCGAGAACAAGTGCACTTTAAAGCTAACATTCGTTTTTTTAGAAACAAAGTTGCTGAAAAAATGTATTATGCATCATCTTTAATCTAGTTATTCAAATCATATTCGAGATCCGTAAATATGAACATGTATCTCACTTTCGTTCAAGGCTTAAGTCTATCCTTCCTATACGCTGTCGACGCAACTTACATACTTACTTGCCTTCTTGTACTGTGTGATATTTAGCCCTACGGCTCCTTCTTACTGGAATCATATATTTAGATTTACCGCTGCACAAGCGAACGTGATCGTATCGTACGTAACTTAACGCTACGCATTCCAATACAAAGATGAAAATATGTGATCAGTCTTTTAGATCTTAATCGATTAAACTGTGGAACAATGTACCTACAAATATTCGTGACCCTAAGTCATAACTTTCCTTAAAAGAGGCCGTAAAATATTATTTATTTCAATTGCCGACAAGTTCTTAGATTCTAGTTTTTCAAACAGAAAGATACACATAAGATGTACACTTTATTTACGTAGTCTATAATATTCTGTACATATTTATATTTGTTTGCACGTATGTACATATATATGTATGTGTTCGTGTGTGAGTATAAAATAAAGTAATCAAAGATACATAGATATTCTTAATTATTTTATTTATTTACCTATAAAACATATAGGTATCTATATATTTGTTTGTTTATACTTGAAATTGTTTATAATATTACTTTCTCATTTATAATATTGTTTCTTTTCGTCTTAAAGATTATCTGGAAGAGATATTTACTAAACCATAAGACCACCATTTGAGTTTTTTGTTGTTTCATTTCAAATAAAAATAATAAATTAATGATTTCGATGTAGAAGAAACATAAATCTGTACAATTTTAAATTCATATCACTTGTATACGTTTGTATTTTTCATATATACGAGTAACATCTCTCTCATAAAAATGGCCATGAGACAGGTATTATGAAATCGTTGGTGGTTAAATTTTAGCTTTCAAAAATTATGACCAATGTTTACTTATTAGTAATTACAACCAATGTTATATAACAATGTTATATATATTACCTTATTAGTAATTACTTGTTAAAATCTATAATTTAAAAAATGTTTATTTTGAAATGTAAATTATGATTTTCTGGTTCAAATAACTCTCGGTTTGTTTCTATATATTTTATACTAAAATATTTTTAAAATATATTTCTTAATCTTTTTAAATTCTATCTGAAATTATATAATAGTACTTTATTCAAATATGTGCACTTAAAAGAGAATATTTAATATGCCTATGATATATATTATGTTATATCCTCGATAGAATGTTGCGTTTATCGTGCTAGTGTCCACAATCCATAGTACTAACCGTAACCCAGTATTAACGGTTTGAAGTTACTTGCAGTTGAACTTCACCTTAATTTATTTGTACTTAAGTTGTCGGTTTTATCATACAAATCAAATTACAATGCAATAGATAAGTAATAATTGAAATATAACAAGTTATATTCCAATTACTACTATATACAATATTTGCTTGTATAAAATAAATCAATCAATCAATACTTGGTACTTATATTTACTAACTTGCTAGAAGTTTGAAGTAAGTATAATCATTTTCTGGTCTGAACGCTTTGCCATGAACGACAAAATTTCTAGTTTGAAATTACATTTCTTCAATAAGAATCTTGGCGAAGTCTGCATTTAAGGTCGTTTGGCTACACTTGATTTTTTATTGAAAATGAAATGAGCAAATTTCTTACATTTTATTTTGATTTTTCTTTGCTATAAATATTTTATTTGAATATTTTCAACAATCACGCTATATTAATTAATTTGAGAGGAAAATGTGACGATGAATTCCGATTGACAATTCAAAAATGCTGGTAAATTTTCAGTTCCATGTTCCATTTAACTTAAATCAAAAAAGCTAAAAAGAAAATTAATTACTTACATTATGAAAAAGTTTAAGAATTCGTAAAGTAAAATAACAAGCTTATTTCAAAAGTTCATTTTAATATGATCTATATTCCCAATGCTAAATATAACACTAACTAGAATTTTTACAAATCTAAAAATATAATTGTTGAATGGCTGAACTCAACATCGTAATACTGCCTTTTTGCAAAAGCTAAAAAAAGTGAAAATAATTCACTCCCTGCAGCTAGTTTAGACAATAACAATGACATAATAATGACATTAATTTAGAAAATGTCTAACTTAGCAGCACAAATGTATGACTGTATGTACAGTTATATCAACTTATTTGCACCTATGCTATAACTTATGATACTCAATTATAATAATTGTTTAGATAGCAGTCTGTATACTGTACTGTTGAAACGTCTCACTTAAATTTCTTAAGGACTATGTAAGGATAGTAGGTACTTAGTAATTCAGATACTTAATACAAGTTAATATTTTTGAATAATCAAACAGAACGGTTTCAAATATGGGAACTAAAAGCTGAATGTAACTGGCATTTGTGTTTGAACACAAAAAAAAGATAACATACGCACGACACGTTATTCTACATTACACAGATGATTTTTGTACGTAATGTTGTCATAACTTATATTTTTATATGAAAAGTTATAAAGAATTATTTTATGCTTCTTTCTACATAATAAAACATGAACACCGTCTAGAAACACTTCACTCGGACATGTCTTGCAGGTTGACGACGGAATTAACCCTTATAAGCTTAGGGCCAAACTAGATATTCTTAACGGTCTTATTATGTGGAGTATTTTATATTATACGAAAAAAACTATCCTTTTGATTAACTTTTTTTTTTTTTTTTTTTAAAGAAACTTAGGTCTAAAAAGTTATTGGGCCTGGACGCTTTGGACTCCCAGGCCCTCTCCACGCAGGTGAGGTCGGAGCGCCGCTGGGTATTTTTAGTGGGTATACCGGGAACGCCTTTACCGGGAGTCTCACATACCCCTCTCCCGTCCCCCGACGGGAAGGGGATGCGTAATGGCATTTTTTCCCAGCGACAAAAAAAAAAAAAAAAAAAAAAGGTCTAAAAAGTTATGTTTCTCAGGGTTGGCGACTTTTTTTACTCAATTAACTTATCTAATCGATACAATTTATGCAATATACTCGATGTAAGTACGAAGGTATAATCGGAAAAACCAAAATATATTTTTATATATTAAAATTCTAAAATGAAATTTTGACTATTATTGCTAGATGATGAATTCCTTTTTTCAATAATACACAGCCACACTTTATCCTCTACTTAATCACCAGAAATTGTCCTCTGAATCTACGAGAGCAGCGTCAGTCTTATTAGAAACTAGTGAAATAGTTACATGTGACTAGCGCTGCCCTTGTACATTAATTTAATCACTTTGATGTATTTTGTGTGTATGTGGCATCTTGTCAAAGCTTTCCATATTGCTTTGTACTATATAGAATCAAAAGCTTTGGTGAAGTCTACGTACGCGACATATAATTCTTTGTTCCTTTCTTTGTATTTTTATATAATTTGTTGTAAGACGTATGACGAATGTTGTATACGTAAGACGATGCAAAAGTGAGTGGTAAGAGAGGTAAGGGGAGACCTCGGTTGACTTTCGAAAACACAATATCGAAGATACTGGAGGAAGGGCACGTAAAAAGCACGAGGACTCCCCGGAGAACAGATGAAGAGATTAATGACGAGGCGAAAGAGGTATGCAGGGACCGCAGCGTTTGGCCCTCCTTTCTCTCTGACTACTCCGCTAGGGATAGAGCGTGAAGCTATGTATGTATGTATTGTAAGACGTGAATATGATCAGTCTTCAACTGAAGAAGCCTACTCAAAATTCTGCTTGTTCTATAAGGTGCATCTTATTAATCTTTGGTGTAATTTTTGAATTTAAAACTGAGGGAAATGAGAAGAAAACTGCTTAGCATTCTATGGATTCACCGTGCGGGTTCCGGGCCCATTGCATTGCTTTATAGACATTTGAAAAATGACTAATTGCCTATTTCTCTGGTCTCCTCCTTTTTTATATTTATATATTAATATGATATCTATTTCGATAATCGGATAGAATAGATTTGCTAGTGGGTGAGCTAGAAACTGAGCTCCAGCTTTTAGTGCTTTGGTACTTTTTTCTGATACAGAACTTAGACTTTTCTTGTCTTTTTTTTTAGCTTCACGCTGTATCCCGTATATCATATTTCATTGTAGGCAGAGGGAACTGCCGTAACCATATGAACGAACATATGTTACGACACTCCGTTGCTTAGTCCCTGTTTTCTCCGTCGGTGGGACTCAACGCGGCGCTGTGCCTAGTTGCCAGAGCGAAGAAAATGGAAATAGAAAAATACATCTTCCTCGAGTTGGAATCGATCCTACAAACCGTCGCGTTTACAGGCAGACGCTTACGCCTCTGCGCCACGACGGTCCTGAACTTAGATTACGTTCTACAATAGGTAAGCCATATCTTGCTCGGTCTAATAGTCTCTAATCTTTGATTATCGCGATTTTTATACATTAAACTTAACAATATAACTATATATAAACTTAACATATAACTTTAACATCAAGTATCATCAAGGCCTGTAATTTTATTGTAATGAGGTATAAAGACTTTCTTAGCTTATAAGCCTTTTAATTTTGGAATCACTACCCCAAAATATGAGTCGTTGTTTCAAAGTTAGAACTGACCTTAAATGAAATGACCTTGGAATTCATAGCTTCTATTCCCATCTAATTCAAGACATTTTTTACTGTCAGATTTGATACATATCTTCTCGATACATAAGATAAATGCTTAAATTAAATAAATAAGATAAGCATTCTAAGCATTAGAAATTATTTTAGAATGATAACAGTAGCGTAACAGAATTTGATGAATATTAATAAAATTTTTGCTATATTATAATATCAAAACAGTTGTTTTTGTTTCAATTATTTTAAATATTTAATTTTATTACTTATTATTATTATTATATTATATTGTTTAAGGCAATGTAAATACGTTAAATTCTGCCAGATATAAATAATTTGATGTTAAAGATGAAAGGAAGGTAATAAAATATATGGTAGAATATTCGAAAAAATTTAGTAATATTATTATTCTATATGTGTTAACTAAGTGATAGGCAGAGAAGAGAGCATATGCCATTGAGAACTTTCTGGGCAACTATTTGATTCTCTTGAGATTGAGATTTGACTTGCCGTTAAAAAACTTCTTCAACTGCAACAGTTCGGTATGTGAAACTCTACTAGTGTGCTATTGCGTAGAATATTTTTACCGCACATCACTACTGCAGAATTGCCGCGTATCACATAGCCGGTAATCCGACTAGTGTGCTACCTGGGTCTATTTTTCCTCCTAAGTTTAACTGTGGGGTCTTTAATAGTATAGTGAAATATTTCTTGAACTAATTATATTATGAATGTAAAAAAGTGATTAGGCTTTCAGTAATTTTTGTTTAATTTTAATAAAACAATCAAGTGTAGCAATCTCCCTGTAAAATTGAAGATAGGAAATCTAAATACCTGACCTTGAGCCGCCTAGCTATCAACTAGCGGACGGCGAGCCATAAGCTCGTTGACTGAATTGATCCGCTTACTTCACGATTCCGAGTAGATATGCGTGCTAAAATCCTAAGTCTTCAAAAATATGTCTAACAATATTTATATAAGTTAAATATTTTATTTTTAATCTTACAGGGTAGCAAAAGTCATGTCATTACAAAGGAAGAGGACGTGTTATGGTTATCAGTAGAGCTGCAGCATATGGCCGACAGGAACTGATACAGGAATTGCTGATGTCGATGTCAATGAGAAATACATTATCGAGAGTGATCATACTAGATAAAAACAAGCAAACACATGCTGTTTGAATAATATAAAAAATATGTAAAGAATAAAATAGAATGGGCCTTATAAATATACACTATTAATTTAAATTACATTTGTAAAATGAATAATATAATTTAAGCTCCTGTATGTGATCAAATGATGAAATATTTACATTTCATTTGTAATATTGGCGTTTCAGTTCATATTTTTATTCTCAAAAATCGTTAATGCTTAAAGAGTACAGAGCTTAAAAAATACAGAAATTCTAATAAATAACGAACATTTCTTCGTTGTCATAAAAACAAAAGACAAACACTTTTGGAGGATTATATAAAAACAATGCCTATATTATTAATTATTTGATACAAGATTAATATTCTATATCAGTAATTAAAAAAAATATATATATAAAGGAGACGCATCGTTGTGCAGATGCGAAATTGAAGGGTAATATACTAAGGCATCGTGTGCATTGCACCCAGTGCAATATTCAATGAACCAATGTACTTTCAAGTTCACTTTGTTAATACTAACACGGACGGCTAAAACTTTACCCGAGTATGATAAAAAATTTACAAGCTTTAATTTCAATACTATTATTGCATTTCTGTTAAAATTTTGTCCTTTGTAATTTGTAACAAAATATATCTTCATAGTTTAAATGAAACTCTGAAACCGGATTATTCTTATGTTAGGGCGCGTTTTCATTGGTCGATAAGTCGGTAGTTAGCCCGAATGCGCGGAGTACACGCATGCGAGCTAACAACCAATGAAATCCACTGGTCGATAACTCGGTCGATTAAACGTGTGCGGGTGATATCCACATTCGGAATAACGACCTTATCGCATGCATTATAGGAATCACCCGCACCCCGTATGTGACGACCAGTGAAAACGATAAACACTTTGCGGGCCCTATGGCATGCGTTACAGAAATCTCCCGCATCCCGAATGCGGGCCCTATCGACCAATGAAAATGCGCCCTTACTGTATATTTTTTACAAAAATACACAACCAACAAATAATGCAATATCAATAATCATCCATAATCATACATAATAATCACCCATAAATCATTGAATCATATTTAAATCCATTTTTCTCTATCTGAAGAAAATATCCGAGCATTGCTCCATTTTCTTAGAAGGTATTATAAATATTATTACTAGTGTAATTCTATTACTAGATAAATGTAACAAGTGAATGTACTCCTAGTTAGGTATTTGGATCAATTACATAATCGAACCTCTCAATCAATCTAGTTTTAGAAACTAAATATTAATCAATAATAACACCTTCATATGAAGAAATCGCAATTGAATAAGATATAACTTTTAGTTTTTAGTTTCATTAGCTTGAATTGTTTATGCTTAGTAACGCTTCTTTTGCGTCAAAGGATTAATATTTATCACAAACAATAGAAATAAACAAAGCGGGAATGGCCGTTAATAAAGGTTTTTAAACAGATTACAACATGTCCATAACCTCCCAGTTAGTTACGCTTACTTAAGAGAGGAAAGTTTTCAAGTATCAATTCAAAGATCTCGAAAAAATTTGGATTGGTGAGATATGTACCTCATGTTCAAACTAGAACATAGCAATTCTCATTTGACTAAACAAATTCTACATGTTAGAGTTAAATTGTTCGTATCAATTTCACAGTCACAGGTGGAACACGATTTTTAAACAACAATAAAGACTTTTGATAGCAAACACCATCAAATTTATTTTTACTCTCATTATATGAGGTGTCTTTTGTGATAGTTGAAGTTAAAATTTCACTTATGGGCAAGTATTTAAAGTAAAGATAATTATCATTTAGTCTTTAAATTTTTAGGCAAATCCCATTTTCAATATAGTAGATCTCTATAATAAAGTGTTTTAAAATCCTGTATTCTAACATAGTTTGAGATAGAAAAAAAAATCCTAAGAAATATTTTTTTACTAGGCAAAGCGCGGCGTTGAGTTCCGCTACTCAACACGCAATGCCTCGAAAAACGGCGGAAAGCGGGGACGGAGAAAGCAGGGACTAAGCAACGGAGTGTCTTAACACTTAGGTTCCCATGCTCCCTGCAGTTCCCTCTGCCTACCCTGCCTTGTGCGGGATAAAGCGTGAAGTTAAAAAAAAATATATATATATATATTTTTTTTGGAAGTACAGTTTCCGCAAGACGAAAACTTACGATATTTTACTGCTATTTTTGAAGCTACTGTATTAAAAGGTTGCTTTCGGACCATTTATCAAATATTATCACAGCATACGTTCTACATTATACGTAGTAATATTTTTGTGTTTTTACTGCACATACTTGGTATAATTTTTTATAAACAATAATATCTTTAAAAATTCTAATTGGGGACCGTCGTGGCGCAGAGGCGCAACGTCTGCCTGTAACGCGACGGTTACTGGGTTCGATCCCCAGTCGGAGAAGATGGATTTTTTTATTTCCATTTTCTTCGCTCTGGCATCTAAGGCAAAGCGCGGCGTTGAGTTCCGCCACTCAGCACGCAATGCCTCGAAAACGGCGGAAAGTGGGGACGGAGTAAGCAGGGACTAAGTAACGGAGTGTCTTAACACTAGGTTCATATGGTTCCTGCAGTTCCCTCTGCCTACCCTGCCATGTGCGGGATAAAGCGTGAAGCTAAAAAAAAAAAAAAAAAATCTTATTGTTAATTCATGTTACGAGAAAGAAACGTATGTTTAGAGAACATTTGAAAGTTTGTAAACATTCAAAGATTTTCCTAATGAGTTTTCCAATTCTTTAATAATGTCGTCAAAAGTTGTTATTAACGTTTGGAGACATAAAATTTATGTAGCATTTTATAAAATAGTAATACTAAGTCACGTTATAAATAGAAAGTAATAAAAGCGTTTGATGTTGACTTTTCTTGAACGTTTGATTTACAACATCTATAAAATGGACTTCCGATATGGCACTATTGGTACTCTGTGTAGACTGAAGAGCTGGAGACATTGCTTTACTGGTATTTACCTACTATATAGTACATTTATCAAGTTGTATGCATCGGATTTAAAGCCAAATTACTGTTAAAGCTCGTAAATCATCTAAACGTCTTGTGTTATTTAACATATTTTAATATTTGTTTTTAATATTTGTTTGAGGCTAGATCTTAGCTACATAAATCCCAGATATTGTTTGCCATAATTATTAATATTCGATCATGACGCTATGTTTATCGTAAACAGCAGGCGGGCTGTGTTAATGGTAGTAATGTATCTCATAAATACGTTCACATCCTCTCAGACTGTAGACGTCTTTGGGCGAGGGTGTCTACTTCAGGTCAGGCCATTCTGCTCGTTTACCGTCGTAAGTATAAAAAAAGTAACACGTGTTAAGTCTTTATAAGTAAAATTCGCGTGTGTTAGCTTCCATAAAGCTTATCGTCTTGTATTGAAAGAATTGACGCCAAAATGACCTGTATCATTGCATTGTTTCATCATGTCATTAAAATTTAGATTGATATGATATTGTATTAAGTATCTTAAGTAACAATATCCTACTTAATTTCGTCACAAATTTTTCACGTATGTCTATATATTTTTTTTATTTGAGACAAAAATTTTCCTTCTTTCTTGTATGGCTAAGTTTCTATTAATATTAATTAACTTTATATTAGTGCTCTAAGTATTCATAAAAAACGAAAAGAAAAAGCTTGACCTTTTATCGCAGTCAAGTCTAGACGAAAAGATATATTTTATAAATAAGGGATCATGTAATATATTTCGCTTGAGAATTTCTAAGCTTTTTATCCAAGTTTTAATTTTTGTACAATAAAAATTTAATTTACCATGTGGTAAAGTGCAAGTTTTAATTATATAACTTTTTTTACACAGAATAAAACGTTGTCCACTTTATTTGTTGCATCACGCTTATATAATAAATATATTTTATTTACTTATATTAATCATAAATATATGTATACTTTTTATGTAGCAGCTTAAGTTTTTTTAATAATATATTAACTTAATTTTGCAAAAGTAACGTATGTTATTTAAATTATAAAAGATTTACGTGTATATTTCGTTTAATAAAATTTTCTGAAGTGAGATAAGTTATCTATCAATTTTCCAACAACAATATTACCGTTCCAATATTTCTGATAGTCATTGAATTGCGTGAATATATGATGTGATCACATTCGCTTCTTTAAATGTCAAAGAAAAAAAAATAGCAAAATTTCTATTTCTCGAAAGAATTCTCACCGTACAATTCTAATATTGCTATTTAGTTTTTCTTACCTTCTATAGAATAAGTAGTAGAAAAAGAATATATAATTTTGTTCATCAGTTATAAAATGGATTTAAATACAGGGCCACAGGCGGCCATGTTTACCATTGAAATTTTTTGATACATATTGAAAATTTCAATGGTAAACATGGCCGCCGTGGACCTAATATGACGGTACATAAATTTGGAGTAATAATGTTTTTTTTGGTCCATCTTGATCAACATTCATTTGAAACAAAAAAAAAGTCAACTTATTTATATTTATTTTATACACTAACTTTAAAAAAGCCATTTATAAATTCTAAAGAGGGTCTTTGTAAAAAAATATTTTGGACAAATTTTTTTATTTTTTAATAGCTAAAGACACAGTTCTGAAATTCCTTTTATAAAATTTGCGCTCAAAAGAAACTCGCTCTGCAGAATATAATTTCTCGACTTATTTTCAATAGGACTTCAGCATGGAATGTCTTCCGAACTCGTCAGTTAGTGTAGTAGTAGTATGGTGGAGGTGGTGGTGCATATAAAGTTGTTATTTCAGTCCATTTTTGCCGACAAATCAAAGTAAAGGCAAAAAATTAGCAAGTAACAGTATGTTAATTCCCACAAAACCTCAATTTATTACTTTATTTTACAAGATGTTTTACAATTAAGATAAGATTCTTGGCTTTTTCTTATGTAGAGTAAATATACTGCTAAATTTTATTCCATAAAAACACAGTAACACTTTAAGACACACAAGGTCACTTTAATTATAACGAAAAGCTACAAAAATGTCTCCATATTTATATATTTAGTTATATAACATGTAACAAATCAGTTCTTTTTATCACTCAATACCTATTGATATAACCTTATAATTATTGTATATAAGAATCACAGATGAATCATTATTTATATATATTTGCACTTTTTTAATACAACTTACTTTACTACTATCGTTTCCTGCATAGTTTTATTCTAGATCCATTAGAGCTATGTTACGTGAAATAAAGCAAGTTAGTATACAGTATTATACTTAAAATTTAGTTAGCAATGGTAAGATATCTATTTAATTCCATGTATTAAATGCTTAGAAACTGTTTAATGTTGCTACTATTAATATACTTGAACAAAATCTAATCATCTAGTGTTAACTTAAATATGTGGCGCTTTGCTTTCAACTAGTACTCGTAACTAAAGAAGCTTAAAACATTAACCGAACTACACCTCTAAAGTAATTATTATATTGGTAATAACTATTCAGTTATTTATTCAAATAAGAATAAAATAAAAACAAAAAAGGTATTTGATCATTTTTAATAACTATACTAATTGATTGATTAATTTTGTTTTTTTACTATGCCATATCGTATCACACTAATATCTATATAATTAAAAGCATAAATTACTTCGATTATATATGTAAGTAAATTGATAAAATTGTTTAAAGAAAGTTAAGTCCCTGTGTATTGATAAATTTAGCTATCGTAGACTGCGCTAATTTAGTTAATGTCAATAAAGGGCAACGAGAACTATAATTATAATAACAATATAGAACTGTAATAATATAAAAAAAGAGGACTAAGGACCACTTTCGTGTTTATTAAGGAAATTTTTACGTACCTATATAAAATACTCTACTAATTGCCAAATCAATCTGACTTGGCAGAAGTACAGCGAAAAGAAAATTTAAGAATTTAGGATGATTCTACTATGGCTCATAAAAAAGATGTGATGAGAGGAAAGCCCCTAAATATAGTACCATTATAAGTCTTCACGAATTATAATAAAATATAAGGAATTGCAATAGACTTATGGGTGAAATAACACTTACATTAGTTAGTGACTTTAGGTGCCCTTCACCACGCGGGACACATACAGACGAAGTCTAAGCTTGTAAATATTCGTTCGCTTTATTCAAGAAACGATAAATGTAAGCAATAATTTGCATGTACATTCACGATCTAATTCTAAAACAGACAAATTTTCAAAATTATTACTGGCATTGGAGATGGAACAATTTCAAAAACGAAAGTTCTTGGAACTTTTTATGCTAATTTATATCTTCGAAATCACGCAGACGTAATCGTGGGCATCAGCTAGTTTTCTACAAAAGGTTGTATAGAGCGGACATTTTGTTTAATATAATAGAAATATATTTCCCATTGCAAGTCTGCCACGAAAATTTACAGTCTTGACCTAAGCTTATAAAGGGTGATTCTGTCGTCACCTTGCAAAACGTGTCCAAGTAAAGTTTTATAGAGATCTATTTTCGTTATCTAGAAAGAACAATAAACTAACGACTGAGAATCGAATCCAGAAACCGTCGCGACGTAACGCGATGGTTTCTAGGTTCGATTCCCAGTCGAGAAGGCAGATTTTTCTATTTTCATTTTCTTCGTTCTGACAACTAGGCAAAGCGCGGCGTTAAGCTCTTCCACTCAACACGCGATGCTTCGAAAAAAGTGAAGGAGAAAGCAGAGACTAAGCAACGGAGTGTCTTTATACTAGGTTCTTGTGGTTCCTGCAGTTCCTTCTGCCTACCCCTGTCATGAGCAAGATAAAAAGCGTGAAGCTAAAAAAACCAATAAACTATTTACAACATTTTAGAGATTTTCTAATGTAAGTGAACTGCTTGTATAGCAGAATTAATTTCAAGGATAACGAGCTGCTCTTAAACAGGCGTTATAGGAAATCTCTAACTCTATTTAATATTCCCATATCTTAACTACAAATCAACCATCGTAAATTGGAAAAGCATACGTAAATTTTGTGGATACTGGCAAGATAAGCGATGTCGAGCGCCTTCATCCAACATACAATGTGTCTAATTCTAGCCGAAAGCACTAATGAGGGCATGGTAAAATGTATATCATATGTACATTAAATTGTCTCTTATTAAGTACAGGTATTAAAATAATAATTTTTTAACTGTTACTTTATTAAAGAAATAGAAGATAAATAATTTTAAAAGATTACATAAAAATATATTTTCGTAAAGTAGAGTTGGACAGAGAGAGACTTTTAAATATATAGTATATTTTTAAAACAAAGCAAGTGAAGTATTTATTAAAAATTGGTCTTAATAAATATTGATCGCGTTATCTGATATTTAATAGCTATTGTTTAGTTACCAACCGAAAGTTCCAAATGTATACATAGGATACATATTTATTTTAAGCATTAATTCACATAAGTATAAAATACTTACATAAAACGAAAGTAAGTGAAAAAATTATATTTCTTAATTAATAGACTTAGTAGCTACGCATATTATACTTACAGTTAATAAATTTTGATTTATATACAAAAATCAAAATAAAAGTTACAATATACATAAATACTCGTTTAACATAATAAGGTAAGCGAGCACCTGCTACTGCTCAGTAATCCGAAAGGTTAATACGTGTATACTACTTACTGGCCGCTATTTGGATTTTATTGAAATCTGTGCTTCATTTAAGATATATACATAATGCCTGGAAACGGCGGAAGGCAAGGAACGGCGTGACTTAATACTAGGTTTGTACAGTTCGTGCGGTTTTCTCTGCCTACTCCGCTTTGGGCAGGATAAAGCGTGAAGACATAAAAAAATAAAAAAAATAGAATTCATCTTCTTAGATATTCATGTTACTTTTGTACATTTGAAATATTAGTTGTGTTTTTATTATTATCATTTTTTCTATTGATAATTTAGTCTGCAACTGTCGTATTTACTGTAACACGCTGTGCCGCTGCACGACGATGGCCTATATGACCTTACCCTGTGTTTATGTACATGCATATATAGTTATGTACCTAGTTGTACATAATTGTATACAGTGAATACGGTTATGTACTCGTGATTCGCTTACCTCTTTGCAAATTTGACCCTTCCGGGCAAAGTAGCTGAAAAAAATCACGTCGAAATCGTAAGTGAAGAAATACAGGACATTTCATTTGCCATTATTATAAATTGACACCTATTCACAGTAACGGCAATCTCTCCATATTAGCGTGTTTTATTTTATCCTGATAATGTATTCTATAGTCTCGACCATCGGTTAGCTATCCTGCCTCATTGTTACTAGTGGGTTCGCCTCGCAGTACCCTCGCACTATTGGTATTTGTACAATAAGTACCTAACGTTACTGATAAATAAAAAATGATATATTTTAAAAAATTAAGTTTATTTTTCACTACTATACTCATTTGTAGATAAAGCGTAAAACTTAAGCTATTTTATATGATATATTTGTATTTTTAATTGTTTACAACAATAGCACGAATCTAGTATATAAATGTAGTCTTCATATATTTTAAGACTTTTAAAAATATTTCATAGAAAGTTATAGTAATAAATATAAGTCGTTAATTATAATCGATCATCCGAAATTACATTTAACACAAAACAGTAGCTGTAATCTGTAACTGAAACCAGATCTAACCTGCTAGTGCAGGTTAGGTCTGGTTAGAACTTATTAATAATATTATTTATAACTTATTTTTTTTGTTCTGTTATTTTATCTTATATGGTGTACAATCAATAATGACTAATATCTTTAATTACTTCCTAAATGCATGTATTATTTCATTTAATTTGTTAATTATATTAACAAATTAAATGAAATAACATTTGTGTATATATGTGTGAAAAAATGTGCTACATATTTGTACACCTATGACACCAAAAACCAATATCGTCAAAAAGAATTTCTCGTAATTTACATATGACCTCGTTCCACTGTGATATTCTTTCATCAAATAAAATCAAGAGCGCACTGAGTAAAATATTGTTTTACGTGAAAACGACTTTACCTCAGAATATTATGATAGATGTATCAACGCTTATATCTTCAATATTTTATGTGTACATTTTAGGTAACGTTTAGCTATTTTAAATAAAGCAATTTAAACGGATTTTTTTTTAGCTTCACGTTTTATCACGCACATGGCAGGGTAGGCAGAGGGAACTGCAGGAACCATACTAACTTAGTGTTAAGACGCTCCGTTGCTTAGTCCTTGCTTTCTCCGTCCCCGCTTTCCGCCGTTTTCGAGGCATTGCGTGTTGAGTGGCGGAACTCAACGCCGCGCTTTGCTTAGTTTGCCAGAGCGAAGAAAATGGAAATAGAAAAATCCATCTTCCCCGACTGGGGATCGAACCCAGAAACCGTCGCGTTTCAGGCAGACGTTGCGCCCCTGCGCCACGACGGTCCTCAAACGGACTCATCGCGTATATTACCATTTTTTGTGAAACCCGATTTTTTTTGGTCACGGGTAGACTGAGGTGGCATTCGTCTGTTATTTGATATAATTATTATATCAAACTACCGCCAACGGTTCCTGAGTTGCTTCGCGTACTGCCCTGGATTCCTGCAGAATGAGCTGACTGTATCGTGCCCTCTGGTGTGGCGTGTTTGGGATTTTAAAATTTTTATAAGTGGATCCCAAGTGGTAGATAGCATCCAACCGTTTTCTCTATCTAATTAGGATGTTTTTTGTATTTCAATAACCTCGCGGATCATCTCGGTCGATCTCGATCGGATTTTGTTTTATGAGTACATTTTTTATTAAAAGCAGGCACAGCATATTACACAATCAGCTGATATTTTTCTTCTTTATAGCATTATAAAAGGCGAATTTATACGACTTTTAACAACCCTATACAAGGATGTGGTAATAATGGTTAAAAAGAATGATTGATCATGTAAGTTATAAATTACTAAAATTTACAAAAGATTTTATTATACATGGAACAAATCACAAAGCTGATAAAAATATCCTATAAAAGCAAGATACCACGAAAATCTTCACTCATATTGAGGTAATATTAATAAAGACCGCATATAAAAGATCTCGAAATTTGTTTTGGGGATTACTTGTCAATACGTTTCGTTGTGACCCCTTTGGTCCTACTTTAAATGTTGAGAAATCACAGTCTTGTTATATTTATATATGAGAGCGTTTATAGCTGTTCGCCCAGAATGTTTATCTATCGGAATTCTATACCAGGTTATATGTACATAGTGAAATCTAGAAGGTATTATTTTGTTATAATAGTCGGTATTATTGCATTTATATTTACATGCGGGATGAAAGCGTGAGGATATATATATATATATATATATATATATATATATATATATATATATATATATATATATATATATATATATATATATATATATATATATATATATATATATATATATATATATATATATATATATATATATATATATATATATATATATATATATATATATATATATATATATATATATATATATATATATATATATATATATATATATATATATATATATATATATATATATATATATATATATATATATATATATATATATATATATATATATATATATATATATATATATATATATATATATATATATATATATATATATATATATATATATATATATATATATATATATATATATATATATATATATATATATATATATATATATATATATATATATATATACACTCGTACGTAGCATAATAATACTTCCTTAATATCCTAAAGGGTAACTACTAACTGCAAACGCAATCGTGTGCTTTTTACTACTCCTAGTAATATGACCCTTTTATAATACAGGATACAGGACAATTTTTACCTGAACATGACCTCGTTATAGAGCCCTCGTCCACAATCTTACTTATCAAATGTACTAATGGAAGATACTCGTAACATTTAATGGATTTTATGACTGTTCATAAAGCGCGTGACATATCCCTGCAGATAGATTAGAAGAATGTGCCCAAGGAATTCCAATATCCTATATATATAATTATTTTTTCTATGTTGTAAAAGAAGTTTAAAACATATTTACATTTATAATAGATTTAAATAAGAAACAAAAGAAAATATTACGCATACATTCAATATATATTTTAAACTTTATATGAAGAAAAAGTGGTGCAGCACCAAATTTAATAATAATAGTAGAATAATACTGATTGGTCGAGCGCATTACGATACGTAGTTGAGGTCATAGCAGCATGGAACAAGACGCCCTGTAGCAAGATCGATCGGCAATATAAATAAGGAGGCTCGCAGGGGATAGACGTGAGCTGCTAAAAACCAATATGGATGCGCTATACGAGGGATACTTATATTGAGCATCATACGGTAATAAAGTGAAAGTGATAAGGCCGTCGTTGTTCAGTTTATTACTGAGATGTGTTTTTAGTCATTCAAGAAAACAATATTATTATGAGGACCGTTGTGGCGCAGAGGCGCAACGTTTGACTGTAGCACGACGGTTTCTGGGTTCGATTCCCAGTCGGGGACAATGGATTTTTCAATTTACGTTTTCTTTAGCGGCGCAGTAAAGCACGGCGTTGCATTCCGCTACTCAGCACGCAATGCCTCAAAAAAGGCGGAAAGCGGGGACACAGAGAGCAAGGACTAAGCAACGGAGTGTCTTTACACTAGGTTCCTATGATTCCTGCAGTTGCCCCTGCTTACCCTGCCATGAGCAAGATAAAAGCATAAAGCTAAAGAAAAAGGAAAAAAATATATTGTTACCGTTCTTTATTGTCTTTGACATGTAAGTGAATTTTCCAATTACTTTCAAAATAGTTGTCCCAAAACCTTCTTTCGCTAAAATTGAAAGTGATAATTTATTTAAAGGGTCGAATGAATTTACCATTTCAATATTTCTGGAGTTCAGCTGTGGTTTATTGACTCTTTTACTTTTTTAACTATTAAGTGAGATATCATTTGTCATAGATTAAAATTAGAAAAAAATCGTATGTGTTATAATTTTATTATTTAAGTTATAAATTGTAATACAAGCAGAAATGTTCTATCTATTTTAAGAAAAATGAAGAATGCAAATAGCTAAAACAGTAAAAGCAATTACTGTGCACCTATCCCCTGATTTACACGGTACTTCTTTTACACGTTTTCGCTTTTACACGGTTTGCAAATGAGTTTATTTTTTGTTTTTATCGCTTTCTACTAAATGCTCTATGTTTGCATTTAGTAGAGTGCGATAGAAAAAACTTATTTGGAAAACCGTGTAAAAGTGAAAACGTGCAAAACAATATATAGGTGATTCTGTATCGTATTATTCTGATTCCATTCAATGCCACAGTAGCTGTGCTTACTGACTCCATATTAATGGTGTCTTACCATTGGAGTTCCATACAAGGCGTAAGTATTCAACAATTTTATTCGAAAAGCCAATCACACTGAACATTTTTTATCAAGGCATCACTTGATTCTTTTAATCCACAATTTGGTAGCACTCAGCTCGTAATATCTCTAATTAGTCAAAAACAGAAAACTTAAACGGCAAATCATGAGGTATATATGAAAACTAATTATAGCAAGCAAGGAAATTGAAATATCTAGTAATTTCCTAAATATATTCTTAAGATATTTCGTCTCAAAAGTATAATTTTATGCCAACTAATTAAATTTCGTGGTCTTACTTCTTGTACGTGAGCTTAAATTAATTTTACCTTTATGTTTTTAATTAAATTATATAAGCAATTAGTTAAGAGCATTTTTTAGTCTTTAAATTCGAGGGTAGCTCGTACAAATGTTCAAAACATACTAAAGTACAATAATTATCAACAAAATTATTATAAAGTACAAAAATACTTAAAAAACTATATTTTGATATGATTTCAATTTTTCACAAGCAATTACTAGTTTTCGTAATAACGTACTGTCGTAAGAATTTTGTACCGTTTTTAATTAAATTGTAATAGATATAAAATGAAATTTTTTTCAGGTCTTGTAAATCTACTTTGGATTTCACGTACAACATGAAAACTTATGTAACGACCACTTAGTTGCACACTACTAACTTTAGCTAGATTTATAAAATCGAAACTTCTAATATGCTATTTTATACCATTTTGTTCATTTTTCGCTAGCTGACATTATTGTAAAACTGTAAAAAAAACTAAAACACTTAAATTTAGTTCTAATCAACAATGTTTAGTAAAATTGTGCATGTATGTAATAATAATAATAATATTCTTTAGAAAAGTTTAGAAAGTATTCTTTAAGTTTCTTCTTAAAGATATGTAGTCTCTTAACACACCTGATCCTAAGAGGTAAAGAGTTCTATAGTCTAGCAGCTTTAATAGTGAAGGAATTAGAATAAAAAGAGGAAGAGTGAAGGGGAATTTCAAGTAAAAGGTTATTGTTGGAGCATAAGGAACGTGAGTAGGTGTCACAAAGAAATTTAAATTGTTTCTTCAAGTAAGGAGGAGTAGAAGGATTAAACAGCACTGAATAGAGAAGATGAAGTATATGAGTAATCCTGCAAAGGCCAATAGGGAGCCACTTAAGCTTGTTTCGAAATTCGGAAATGTGGTAATATTTAAGTACACCGAATATGAACCTAATGCAAAGATTTTGAAGTCGCTCAAGTTTATTCAATAGCTCCTCTTTAATGTCAAGATAACAACTGTCAGCATAATCAAGAATGGGTGATAGGAATGAGTTTGCTAACACAATTTTGGTGGGTAATGGTAGGAAATTACGCAGCCTACGCAGGCACAACGATGCAGCATAAATCTTTCTACTTACCTGTCCTACTTGTAATTTCCAAGACAGATGTTGATCCAAAATAACTTCTAAACTTCTTACCGATTCGGTAAATGGAATACAAGTCCCATTTATTACTGAAGGCGCCATTTGTGTTTTATCAATTTTTGCCAACAACTTAGGGATGCCGATTACAATAGATTGAGTTTTTGAAGGATTTATCACTAGCCCAAAATATTTACTCCAAATTTAAATGGTCTCAAGGACCTTATTATTTTTTTTATAGTATTAGATAGTTGAGAACCTTGTGAGTAAATTTGCAAATCGTCGGCATACAAGTGGTAGAGAGACGAGATTTTTGATAGATTGAATCAATAAAAATTGAAAATAGAAGAGGAAATAACATGCCACCTTGAGGGACGCCCGCACTATTAAGCGACCAATCACAATATGAGTCCTCTGTTCGAATGCGCTGTCGGCATCCGTACAAGTAAGAATGAAACCAATTAATCACCTCAGGAGATATGTTAAAAGAACTATGTATGGCAAGAAGTTTGTCGAAATCAACAGTGTTGAAAGCGTTACTGAAGTCTAACAATGTCGACACCGTAACCTTCTGACTCTCCATACTCTGAAGGATGTCATCAGCGATTTTGACTAAAGCAGTAGTCGTACTATGACCATGTCGAAAGCCAGATAGGAGAGGATTTAAGAGGAGAGAGATGTATGATATGCCAGATTTTGTATGTGTGTATGTACCATACCAAATTTAAATTTACATGATAAGCAAAACAACCACCTACGCCTTTTAAAAGAAACAATGTTAAGATTTTGCTAGGTTTCTATATATTTTTATTAATGTTAGCCATCCACACAGCCAACCACAGCAGCTGTTTTTAGCACAAATACATTTTTAAATAAGTGTTTTATCTTCTAAACTACAGCTGTACCGCCGAAGAAATATATATTTTTTATTTTTTATATCCATATGATTTATGTCACGATTTAAAATATTCTTTGCATATTTGAAGCCACGGACTGTGAAAAATGTTAATAGTCACAAAATTCATTCAAAAATACAATATGACAGACACTGATCACCTCACCTCAATGGGGAAAATGGCATAGCGAGAATCATAAAAAATATCTGTAGGTGACGTTACCAACTTGTCTTGTCTGTCTTGTCTTGTCGGTTACTACTTAACATTATAAATTCAATAAAATAGTTATGTCATACAAAATTATACAATACAAAAAATCATAAAAATCCATTGAATAGATCCTACTTTACCTTGAAGCAGTAAGTTTATCGATGTATAATATAGAGCACTCGCGACGTGATATTTACTTGATTTCAAAATTGAACACTTAAACTAATACTATAATATTTATCTGAAAGGTGGCAAGATAGTAAATATTTGATTCATATAACATACATGTATTGTACACATGTATTGTACTATATCAAGTTAGCTTATCGATAGAAAAAATGTGCTTAAATGGCCGCTGGGGCAGAAAGGTTCTCGAATGGAGACCACGTACCGGCAAGCGTAGCATGGTACGGCCTCCTACCAAGTGGTCGACTTGGTCCGGGTTGCAGGTAGCCACTGGATGCGTATAGCAGTAGGCAGGGTGCACTGGAGGTTTGGACTGGCCTATGTTCAGCAGTGGACGTCCTACGGCTGATATGATGATGATGATATATTTAAATGAGAGTTATAACTTTTTATGCGTAACTTTTTTGAATGGCACTCTTCGAGTGGCAAATACTAGCACGTGCATATAAAACAGTGTTGAATATTTATTACATTTTAAAATTTGTATTTTATTTACGTGCATATATCATGTTAATATTAAGATGAATATTACTTATAGTCTTAATAAATTTTATGGGAAAATTGTCAAACCACATTTAATTATACTCCAACAAATTTGATCTTTAACAACACTCTGTTTCCGTGTTAAAATTCCTTTGAAAAATGTTTTCGTTCCATCGTTCATAAAAAAAATACTGTGACTGCGCAAAATTCAATCAACTTTAATTTGTTTGCCGCAGCTGTACCGTTCTGAAGCAAATTTGTACTTTGCAGATTTAAAATTCTTTTGAAATAAAGTAGCACTTGATTATTCTCGGTTTTTGTATTCACTTCTCGTTATCGGTTTCCACTTAATTTGAATTTAACTCGATAATTTTCTTTATTCTTACAACGTACGTTACCGTTAAACATTTGTACATACTTAATATCAATAATTCATTCTACTTAGTACGCTTTAAGTGCTTGAAAAAATTAATTTTAATATTTATATATATTATTAAATTAAAGCAAAGTTAACTTAAATTATTGTAAATCTTTTGTTCTACATACAAATAAAAGTTCCGTGACTAATAATAGTGGAACACAACAACAGTCATTACTTTGTAGCGATGCAAATACATTGAAATCATGATTCATGTATTATTTGATAGTTTATAAGCCTACTATGATGATTTACAATAATTGAAAAAGCAATCAAATGCCTCTGCAGAGAGCATGCATTTTAAAATATAACACTGCAATTTTACATCAATTAACTATGTGGTACATTTGTAATAAGTTGCAATTTATTACAAATGTACTACATAGCTTATTTAACAAAAGCACAATTACAAAAGTTTTGTATTTTATTCTCAAATTACAATATTTCTATAAGTCTTTCTTGTACGGAAAGGAAATGTTTAACGTCCGATTTTCTGACTGATACAGCTCATTTAAATTGTAATCAAGACCCATTCATATTAAAGAGAACAAAAATTCAGCGTCGCGCTGGAAATTTTGCATAAGTTTAATGAAATTTTAGGATTATTGTTGATAAAAAAATGAAATGAATAATAACGCAGAACCAAAATGATACTATTCAAATGTACAACATACATATATATTTTTTTAGATTCACACTTTATCCCGCACATGGCAGGGTAGGCAGAGGGAACTACAGTAACCATGCGAACCTAGTGTTAAGACACTCCGTTGCTTAGTCCCTGCTTTTTTCCGTCTCCGGTTTTCGCCTTTTTCGAGGCATTACGTGTTGAGTGTCGGAACTCAACGCCGCGCTTTGCCTAACAACATATATTTAATGGATATATAAGTGTAACTTGCATAATGTGTGTGTGTACTGCTGTAATGCAATTTAAATATCACTTTTTCCTAAAATTACACCAATAACTAAAAAACTTAAATATTTCAAATATCCCTCATAATAAAACATATGGATATTTTAGCATATTGGATCTCATGATAAATTGCTAAAAGAGCACATCAACCGATTTTTTTTCGAACTTTTACCAAATATGTTAATGATTTTTTTTTGTTGAATTTCCTTTTTCATTGTTTAGTATAACTGGCTCTTTGGCATGTCGAACGTAATACAGAAACAATAAACAAATAAATATAGAGTATGTGTGCGATACAGTTAACATTTCTTTAAATTTCATAATTAAACTAAACTAAACTATTTCCTTGGCTTGCTTTACTTTAATATAATGAAATATATCATAAAACGTTTGGTGACTAAGCAGTACAATAATTGTATTAGGCGTTATGACATACATGTCTCAAACTACATTGACTTATGTAAAATATATTATGCATTTGGAGAGGGGTACGAAGCTGATTCGATAGGTTAGCAAAATTGTTGGAGCAATTTTTTGAAATACGTTCAATACTGTTTAAGTCTGTGAGCACAAAAAAAAGTGTTTTGCCTCCATATTTTGAAAACTACATCTACATAATGCGAAGTAGCCAGAATATACATCCCTTATGGATTTATAAGTTGACAACAATTAGAGTTTTAATTTCATACAAAATAAATTGTATTTATTGGCTCTATAAGTCAATAATTCTAGAGCCTTACATTGGTTCCACTTATATCTCTTCAGGCGTTAGCAGTGCGACGATATGTCATCAGAACAGCTGGCGTACCTCAAGGCGGCGTACATTCACCTTTGCTTTTTTTCTATTTTTATTAATCATATCTCACATGTTATCTCTTCTCCCTTTCGTCTGTATGCAGACGACTTGCAATTATATAAGCAGTTCGAGTTGACTGAGCTAAGCTCCAATACTCTCACTTGCTTAAACAAAGACCTCGTTGCTAGTAAGTACTGGGCAGAATCATTAGGCCTTCAGGTAAATCCAAACAAATCACAAGCAATAATTATTGGTAGCAGCAAGTTAAGATCTAAAATAGACTGGAAATCAGTAGTATCAGTATATAATATGATGGTATTGAAATCCTTTACTGTGATCAAGTCAGAAATTTAGGTTTGATTTTGGACTGTATTTTTTTCAATTAATGCCTTTAATTAATTAGTACAATTAGCAAATATATTAACTACAATTTTATACAATATTTAATTTTAACATTGCTTAGGTTTGATATTAGTCAAAATATTTATCGATTAATAATATTATTTTATTTGTTCGGTTCAATGACAGCAAGTTATTCCAATGTAAATCTTTATTTTTCTTATTATGTGATGATATCAATTAATTTTATTTAAACAGTAAATTAAAAAATAATTAATTAATTTAGTGAAAGAATATAAGTAATAAATATATGCATGTCCATATGAGAAGAAGCTGCTTAGCATTCCATGGATTCACAGGTATAACAGCGAAATCTCCCTATGGCTTGCTAGAATATCTCGGCCTGTCTAGATTTATTACTAATACATTTCTCGTACGTCAAAGGCGGCATTAGCAGAATTATTTCGAAGTTGGTTAGGTAGTGGGAGGAGCCCGGACAGTGAAGGTGAGCGTTAATGCATTTTAAAGAGGCTCCTTTAAACCTACACTTGGGTCGCACGTCCCAAGCGCTGATCGGAGCTCCTCTTCCTACAACACGATGGGCCCGGCACCTGCACGGTGAATCCATGGAATGCTAAGCAGCTTCTTCTCATATGGACATGCATATATTTATTACTTATATTCTTTCACTAAATTAATTAATTATTTTTTAATTTACTGTTTAAATAAAATTAATTGATATCATCACATAATAAGAAAAATAAAGATTTACATTGGAATAAACTTGCTGTCATTGAACCGAACAAATAAAATAATATTATTAATCGATAAATATTTTGACTAATATCAAACCTAAGCAATGTTAAAATTAAATATTGTATAAAATTGTAGTTAATATATTTGCTAATTATACTAATTAATTAAAGGCATTAATTGAAAAAAATACAGTCCAAAATCAAACCTAAATTTCTGACTTGATTACAGTAAAGGATTTCAATACCATCATATTATATACTGATACTACTGATTTCCAGTCTATTTTAGATCTTAACTTGCTGCTACCAATAATTATTGCTTGTGATTTGTTTGGATTTACCTGAAGGCCTAATGATTCTGCCCAGTACTTACTAGCAACGAGGTCTTTGTTTAAGCAAGTGAGAGTATTGGAGCTTAGCTCAGTCAACTCGAACTGCTTATATAATTGCAAGTCGTCTGCATACAGACGAAAGGGAGAAGAGATAACATGTGAGATATGATTAATAAAAATAGAAAAAAAGCAAAGGTGAATGTACGCCGCCTTGAGATACGCCAGCTGTTCTGATGACATGTCGTCACACTGCTAACGCCTGAAGAGATATAAGTGGAACCAATGTAAAGCTCTAGAATTATTGACTTATAGAGCCAATAAATACAATTTATTTTGTATGAAATTAAAACTCTAATTGTTGTCAACTTATAAATCCATAAGGGATATATATTCTGGCTACTTCGCATTATGTAGATGTAGTTTTCAAAATATGGAGGCAAAACACTTTTTTTTTGTGCTCACAGACTTAAACAGTATTGAACGTATTTCAAAAAATTGCTCCAACAATTTTGCTAACCTATCGAATCAGCTTCGTACCCCTCTCCAAATGCATAATATATTTTACATAAGTCAATGTAGTTTGAGACATGTATGTCATAACGCCTAATACAATTATTGTACTGCTTAGTCACCAAACGTTTTATGATATATTTCATTATATTAAAGTAAAGCAAGCCAAGGAAATAGTTTAGTTTAGTTTAATTATGAAATTTAAAGAAATGTTAACTGTATCGCACACATACTCTATATTTATTTGTTTATTGTTTCTGTATTACGTTCGACATGCCAAAGAGCCAGTTATACTAAACAATGAAAAAGGAAATTCAACAAAAAAAAATCATTAACATATTTGGTAAAAGTTCGAAAAAAAATCGGTCGATGTGCTCTCTTTAGCAATTTATCATGAGATCCAATATGCTAAAATGTCCATACGTTTTATTATGAGGGACATTTGAAATATTTAAGTTTTTTAGTTATTGGTGTAATTTTAGGAAAAAGTGATATTTAAATTGCATTACAGCAGTACACACACACATTATGCAAGTTACACTTATATATCCATTAAATATATGTTGTTAGGCAAAGCGCGGCGTTGAGTTCCGACACTCAACACATAATGCCTCGAAAAAGGCGGAAACCGGAGACGGAAAAAAGCAGGGACGGAGGACGGACGGAGTGTCTTAACACTAGGTTCGCATGGTTACTGTAGTTCCCTCTGCCTACCCTGCCATGTGCGGGATAAAGTGTGAATCTAAAAAAATATATATGTATGTTGGTTCTGCGTTATTCTTAATTTTTTTATCAACAATAATCCTAACACTTCATTAAACTTATGCAAAATTTCCAGCGCGACGCTGAATTTTTCTTCTCTTTAATATGAATGGGTCTTGATTACAATTTAAATGAGCTGTATCAGTCAGAAAATCGGACGTTAAATATTTCCTTTCCGTACAAGAAAGACTTATAGAAATATTGTAATTTGAGAATAAAATACAAAACTTTTGTAATTGTGCTTTTGTTAAATAAGCTATGTAGTACATTTGTAATAAATTGCAACTTATTACAAATGTACCACATAGTTAATTGATGTAAAATTGCAGTGTTATATTTTAAAATGCATGCTCTCTGCAGAGGCATTTGATTGCTTTTTCAATTATTGTAAATCATCATAGTAGGCTTATAAACTATCAAATAATACATGAATCATGATTTCAATGTATTTGCATCGCTACAAAGTAATGACTGTTGTTGTGTTCCACTATTATTAGTCACGGAACTTTCATTTGTATGTAGAACAAAAGATTTATAATAATTTAAGTTAACTTTGCTTTAATTTAATAATATATATAAATATTAAAATTAATTTTTTCAAGCACTTAAAGCGTACTAAGTAGAATGAATTATTGATATTAAATATGTACAAATGTTTAACGGTAACGTACGTTGTAAGAATAAAGAAAATTATCGAGTAAAATTCAAATTAAGTGGAAACCGATAACGAGAAGTGAATACAAAAACCGAGAATAATCAAGTGCTACTTTATTTCAAAAGAATTTTAAATCTGCAAAGTACAAATTTGCTTCAGAACGGTACAGCTGCGGCAAACAAATTAAAGTTGATTGAATTTTGCGCAGTCACAGTATTTTTTTTATGAACGATGGAACGAAAACATTTTTCAAAGGAATTTTAACACGGAAACAGAGTGTTGTTAAAGATCAAATTTGTTGGAGTATAATTAAATGTGGTTTTGACAATTTTCCCATAAAATTTATTAAGACTATAAGTAATATTCATCTTAATATTAACATGATATATGCACGTAAATAAAATACAAATTTTAAAATGTAATAAATATATATGTAATATATATATATATATATATATATATATATATATATATATATATATATATATATATATATATATATATATATATATATATATATATATATATATATATATATATATATATATATATATATATATATATATATATATATATATATGTATATATATATATATATATATATATATATATATATATATATATATATATATATATATATATATATATATATATATATATATATATATATATATATATATATATATATATATATATATATATATATATGTCGGAGTAGTCATGAATACGGTTGTTGATTTGACAACGAGGCGGAAGCGACTTGTCATCGCTTCGACAGAGTCCAGTCTTACGTTCGTGCGGGCCGAGTCTTCGAGTTACCGATAGGACTCGAAAGCATCACTTTGCTGTTGGCTGTTGTACGGATAACAAGTCTTGGGAACTGTCATACCGCTCGTTATATTCCTACCTACTTGTGGATTGTGTGTATACCTACCTTATTGGAATAAGTGGGAATGAAGAAGATATTGTAAGAAGGAAGTTTGATTTCTGTTCGATAACCACGTTAAGCCCACGAATATGTGCTCGGAGGAAGACCATCACTCTGATTTGTACCCCTTCGCCGAAATCAGAAGCGGGATCTGAATGTCACTACCACACAATGTTCGAGAATTTAGCAGAGAAATATGATGCAATTGCTTGAAGTGGAGTTCAACCCAGAGCAACTAGATGCTGATCCATGTGCTTAGCGTGCCACTATTCACTCTTGTGTTAGTGAACGTCCACTGGAAGGTGCATCGCTCATCATAGCTCTTAGTAAGGCACTGAAGGGCAGCGCCTGGTCGTGGCTTTCACATATCTCACATGCGGGTATGACTTGGCAATACTTTCGTGACCTCTTTCTCGCACGTTACAATTCTACGTAAACACTTGCTGCAAAGCTTATCGATGTAAATCATAGCAAGCTGAAGGAAGGTGAATGTCTCGCAGCATATGCAAGCGTGTGACGTCGCTGTTGAAGTGGAAGGATGTAAGACACGAAGAAATATGTGCTACGTCACATGTGTTGGCTCATATTACCCAGTTTGATTCACATCTGTATCGCTTGGTGTTTACAAACGAAATAACCACACGAAACAACTAATAATGCTGGTATTACATTCAAGTGTCATAATTGTGGGTAACCTGGACATAAAGAGGATTCGTGAAATCAACTGTGTCTTATGGCAATAAGGGATAACGAATATTGATGGTTACGCCTGGAACCAGTAAAGAAGTGATTTGTCTTCGTTGCGGCGAAAGCGAGCACATAGCAACCAATTGTCATCGTGCCAATGCGGGCGCGGGCAGCTCGACCTCGAGTGGACCGTGCTGGCCATAGCAGTGGAAGTCGCGCAGTAGCTGAGCGAGGCGTGTGTTTCTGCACTAAGACAGGCGTTTGTGGCAAACTACAACAATCTGGTGAGTCGTATTATTTTTATTTTGAGTCTGGTGCTGAATGTTCTCTCGTTAAACAAACTGTTAACCGTGAATTCATAGAAGAACGCACATTCACGTTTATTCGTATACAGAGAATAGGTTATGCTAACCTAGAAGATATTGAACGAATTCTTTGTAACGTGTCAATTAGTGGCAATCGTTTGTCGATTTTATTTCATGTATTGTGATATTGCGATACGCCGTGAAATACTACCGTAAGGGTTCAATATTAGTATGGCCGTGACCAATGTTCATATTTCAAAAGTTCTTCTTCTTCTTCTTCTCTTTAATTATGGCGTTTCGAGCGTGCCAGTTGAGCACAATTCACTATTTCAAAAGTTCATAATATGAACAATTGTAATTAAGATCTACCCTCGCGAAATAATTTAGCACTTATTGATATTGTTGTGTCTGTCGAATATATCTCATTAATTGTTGATGTGTTAACTCGTTATTCAGACTATTTTATTACTGACACTCCGCCGCGAATGCGCGTTACGACAGATGAATTTGTTATTCGTTTAATTGAACAAAAGCAAAACTAAATTAATTCTCGGTAGGTTTGTGTGTGTGTGGTTTTTTTAATAAATCTTATGTGTTTCTTACGAATGAGGAAAGAAATGAGACAAAGTTAAATGCAAAGTTTAAAGGGCCGTTTGAGGTCATAGACGTGCTTGAGGGTGGTCGCTATAATTTAAAGAAGGAGTCTTTAAATTGTAAAAGAACTTATAAAAACGCTCATGATGGTTTGTGAAAAATGGCAGACAATCAATGTATAATTGACAATAATGAGATTGAGAACACTAATTGTGATATTGCTGAGACTACTTGAGTTTACATGATGATTGGACCGTACCAGTGGTTGTCGTGTAGCCGTAGCTCAGTAGAAATCGGTATCTACAAGTTGTAGTCCGTGAGTACGCGGTAGTGCAGTCAACCCTGGCAGAGGTCGGGTTCAGTGTGAACCATAAGTCCAGGTGGGACTTGGCGTTCACGTGGGTGTTCGCATAAGAGTAGTAACTGGAGGTTACTGGGTTATGTTTAACCATTAATCACATGTAAGAGCTCAAGTACTGGTAATGTAAAACAAAGTCTACATGGTCGAGTTGATATCTCTATTGTGAGATGCGGTGATAATAAAGCCAATTATACTTTGAGTGTTTTGTATGTGAATATGATAATTTCATAATAGAGTAATTGTATTGAGCGGTTTTATTGTAACATGTTTGCTTATTAAAATGGTAAGGTAGATTAATACCATTTTATTTTGAATTATTTACCTCTGAAGTAAATAGTGAGTACTGTTAGGTCAGTGATGACCGAGCTGTGATTGTTTGATACTGCGTACTGAATATTGTTTCAGAATAACACACGAGGACGTGTGTCTCGCAGGATGGCCGTGTCGGAGTAGTCATGAATACGGTTGTTGATTTGACAACGAGGCGGAAGCGACTTGTCATCGCTTCGACAGAGTCCAGTCTTACGTTCGTGCGGGCCGAGTCTTCGAGTTACCGATAGGACTCGAAAGCATCACTTTGCTGTTGGCTGTTGTACGGATAACAAGTCTTGGGAACTGTCATACCGCTCGTTATATTCCTACCTACTTGTGGATTGTGTGTATACCTACCTTATTGGAATAAGTGGGAATGAAGAAGATATTGTAAGAAGGAAGTTTGATTTCTGTTCGATAACCACGTTAAGCCCACGAATATGTGCTCGGAGGAAGACCATCACTCTGATTTGTACCCCTATATGTATATATATATATATATATATATATATATATATATATATATATATATATATATATATATATATATATATATATATATATATATATATATATATATATATATATATATATATATATATATATTATATATATATATATATATATATATATATATATATATATATATATATATATATATATATATATATATATATATATATATATATATATATATATATATATATATATATATATATATATATATATATATATATATATATATATATATATATATATATATACTTAGTCTGGCCATAAATACTGTTACTATTCAAAAAAAGAAAATATTACGTTTGAATTTGGAATCTGTCATTTTTATATGATTGCTTGATGTGTTTTCTTATTTTCGCGCCATTATATTGTTAAATATTTTGTTATATTAAAATGGAGTGGGGATAAAGAGAACCGAATCGCTGTGATTGCCTTACATAAAGTAGGTATGGAGAAAAGTGCAACTTTAAAACCCTCCACCCGCTTGGTATTAGTCAAATGTTTGTTTACCGGGCTATTGATAGGTACAATGATACCTCCTCTGTTTGTGACAGAAAAAGATCTGGCCGTCCACGTACCGTTCGTGTGAAAAAGGTGATTAAAGCAGTTAGGGAAAGAATTCGAAGAAATCCTGTCCGTAAGCAAAAGATTTTATCTCGGGAGATGAAGATAGCTCCTAGAACCATGTCGCGTATATTAAAAGATGACTTAGGACTTGCAGCCTATAAGAGACGTACTGGTCACTTCTTAACTGATAATTTAAAGAAGAATAGGGTGGTAAAATCCAAACAACTACTTAAGCGGTACGCAAAGGGAGGTCACAAAAAAATTTTGTTTACGGATGAGAAAATTTTTACAATTAAGCAGTATTTTAATAAACAAAATGACCGTATTTATGCTGGAAGCTCTAAAGAAGCTTCGCAATTAGTAAACAGATTACAACGTGGGCATTATCCCACTTCAGTGATGGTTTGGTGGGGTGTTAGCTATGAAGGGGTGACTGAGCCATATTTTTGTGAAAAAGGTATTAAAACGTCGGCACAAGTTTATCAAAATACCATTCTTGAGACGGTAGTTAAGTCTTTAACTAACACCATGTTCAATAACAAAGAATGGTGCTTTCAACAAGACTCGGCACCGGGTCATAGAGCTCGATCCACCCAATCTTGGTTGAAAACTAACGTTCCGGACTTTATCAGCACTGAAAACTGGCCGTCGTCAAGTCCTGACCTAAATCCATTGGATTATGATTTATGGTCAGTTTTAGAGAGTAAGGCTTGCTCTAAACGCCATGATAATTTGTAGTCCCTAAAACGATCCATTCGGTTGGCAGTGAAGAATTTTCCTCTAGAAAGAGTTCGTGCTGCTATTGATAACTGGCCTCAACGTTTAAAAGACTGTATTGCAGCCAATGGGGACCACTTCGAATAAACATTGTATATTTTTAATAGTTATATATTGATGTATTAAACTAACTCACTATGAAAGGAATAAATGTTACGTATAAAAAAAAAATCGTGCTTTTCTTTATAACAATATTTATGGCAAGACTAAGTATATATATATATATATATATATATATATATATATATATATATATATATATATATATATATATATATATATATATATATATATATATATATATATATATATATATATATATATATATATATATATATATATATATATATATATATATATATATATATATATATATATATATATATATATATATATATATATATATATATATATATATATATATATATATATATATATCATTCTCTATTATCATATATTCCATATAAATTTATCATCAAAGAGCCTCTAGTCCGTGGGAGTCTAAATCGCGCCAGGCCCACAGACAATTAGTAAATAATAATAGAAATATCGTAGGATTAGATAATTTTGAATTAGAACATTTATAACTTTCATAAATGTTGCTTTTTATTTTCACTTAAAAAAAACTACTTTTACTATTTCAGTCTAGTTTGCTTTTCATTTAGTTTTTTTATCTAAGAACAATCACCATCGTTTCTTGTTACATTTTATTTAGTATTTCATAACATTACTTTACTGGTATTGATTACAAATACGTCCTTCCTAAAATCCTGGTCGATTTTGCTAACTAGTCTATTTGAAAAGCACATACAGTACAGATTGGCTTTGAAAGCCAAATTGGAATCGAGTGTGGAAATCTCTACAGCTGCCAACTAAGGCAAAAGTCAGTTCCAAAAAAGAACTAAAACAAAAAATACTTGTAAACACGGATAGAGAATAATTAGATTCTTTAACGATTGAGCTAATATATGCTGATTGATAAATGACTACTATATCATTTTTAATTTATATGAAACTCCAGTATTTTTAATAACATCAAAACAAAACTAGGTCTTTTACTTAATTATTTTATATATACTTGAAAACATATAAATTTATATACATATAATATAGAGGACCGTCGTGGCGCAGAGGCGCAACGTCTGCCTGTAACGCGGCTAACGCGACGGTTTCTGGGTTCGATCCCCAGTCGGGGAAGATGGATTTTTCTATTTCCATTTTCTTCGCACTGGCAACTAAGGCAAAGCGCGGCGTTGAGTTCCGCCACTCAACACGCAATGCCTCGAAAACGGCGGAAAGTGGGGACGGAGTAAGCAGGGACTAAGTAACGGAGTGTCTTAACACTAGGTTCTAATAGTTCCAGCAGTTCCCTCTGCCTACCCTGCCATGTGCGGGATAAAGCGTGAAGCTATAAAAAAAAAAAATATAATTATAACTAGCAGCGACGACGACGATTGATATTGAATTTATAATTTTCATATGTTTGTGTGACGTATGCTAATATAAATCATAATAAATTATTAGATTAGTTTATAATTCTTAAATATAATAGTAAAGTGGGGACGGAGAAAGCAGGGACTAAGCAACGGAGTGTCTTAACGCTAGGTTCGTATAGTTCCTACAGTTAGGTTTAGAGATCATTATTTCCAATTAAGAACAAAGTTCACTTACATATGAAACTTAAACTAGTAACATAACAATAAAAAAATATAAAGTTAATGGTGACCTTATTAACACAAACATTTAAATATAATTATAATGTTTGACAGTACGTTTTTAATTTAGCCTTAAATTTCAAAAAAGATTTTTCATTAAATATTTCTTTCGGTAGATTATTGTACATTAGCGCTCCCTCAAACTGTATAGTTTTGTTACCATAATGCTTAGTTCTAGACTTAGGTATTTGTAATTTATGTATATTTCGTGTATAGTATTTATGTGATTTAGTCTTAAAAATAGTTTGTGTGTGTATAGGCCCTGAGATAATTTTTCTTATAAGTATGCATGTTTTGTATTATTATAATTGTGCGATGGATAGTGTATCAGTTTTCTCGTAAAGTTCTTTGGTTGGAAAGCGGTAGTCTAGTTGGTGTATTGTTTTTAATAGTTTGTTTTGTGATATTTGTAAATCTTTTAAATTAGTTTGTGTGCAGATCCCCATACTTCTATTAAATATTCATGTAAGGGTTTAGCTAATGAGTTATAAATAATAGTTCGAACCTTATATGGAATACATCGGATACACCTGCGTAAAGCTCCAGTCAGTGATGTTATTTTAGTTTGCAAATAATCTAAATGAGGTTGCCATGATAGTTTGGAATCTAAGAGTAAACCAAGATATTTTTCTGTTTCTGATTAACTGATGAGTAGATGATGATGATAATTAAAAAGCATATAGGAGGTTTTCGTAATATTTATACTCAGCAAATTGGATTGGAACCAATTATTTAATATATTTAAATCTGCTAGTGCGTTCGACATTATCTCATGTATTGAGTCTCCAAAAAAGAATACACATGTGTTATCTGCATATAATGACACTTCTCCGTGTAATCCTAAATTACCAATATCGTTAATGTAGATTAAGAATAATAGAGGGCCTAAGAGGGACACCTGAGGTATACCGCAATTGATGTTACATGAACTGCTTTTGAAATTTTCGCCGCATCCACCACTCTGGATTTTCAGCTTTGACAAAATTTTTTTTACTTTTATTTCACAACTAATAATAAGCTATATTTCTTACGATCTAATTTATATAACATGAAGAAAAATATTTCGTCAGAAATCAGATAGTTTTAAAATTCAATTTCCATATTTCTGATTAAAAACACCTAAAGGTTGAAAAGTTTATATTATTTTGAGTATTGCTTCATTAGTCATCTTCTGAATTTCCAACTTTCAATAAATTCAAATAAATAAAAATGTCCCTTTAACTTTTTATTTACTTACAAAATATTTTGGTATGTAGTATCGGAATGTTTTTCTTTACTTATAATATAAAAAATCAGGGTAAATATTGAATACTACAAAATGCTTGAGAAAACTATCTGGACTAATTACTGGACTGTAAACTACCTATACTGGTCTGTGTTTGTAATAAATATTTGTGTTTATGTTCTCCTCTCTGCCTCTGTGGCCATACAGTACAAATTTCTTTGTTATATTTTTAGTGGTAAATATAAATAAAACCTACTTATTATAATTAAATAAAACTAGCAACATGGGCATGTCAACTTTATGAGGCATCTTCTAAATTCACCACCGACGATCTGCGTTGATAACCAAGTTAACGTTGTTGACTCTATAGCCAAGTTAAATTGGGTCATATACTTATTTGTTACTTACTTTAAGTGTTTCTATTTAGAATAAAATAAAGTAATAAGACAAAGCTAAAACGTTGTTGAGTTTCACCATAGACACATTTTATGGTAAATTGAGGAAATAGTTACAAAGAAACTATACATAACTCATCAGAGAACGTAAACCGTCTTAAGCTACTATAATTCAGCGTTACTTGACATGGTTGATATATTTGTATTACCAGAACACCAGATACCTAGTAACATTATAAGGAAAAGATTATTCCAAGGGAGAACTACCAAACTAGACAATTAGTTACGAACACTTACATAGATACACATTGAAATTACCCTCCATCACAGGAAATCATATATATATATATATATATATATATATATATATATATATATATATATATATATATATATATATATATATATATATATATATATATATATATATATATATATATATATATATATATATATATATATATATATATATATATATATATATATATATATATATATATATATATATATATATATATATATATATATATATATATATATATATATATATATATATATATATATATATATATATATTCTCAATGTAGTAAGTAAATAAAATATTCAAAGTTTGTTTTTATTTGAGGACAAAATAGATTCATGAGTTATAATGTCGACAATTTTTGTTATTGTCCTGCTGTCTTTATAAGTTCTCTGTTCAGAATAACAAAGAAAATTGTCGAAAATTGATACGACTAAATAAGCCTGTTACGGTGACCATTTTTCTGACATTTTATTTAAATGATAAATGGCATGAAATGTATCAAACAATAAAAACAAATAACATCAAATTTGGCCAAAATTACTGTCTTTGAGTTAACATTTAAATTCGATCCCTCTTATTGGTAACAATATATCCAAGCAGTATTAGCAGTAAGAGTAAAATATTCAAGCTGTTTTTTATAACATGAAATCAGCAGACGTTAAAAAGTAAAAAAAAAAGTTTTTAAAGGTTAAAAGGTTTTTATTATTATGTTTGTTGTGTAAAAAGCTACATTAAAATTTACTTAACTTGACTTTTCTTTTCTTTTTACGTATTAGGTAACATCGTTGAAATATATTATTTTTTCAAGCAAAAAAGCTCCCGAGAAAGCAGACTTTCAGTTATTAAATATTTTTGTTAGCATATTTTACTCGCCATAATAGTATGTGGATATTTTTTGACTTTTACGACATTTTTTAAAAGGTGTAGGTGTTGATGTAGTAGACATTATTTCATTTTATTTCACTTTAATGCTTCATTATAAATAAAGATAGCGTTGCGTTTACAGGTCCTCCCACCCCCAGTCGTACGTCTTCCTTTGCCAGTATCGCTGTCAAGAACAAAGCGGTCAACAGCAAGTAGTCCCTAAAACAAAGCATTTCGGAATTATTTTTAAGACGAAAGTCATAACACAAGAAAAGCTTTTCACTGAAGTTTTATAATTGTATATCTTCGTAATTGTGTATAAAATTTGAACGAGTGTATGTAAAGTTATTATTATAAAAATTGAAGAGAATTTTTTTATAAAATTGGAGTCATCATCTTATTTCAGTTGAATATTTTATTTCGTTGATATTGTTTGAATTTTTTGAAAAAAATATAATTACAATATGATTTTAAGTTTTTGGCGTTGATATATAAAACACATAACAGTAGCTATTACATTAAAATTAAACTACAAAATACTTCATAGAATACAATTTGCTGAACGCGTAATCCAATATCTATACTTACATATCTTGCTTGAAAGAATTACATCTAAAATATTTCTCATTAGACTCAACTTCAGATAAAATCTCTGTAAAAATTCACCCTTTCATAAAAAAATATTAACCGTTAACAAAATAATTCCAAGAAATGACTAGCTTTGGTTTCTCTACGTCTCTTCATTTCAGGTAAAGTTATATCATCACTATTGTCTTAATCCTCATAACTTCTTTTAGTAAATACTTGTTTATTGTCATTATCTCTTTCATTTTTGTCGATAACCAGACTTGACTTGACTTAAGGTCCTAAGTCCCCTAGATGGGGCAGAGGGCATCCACAGTGCGTCGCCATCCCGTCCGGTCTTGAGCATCGCGCTTCACTTCGCTCCAGGTCCTCCCTATGTTTGCCACCTCTGCAGCGACCGTCCGACGCCAGCTCAGTTTAGGGCGGCCACGTTTTCGCTTGCCTTGGAGATTCCAGTCTAGGGCTTGCCTAGGGATGTGATCTGGATCTCTTCGGAGCGTGTGGCCAATCCATCCCCACTTGCGACGCTTGATTTGCTGGTCGATCGGAGTTTCGCCGCAGCGTTCCCAGAGTTGTATGTTGGAAATTTTCTCGGGCCAGTAAATACCGAGAATGCGGCGAAGACAACGGTTAACGAAGACTTGGAGTTGGCGCGAGATGTCTTTTGTGACCTTCCAGGTCTCACACCCGTATAGCAAAACGATTTTAACATTGGACCGGAATATTTTGAGCTTAACTCTCCTAGTCAATTTCCGGGATTGCCATACGGGGCGCAACTGTGCGAAGGTTGCTCTTCCCTTGGCGATTCTCGAGGCGATGTCCTCCTCGGTCCCTCCAGCTTCAGTCACGATACTTCCGAGGTAGGTAAACTTGTGGACTCTTTCCACAACCTCAGTGCCGATGAGCAGCGGTAGAAAGCTAGTTGCTCTGCACCTCATCTCCTGGGTCTTCCGGGTGTTAATTTTTAACCCCATCTCCGTTGCTTCTCCACGTAGGTCGTCCAGTTTGGCTTGCATATCGGCGCGTGTGTGACTTAGCAGACATAGGTCATCGGCATAATCCAGATCTTCTAAGGTGCCGGAAAGTCCCCATTCTATGCCGCGGCGCTTATTGCTGGTACATTTACGCATAATGCCATCGAGAACGACAAGGAAGAGGAGAGGAGAGAGAAGACACCCTTGCCTTACACCCGCTCGTACTTGAATGTCCTCCGAGACGAGGCCGTCATGTGTCACTCTACAAGAGTAATTCTTGTAGATGGCCTGTATTAGGGTAGTGAGTTTCTCGGGGACTCCAATTTCCCGCAGACGGGCCCAGATACTGCTCCACCTCAGCGTGTCGAAGGCTTTTCGAAATCAACGAAGTTTATGTATATTTCCCTCTGCCATTCTGATGCCTGTTCGAGGATGATACGTAGAGTATTGATCTGGTCCGTGCACGATCGGTTGGGTCGGAAGCCAGCCTGTTCTTTACGAAGGAGGGGTTCAACGGCATTCGACAACCTATCCAGGATAATCATGCAGAGCACTTTGGATGGGGTCGAGAGCAATGTAATGCCTCTCCAGTTGCCACACTCACTAAGGTCTCCCTTCTTGGGCACGGTGATGAGAAGGCCTTTGTTCCAGTCATCGGGCAATTCTTCGGCTGACCAGATATTGCGTATGAGAGGTGTAAGCGCGTTTACGGCGGTAGGGATATCGGTTTTAAGCATTTCCGCCGTAATGAGGTCAGCTCCTGGAGCTTTGCCACTCTTAAGTGACAAGATGGCCTCCTTTACTTCCTCTCCAGTAGGCGGAGACACGTCAATGTCGAGGCATTGTGCAGGTTGGCTGATAGCGGGTGGCAACTTATTATTGGGATCGTTGGGGACTCGGAAGGTTTCCTCAAAATGTTCCCGCCAGCGTTGAAGCTGTTCCTCCGATGTCACGAGTAGCTGGCCTCTCTTGTTTTTTAAGGGCTTTTTGTTCCTCTGACTTCGGTTTCCGGCTAAGGCTTTTGTTGCCTTATACATCTCCCTGAGATTACCGGAGTCAGCAGCGCGTTGGGCACAATCCGCTACACTTTCCGCCCATATTCGTCAATCTCGACGTGTACTGCGGTATATGCGTCTGCGTATCAGGCGGTATTGGAGCCTCAGGTTTTCACGCACCACAGCGTCGTCCGTTGCTAGGAGTTGGAGGTGAAGTTCACGCCTTTGGTTGATGAGGTCCCAGGTATTTTGTGACATCCAGTCTTCGCGAGTGAATATTTTATGTCCAAGAACGACAGAGCTGGTCTCTGTGTAGGCCATTTTTATGTAGTTCCACTCCGCGTTGACAGAAGTGGAATCCCTTGCGAGGGTGGAGAAGCGATTTTGGAGCTCTAGTCTGAAGGCTTCACCTATTTTAGGATCTCGAAGCTTGCTCACCTCAAACCGTTTGCCCATCCTGGTGGTCACGTTGCTCTTTCGCGCCACAGCTACTTTGAGCCGTATTTCTGCTACGAGTAGGATGTGGTCGCTGTCAATATCTGCACCACGGCGGTTGCGTACATCAAGTAGAGATGAGCGCCATTTTGAACTGATGGCCACATGGTCTATTTGGTTTTTGGTAACTCCATCGGGTGAATTCCATGTATACTTATGGTGTTCTCCGTGGATAAATAGAGTACCTCCGATGGTGAGATCGTTGTCTTGACAGAACTCCAGGAATCTCTCCCCGTTCTCGTTCCGGACTCCCAGCCCGTTTCTACCCATGTGTCTTTGACATCCGTCGTTGTCCGTACCAACCTTTGCATTCAGGTCGCCCATGACGATAACTATGTCCTGTTTGCGGATCTTCTCCAGTGTCAGGTTGAGTGCACTGTAGAAATCGTCCTTGTCTTCCTCAGGTGCTAAATTAGTGGGTGCGTAGCACTGAACGACGGTTATCTTGCGGGCTTTGCTGTTAAATCGAGCTGTGATGATTCGTTCTGAGATCGGTTTCCAGTCCAGAAGGCTCTTCATTGCATCACCAGAGAGGAGGAATCCGACACCGTTTTCACGGGCACCCTCTACATCTTCCTTCCCGGAGTAAAGCAATGTAAGGCCTCTGGACGTTCTCAGCTCTCCGAATCCGTTTCTGCGCACTTCACTAAGACCGAGTATTTGCAGTTTGTAACGTTGCATTTCTACTTCTGCTTGGGCTAGTCGGCTATCCTCACTCAGCGTTCGCACATTCCAGCAAGCAATTCGTGTCCGTATTTTCATGCCAAAGGTCGTCGTTGTTTGATCGGTCCGGTTTTGCACTGTTTCTGTTTCTTTAATCATTGTGTGGCTTTTTGGGTAAGCGGATGATTAGCCCACTATACCCTAGCCCATTGGTGGGGCTGCCACCTTTGAGCCCATGGGCGTGCTCGGTTTTATCTCGGGTTTCCTCCCTAGTGATCGAGTTCTGTTTTAAGGCGCAGAAGATTCGCCTTTCGCCCTGCATCCTCTGCTCAGCTACAACTCGAGATGGCGGTCACGCGGTAGCGCGGTTGTAGCAGTTCCCGGGGGAGACGGCGGGGACGTGGATGACTCGGACTTATTAGGGCTCTGCTTAACTAGGTGTTCCGCCACTAACACAGCAGATGGTTCCTTGGCATTTTGTAGGTAATGCTGTTCTCACTTACAGCGATTCCCACCAAGACCAAAACCCTAACTTCCCCCCCCAACGATCGGTCGATAACCAGAGATTTGTTCTAATTAATTCTGAGTGTAACTTAATCTACTTCTCCCACCTTCAAGTCCAATAATTATAACTTCTGTTGCTGCTCGAAGACTCTGGCACTCATTACAACTGCTACGAAAAAAAATTACTTCTAATATGTAAGTGAACCCCAACTCGAAACAGTATAGTAAAAGCTAAATTTACCTTATTATAACTTGTATTTTCTTATGAAATGTAGCTTTATTACATAATATACTAACTAAATGAGTATACATAGTACCAAAACAATTGTAACTTGTAAAAAATTCAGTCATTTACGAAATAGCTTTACACAATGTACAAATTAAATAATTATAAATTTAATTTTACGGCTACAATATAAACTTATTATACCGTTTACAATTCCAGTCAAGAATTGCATTAAAACAAAAAACATAAAAAAACGTGGGTACTTTTATTAATGTACATTTTTGAGCATGGTGGGTTAAGATGTTTAGTAACATATAGTATTTTAGATGTCCATGTGATAGCTATATATTAATTATAAATATATTGAAGCTCGTGGGTAACTTATTGAATACCTTCATATTTAATTATTCAACTAACTACGTAAATAATATTCGTTTTGGCAAGTGACGTTACCACCGGTGTGATTATTAAAGATTTAAGAAAGAAAGACAAGTTGTTCTTTATTTATTCTACAAGATAACACATGTTAGTAAAATTGAATTTTTTATGTAATATTTTCTTTAAATTCGTAATTTTTGTTAATTTTTTAAATTCAAAATTAAATTGTAATATGATGATGGCGTCGAAAAAGCCAATTCAAAAGTTACTATTTTTACAAAAGGTCACACACGTTTAAAATTCGAAATAATTTTATTTAAAATATGTATACACGTTATTCTACCTCTTTGTAATAATAGTCCTTCTTTAAAAATACTAAGCTGCAGATGTAGATGAACTGAAAACACTGAAAATGAAGTTTAATCTTCATAAATTCAAAATTTAGACTATTAGACCCTTGCAGATCTCTAATGTTGGTGACTATTCCTTTCTCTTTTGTTTCTAAGGTAAGAATCATTACATATTTTTGGGCAATTTTAGCGCTGACCGAGATGTTAGGAATATTGTTTGATCAATGATGCTCAACCAATGGAAAAATTTACAGGGTGATTGAATCTCTAACTGCTGGACTGATTAAATAATTTGATCCCCCTGTAATCAGTCGGTGCATCGACGTTCAAAATGTGCACTGGCTCTTTTCCTACTACACGTGACAAAAACTATTATGCTAAAACGTGGAAAAGCCAAGTTAAAATATAAAAATGCCCATCATCGGCGAATTTTACTGCATTCAAGAAATTGCGTATTGTTTGCAACAGAATGTGCAAGGACGCCAAACGCCACTATATTTATTTCATAATTCAGCCCGGCACAAATGTGATAATTTATTATTTATTAATATTGTTATAGCTTCATGCTTTATCCCGCATATTGCAGAGTAGGCAGAGGGAACTGCAGGAACCATATGAAACTAGTGTTAAGACACTCCGTTGCTTAATCCCTGCTTTCTCCGTCCCCGCTTTCCGCCTTTTTCGAGGCATTGCTTGTTTAGTGGCGGAACTAAACGCCGCGTTTTGCCTTACTTCCAGAGTGAAGAAAATGGAAATAGATAAATCCATCTTCTCCGAGTGAGAATCAAAACCTCAAATTGTCGCATTTACAGGCAGACGCTTACGTCTCTGCCTTTGCGCCTCTAATTAGGCAATTGAATGTGATGGAATGTTTTTAGATACGACTGTTTCTGAGCAAGATGAAATTGCACCGGTGATCGCTCACATCATTTATCTCTCATTGACCTGCAATACTTTTTCAACTATGTGTAAGAAAGCATCAGTCGACCCAAAACTCTAATCTTACTAACCCTAGTGAATATTATCATTTCTCTGTAATCTCATACTGTTCAAAATATTGGAATGTATCGAATATATACTTTTCTATAATCCAATAATCTTTAACATCCACTTGTCCGGTTATCGTGCTTCCCATAGCACTATTGGAGTATTGCTTAATATTACAAAGGACACTCGGTGGGCAATGGTAATACAAAACTCACAATACTCTTACTGGACTTTAACAACGTCCTCAATTCTGTTAATTTTGATATTCTTCTTGGTACTCTTCGTGAAGCTAATATATGTTCCACCACCTTACATTGATTTCACTCACATCTTTTTGGATGTCAACAGTGTGTTATAGCTAATGACGTATCACAAGACTTATAAGATATGATAGCTAACGTACCTCAAGGTGGCGTACTTTCCTTTGCTTTTTTTCTATTTTATCTAATCGCACTTCTCATATCATTTCTAATCTCCTTCATATCCAGACAACTTGCAATTGTATAAGCACTTAGAGTTGGCTGAGCTGTAAAACGCTTTCATTTGCTTAAATAAAAACGTGGTTGCTATTAATTCTTGGGCAGGCTCATTCAGTCTTATGTTAAATTCAAGCGAATCACAAGCGATAATTATTGATAGCAACTAAAAATCAATTTCGAATATACAATAGGCTGTTATTCAAATCCGCTATTGGAATAGGAAAAATGTTAGTGAGGAAATGACTCCATGGATTCCAACCCAGTCACCGTCCGTGAATAAGAGTTGCTTGATATGATATTTTCATGTAATTCCTTTTTATTTCTTAGGTAACCAGAGCCAAAGTGCTTAAAAACTGATTCCGTTCGTGTGCTACAATGACGATCTATTGACATAATAATTGAATGTCAATTTGTTAAAAAAATATTTATTTAAAATATTTTTAATTGTGTATCAAAATACATCTGTTTAAGATCATACTTCAAATTTGTTCAATATTTGAACAATATGATTGAAAGCAATTAATTGTTCAATCAAATATTTGATAAATCTTGTTTAGTCACTCGATTTTTGAAGGATGTTCGATAAATATGATAAAGTATGCATTTATGTTATAATTAAACATGAACAATATTTCTAATGGATATGGATAAAGCAGTTGTTTATAAATGTGTATATAAATGTGAATAACAATAGGAATATATATGTATATATGTGTAGTTATAAATGTATCTATAAGTGTGAATTTTATAAAGCACAAAGGTTAATCTAAACATAAAAAGGAATAATATTTTATAACTAACATAATAATAAAAAAATATTTCAAAGCAAAAAAACTGATAAGTAAAAATGACTACAAAGCAGAAAAACTGATAACTAGTGTAAATAAATAGTCATTTTAAGCTTGTTACTCCTTTCTTCAACTTATTTGAATCTTCCTCATTTTTTAGTTTCATGCTCTCATGATGCCATTGCCATTTTAGTATGTTTATTATTCACTAAAAATTTAAAATAAATAGCAACATCTAGTCAATACATCTACTCAGCACAAAATCCAAGACAGAAGGGGACACATGTCTACTGCAAGACAAATATGTTTCAAAAAGATAAAGAAGTTCGTTATCTCAAGCAAGTATTTCACGAGTACAAGCAGTAACGATTACGGAGTAAACGGACAGTAAAAAACTAGTTAGTATATTTTGATATTTCTAACGTATTGCAAAAAGTTATAGCATTATTTTATAAATGAATAAAGTGAGTGAAATAATGTCGTTAATGCTCCGGCAAAAAAAGAATTTACTGTAAGAAAAAAGTTTCGTAAGCAAAAACGATAGTTGAGTGACAGTTGCCCTTACGTTTTATACAATATAATACATTTGGTAATATATGATACATTTGGTTTTAGTAATATAAAATTCTCATTTATCTGAGATTCTCTACTTAATCTGTCAAATCGTATCGATATCTGACCGAGCAATTCATTACCAGACTTTTTAATTATTATATGATATTTTGTCGCATTTTTTTTACAAAACGTGACATGAAAATGAGACGGCAAATGGAGTGCCTTTACACTAGGTCTGCTCTTACTACCCTACTATATACGGGATGTAGAGATATATCCAAGAAGTATGAAAACATTGTTCAATATGAAATATGAAACTACAAGAAGTGTTAAAAGCGGGGACGGAGAAAGCAGGAACTAAGCAACGGAGTATCTTAACACTAGGTTTGTATGGTGAAGCTAAAAAAAAAAAAGAAATTATAAAAGCCTGAAAATCCTGATTTTTTGCAGAACATTTGTCATTATAACTTTTTTAAATTCAAACTAGAAGAAGTTAATATAGTCAAGTAAAGAATAATGGGTCACTTTGAACTGATGATCAGAAAGGTGATCAGCTCTCTAGATCAGCTCTCAAGATATACTGACACTCTCATTAGAGCGTTAGGCTGCAATCTGTCCTTATATATTTCATTGCACTAACCGATATCTTACAATATTACAAGAAGTAATTATAAATTATAATTATAGTGTTCATGTTTTAGACACTTCAAGAACAATTACAGCGCTGTCAAAACTAAAATGATGTATGAATGTTGAAAACACTTCAAAGGTGATAAAGCAAGTTTGCTATTAAGTTTAGGAGTAAGAAATAGAAGATTAGAATATTTTATGAAAATATGATCATTAAGATGATCAAATGCTAATTTCTATGATATATTCTTATCTACAATATATTTTTCTTATTTTTTTCACAATAAATTTAAAATTTGTTCATACATCAGGTTCCTAACCTCATATACTCGCTAAGGAAAATAGGTGCTATGTGGATGTCAGTACTTACTATAGTAAATAAATTAAAAATATGTGTATAATTATATATAAGCACATATTGTAGGTTGGTCTAGAGCAATGATTCTCAACCTGCTGTGCTGCAGCACTTTTGTATGCCGCCAAATTTTGCAAATATTTAATAATGTTAATATGTTTTAGTGATAGTTGGGATTCACAAGGTTCTGCATATTTGTTACTGCAACTTTTCTTTTGTTAAAATTAGCAAATATGTCTGATTCGGTTTATTATTATTTTTTAAATTTTTCATTGTGTGTCGACAAATTTTGAAATCGTTAAATATGTACCGCAACAAAAAAAGATTGAGGAGGTACTAGAGAGATAACCAGTGCTTATTGCTCAACATGACGATAAGTTATGTCTTGTTTTAGATTACTTGAGCTGTCATTGTGTCCAAAGTTTCCGCATTGAAACAATTCTGAACTATATTAATGCTATTTGCTTTATTCGTTATTGATAAAACAATACTAATAACCGAAGCCATCACATACCTTTGGTATGTGATGGCTTTGGTTATTAGTATTATAATTTTATATATAATTTTTTATCATTTAAAAAAATATATTCAGACTCTGACGTATCTTTTGTTTCAGAGCCTTTGTTACATACAGCCTTTTACTTTATTATTAAAACAAGAAACTAATTAATTGAGAGTGTTTGTTACCAAGTAATCATCTAGAGTGTAGTTTATTTTTTGCCTTTTTACACCAGAGAAAAACCCTCTAGTGAAAAAATATTATATCCATAATAACGAAAACAAACGAATTGTATTGAACAGTCACTGTATTTAGTAATTATGATAAAGAAACCACTTGGCACATTGTTTTTATTGTCCCATACAACTGTTTAATATTAAAATGATATATTTTATTTTAAGCTCTTTATTTTTAATGAGACCGCGTAAATATAAGTTTTATTTCTATGAAATATAGACATTACACGTCTATAGAAATTTATTTTCAATAGGCATTGATTACTTTTCATTATTTTTCATTTTTATTCGTTCCTACTATTCATTTAATTTTCGAGACATGTCTATTTATGACACACGAACTGCTTTACCCACTAGAGTTAGTGAGCATTTTTTAGCTTCACGGTATATCTTGCATATAGTGTGGTAGAAAAAAGAAACATAGTGTTAATACACTCCATTTTCTATTTCTTACCTTTCGAGACATTATGTGTCTAGTGGAGGAACTCGACACCGCGTTTTTCTTTGTTACCAGAACAATTTCGTCCTCCTCGATCCCAAAACCGTCACACGCTTAAAAACAAACGCTATTTGAAAACACACTAAGTACGTCACGATGGCCTAAGCATTTAATTGGTATCAAACATAAAAATAAATGCTTATCAAACGATGAAACAAAACGTTATATTTTTAAAATATTATATTTACCTGATTTCAATCTCTCTCATCTGTACAGAAACAAGTTATGATGCTAACTAGTCTCAAGTTTCAACTAAACTATAGTAATATTTTTACAAAAGGTGGCAGAATCTTCTAATAAACATATATCATTTCAGCTGTGGAGCTTAGTGCTAGCAGTTTTACTACCAGTAAACCTGCACGAATCCCATATTACTCTTTAAGAGTGATGTACGCGGTTACGTAAAAGCATATCGTGTCTTTTTTTTTTAATTTTTTTGTCAATACATTTTCACGAAGAGGCTGTCCTCATAGGACATATATAGGATAGGCGTAGCTTCTGCGCCACGACGGTATCCATATGTACAATATAAGCAGATGATACAAAATATTCCTATCATTACCATTTTCATTCGATTCATTGTGATTTAAGACGTCGTATTGGTTTCAAATTGATTCCTTTATTCACATGTAAACCTATACAATTTGTATACATTTACATATCACTTATTCGTTTTAGTGATATCTATTAAACGAGCGAAATATAAAACGTACTTATTTTATGTACAACGCATATGTAAATAAAGATGCAAACGATTTATGAAACTGAGTGATTGTATCAAAATTGTAATGTGTAAAAACACACATGTACAATGTATGAAAATGGCACAGAGAATTAAAATATTTATTTAAATACTATTATCGTTTCTAAAATCATCTAATGTTTTTGATCATTTTCTCTGATGATAATGATGATGATGATGAACTCGATAAGTTTTAATTTCATTACTAAATTAAATTTGAGTTTTGCAGATTAATAATCCTTTAAAAATTCTATTGGAATTCTTTTATGTAATAATTTTGCCTTATCCTTTGCCAAGCGTTCTGTATTTCGCTCGGCAACCAATAAACAAATAAACGTAAAGTATGAGTGTAAGTGATACAAGCGAGCTCGGTTAAATTTCATAATGAAACTATATATGAGATACATTACTCGTATGGTGCAAGTGCAAAACTATTGCGTTACTCTTGTAAATTTATGTAAGCTTCTGTTCTTGTAAATTTATGTAAGCTAATTTTATTATAAATAAGCTGTGTTATTTAAAATAATTCTTTATTTCCAACTATTTTAACTAGTAATATTAATAAAGCATAGACATCATTTAAGTAAATGTAAATCAAAGCAGCAATTCGAATTCGTTGTGTTGAAGAAAAAATGTAGACAATAAAACTTATCTTTATAGTAATATCTAATGATTGCAATAACATATAACATACTATTGATCAATATTCACTTCTTGATCCAAATATAGTAGAAATATATTTCAGATAATTTATCTCATGCAATACTAATACCATATTACAAATAAATTCTAAAACTGAGATCTTATTGTACAATCTTTGGTCTGATTCGTTATATTTGAAGTGGTCTCGAATCTTTATGTTATTTATAATTATAATTTGGACAGAGTCGGTTAAGAAATTAATTTAAAGAAAAAATACTGTAAAAAAGTTTAAATTGGCTTTGAATTTTAAAGAGGTCAATTCCAAAGGCTACGTCGTTGAAATTTTTATGCTTTTATGAAAATATACGTTATTATGTTTGTAATTTCTGTCGGAGTTATACAGCTGTATAATAAGGGTATAAAACAGGGAGTTGCATATGGTTAGAGTCGATCTTGCCGATATGTTGGTGGTGGGTAAACCACCGAAGGTATAGAAGGCATACTCACATTTTTTTAAAAATATATGTAAATATAGACGTGAATAATCTAAAACGACTGAGCTGAAAGACGTTTCGGTATCATAAATTACAACGGCTATTACATTCTGGGAGTCAGCAACCATTTAAAAAATAAATAAATGGTACAAATTACTCATTATTAACGTGCTTCTTATGTAATTATTCATACAAATATTATAAATAATTTAGCCATGTATATGTAAATAAACAATTATAGCTTAACACATTTATCAATGCTGTTTGCAATGTATCCTACAAGATTGATGTAATTTTTTAAACTAGAATATTTTTTTAAGTATTTTTATTGACACCTTAGGTTATTAGGGTTAAGTGCTACGAGTGTTAATTGATGTTAAAAAATAAAATGTGTTTAATTATGGGTGAACTTTGTGTACTGAATCTGCATATACTTTCTGCAGCACTATCTTGAAGTGAAATTCAATCTCATTGAAGTGCTACTTTAATTAAATTGTTTCGAAGCTAACAAACAAGCCAGCAAACCTTTTATTTTTTATAATTTTAGTATTCATCCCGCACCTCCTCGAGTGTGTAGTACAAAATGGGCCATTGTTGTAAATAAAATTCTATACAAATAAAATAAAATAGGTGGAAACGGTGCATATTTAGTAATATCGATATACTTTATTATGTATACTATGCGATTAAAATATGTTTATTTAGTTTGGAAACGATAAATTTAACCCAACAACAGCAGCATACGGCAGCAAAATGAATAAATTAGTGTTTTAAAACTGTGATGATATGAGATCTGGGATCTGGGAGATTAGAAGAAAATGCTTAAATTAATCACTCTTTTGATTTTGGCTTTGCCAAATGAGCAAAAATACTATTTGAGCTTGAACTTTGTTGGAGCTTTGTTTATATGAAAGAAATAATTTGTAAACTTGGCACATTCTTCTACTATGCGAGAAAAGCTTTCAATTGACAATATATCTATTTTTATTAACACTGTAACTGGAAATAGAAAAAGAAGAAAGAACTACCATACGTAACCATACGTCTCACACTAAGCTACATCAAAACTATTAGTATCACATGACAAAATATGTCGACGGAAATCAATCAAATTTATTGTTATTTACAATTTAAAATTGTTCAAACTATTAAATTATACACATTAACCTTATGAAGGGGTTCTAATTAAAACGTATTACTTATCTCGAATCTACATGCTATACTTGTGGCTCCAAAGCAAATCTATTAAGACCCATGTCGGCCTAAATCCTAAAAGAATTAGACCATTACGACCGCATTTTTTAAGCTATACAGGTTAACAACGTAAATTAAACGTGTCTAGAAGCACAGCTTATATATAACATATCTAATGTTTATTAATGTATTTTACAAAGTAACCTCGTATGAAACTAGAAAACTGATGAACTGAAACTTTTGTTATAAATTGTATAAAAGGAATAAGTAATAAAAATAAACGTTAACATACATTTTATAACATATTCTGGAATGGTAAAACTTACAAAGATCTTTTCTAGTACTACTTTTATGCTTAGAACATGAAACTTCTTCTTGGAAACGGTGTTGTTGATTAAATTTTACTTTCTTTTGAAGTAAAGAGCTTCTAATTAATGTTAATACAATATTTAATTCGTTCATTTTGTTACACTTCCTATTACAGATTTTATTAATTAGGAAAATTTTGTAAATTTTCCTAATTAATAAAATCTGTAATACATTGAATTAAATGTTTATTTATTTGATTTAAGTTTGCTAAGTTTAGAATTTATTATATGGCCATTATTTTCTATATATATTAGTGTGTTTTGGCGCAGATGCGCAACGTCTGCCAGTAACGCGACGGTTTCTGGGTAAAATTACGACGACGGTCGGTACGATTGTCCAAGTCCAGGGAAGATGGATTTTTCTAATTCCATTGTCTCTATCTGGCAACTTGGCAAAGCGCGGCGTTGAGTTCCGCCTCGAAAAAGGCGGAAAGTGGGAACGGAAAAAGCAGGGACTAAGCGACGGAGTGTCTTTACTCTAAGTTCCTATAGTTCCTGCAGTTCCCTCTGCCTACCCTGCCATGTGCGGGAAAAGACGTGAAGCTAAAAAAAAACATATAAGTGCTATATGCATATTATGTCCAATATCGTACGCACACTCGCAATCGCACAAGAGTATGTGCTTATATATGTCATTTATTCTTTTATAAATTTATAATGGATATGTCGGCGCAAGGCCAGAGCTTCGTTATTCAGGGTCCATTTTTCACAATAAAATAATTAAGTAATGCTAATTGGTTTACTGTCGATTGATGGTTTTTCTTGATTTTATATAATACCTTTCTTTTTGTAGGACCAAAAACATGTAGCAATTTACGTTTTTGTTCAGTATTCGAAATTTACTTCATAAAGAATATTAAATTACAAATAAGTTATACTCATTTGAATAATTAAAAAATAATTCCAATTTTACTTCAATATTTTTAAAAAATCGAAATCATAAAGTCTGTATTGCGCCAATAGATACATGAAAGCTATTACAAAATTGTTTCCCAATTCCAATATAAAGCCGTTGCATTAGTGGTGTGCATTCGGTGAGAAGATTCACCGAAGCGCCATTGGCCTTACGTTAAAAATTTTGGGTTTAAATGCTCATCTGCTTCCCGCTAGTGGACAGCATATTTCTTAGGGATCTTTTGGCTTACTGGATAATTCCTAGACAGAATTGTCCGGTCAATCAGTAAGTTAAAAGATCCCATGTGAGTTCTAACTATACCTCTGGTCTAGAGTTATTCCCAGATACTTGGTCTCCGTGGAGAATAGTTTTCTCATTCATCTTAGGTGATGAGAGCTGGCCAAGCTTCCGCATCCTCGTGAAGAGCATTACCATCGTCTTGTCCGCATTTACAGATATATCGTTCATCTTTACACCATGAGATTATCTTGTTCAGAGCTCTTTACATAAAGAACGTCAATGTATTTTGGCAGTTGTTTCTTGCTATAATTATCAGATAGTTTGCCATGCCCAAAGCTACCTCAGCAAGCAACGAAGAAGCTCGTCCACAGCAAGAGTCCGCAATAGTGGAAAAAGTACACTACCTGGCGAGCATCCCCTAGTCGTGGATAGCTCAAGTGTCCCATCGAGTAGTTCCATCATAAAAGTCCTAATCGCAAGCATGGATTTTATCCATCTAACAATAGTAAGGTCTACTCTTTACCGAAGTAGGCCTCGAACTAACGTTTAGTTTACGTAGGCGAGTTGTTAAACGCTTCCTCCACGTCAAGAAAAGTAACAAGTGCTATTTTATTTATCTGTATCGTCGAGTGCTTCTTTAATATATTTCGGTGCTTTTGATTTCCATATTAAATGTTAGGAAAAATATTAAAGGTTTCAACAAAAATGGTGATATACTCGTACATAATAGTAATATCCGAAATAACCTTAAATAAGCTTACCCGTGAAATTTTGTTTGATGTTCATAAAATTAAGTTTGTTTTTTCTAATTGTTAATAAAATTATTTTAGCTTTGAATTTGTTAAAAGCAAAGCTAAATAGCACTTGGTTAAAAAAAGATGCATTCAGCATAATATCATTAGTATGAAATCTACTTCACCCTGTTTGAAAACTCAACATAAATTCGTCTAATCGGGGCATTCATTCCCTTTGAGTGTAATTTAAACCAACTCTGTATAGGCAAACTTACAAAATAGATTAATAAAAAAAAACCTTCAATGACACTTTTCATGTTTTCTAATAAATGTTAAAATTTAGTATTTTAGTAAGTAATTTACGTAGCATTGCTAATTGCTGTATAATTTAATGCAATAAAATTCTATCTATCTAAAGCTATGAGATTTATATAATACGTTTTAAAGCCGTTATAGCGCTGTGCCACAGCGCTACAATAGATATTGGTTCCGATTACACGTAGAGAAATAGATGATTTTTATTATTTAATATGATAATCATTTCTTTTCAAATGCTGCTATTTGTTTTGTTTTGTTATCCACCAGGCAACGCAATTTGTCAGTGGAAAGAAAGTATATACATTTGAATAAACTAAAACTACTAACTTAGACTAAATTTATACATTTATTATCTACAGGGATTTTGGAAACAAAAAAGTAAATAACTATCCCGTTTATGTTATTACAATTACCCTCAAAAAATTCTACGTTCAATTTTCATAAATATCTCAGGCACTAGCAAACTAACCAAATTATTTTAATCTTTGCCTTTACTATTTTAGTACTTCTATCGTCGGAAATAACAAATCCTTACGAGGTTAACGTTGACAAACTTAATATGAAAAGTAATAGAACAAGAATTTAATATTAAAATTAATTTGACTGTCCCTTATTCGAAGCTTTATTAAATGAGATAGGCACATCCGTTTCCCGCTTAGCTGTTTCCTTCTTAAGCCACGCCTTCTCTGTGACGTCACTTCCACTAGGCAGCACCGGCGCTTTTGGTAGGGGGTGCAGGTATAATAGCGCAGGCGCAGGTGATAATACTCATTGGCGTTTTTCATTCCCGCCGAGTCGGACGTCTATAACGACGTACAAATCCGACCCTTTAAAGGTATTTTTCTTAAAATATCAACCTGACTTGAGGATTTTTCATGTAAGTTTTTTTTTTTTTTACATTTTCCTTCTTTAAATAAATTTAAATTACTGTTGTTCAATCTATGAAATAAGTAATTTCAGACTGATATTATTTGCAAGTCTACCTTCAAATTTTTATTAAAGTTTAACTTTGTAAATTTGTCACGCTGATAATGGTAATGCGATTTGTTATTTAAACATGGTATTTGTTATTTATATATGGTGTTTTTTACTCCTTTCGGGGTCCTGTGTTTTTGTATTTGGTATGGATAATGTATTGAAGTTCTAGGGCCTTCGTCTACGTCAAGTCGGTAACGACGAAGGTCACCGAATACAAGTTTAAGTTCCAGCTCTGGTCACTACCAGACACTCCTCGTTAACAAGCAATTCATGGTATAAGTAACGTAAAAATAAAGAGGAGAAAGCTATATGAACGTATCTAATATTTCAAGAAGTCTTCGAAAAGGCTTGAAGAGGAACTTGCAAGCCAGAGAGGGAACCACTGTCATGTGAGTACCTACAAAATTTTGTAAAAGATGTTTGATGCGTCTGATCGACTATTTATAATAAAGGGTTCATGTCAAATGTGAGTAATCTATTAGAGTGGGTTCCTACCCACAGTGTAAAATAATCTTTACTCTCTCTTCTAGTACAAAATTAAAAAAGCCTTCAATTACTAAGGCTTCGATTGCCTTTTTACAAATGCTCAGTGTAGTTTTTCAGAGGTTTAAATTGTACAATGTTACTCCAGGCTTTTCTTAGCATTTAAGGAGTGACAAAAAAGGTTAATATAAAACCACTCGACATGCTGATACAAATTTTGCTGCTTCATGTGTGTGCTTTTAATCAAAGTGAAGGTTTACATAATAATTTACGAGACCTTGTCGGCGAAGAATTATTAAGCATCAAAAAATTAAACGATTTTTGCTAATCTAGTATCTTTCAGAATAGCTCAACAGATAATTGTGGCCACCGTGCTGAAATAATAGAAATGAGATGTCAATAATAAAATGACTCTGCAGTGACACTACGACTTTATTAATACATTGGCTCTGCAATGAGCAGTCAACTGAAATGTTTTCTGCAAACGTTATCTTAAGAAGTGCCAGTGGAATTAAAGGTTAAGTGATTTCTGCCTCGCAGGCAAGAAAGACGCATGGTCTCTCGCAGGAGCCTAAATTGCAAGCCCTCGCAGGGCTTTTCAGCTTTTTGTAAACGCAGTCACGTTTATACCACCAACACGTGCAGTCCTACCTATGCAGAGTGACTTTTGGCTTACTCAAAAACAAAACAATAAACGAGACTGCTGCCTCGCAGACAGCTTTAAAGGAGTTCTTCGCAGCATTTCTGCCTCGCAGGCAAGAAAGTCACATGGTCTCTCGCAGGAGCCTAAATTGCAAGCCCTCGCAGGGCTTTTCAGCTTCTGGTAAACAGTTATCTGTGAGTGCTGCCTCGCAGACAGCCTTAAAAGAGTCCCTCGCAGGGACTCGAAATTTTAAGCCCTCGCAGGGTTTTTCAGCTTTTATAAACGCAGTTACTGTGACTGCTGCCTCGCAGACAGCTTTAAAAGAATCCTCCGCAGGGATTCAAAATTTTATGCCCTGGCAGGGCTTTTCTGCTTGATGTAACCGCAGTTACATCCTTACACATTGCTCTCATGATGTCCCACCTCTGCATGGTGGTGTTTTGAACTGATAGCCAAAAGGTTTAATTCATTTTGGAAGTACCGAATATGAGGACCGTCGTGGCGCAGAGGCGCAACGTCTGCCTGTAACGCGGCTAACGCGACGGTTTCTGGGTTCGATCCCCAGTCGGGGAAGATGGATTTTTCTATTTCCATTTTCTTCGCTCTGGCAACTAAGGCAAAGCGCGGCGTTGAGTTCCGCCACTCAACACGCAAAGCCTCGAAAACGGCGGAAAGTGGGGACGGAGTAAGCAGGGACTAAGTAACGGAGTGTCTTAACACTAGGTTCGTATGGTTCCTGCAGTTCCCTCTGCCTACCCTGCCATGTGCAGGATAAAGCGTGAAGCTAAAAAAAAAAAAAAAAAAAAAAAAAAGTACCGAATAATGGGTAATTTGCAGGCAATGTTTGATTGATCGCTTTTGGCCTGCTCAAAATAATAGCTGTTGCTGCTACGCAGGCAGCTTCAGGTAAGTAACAAGGCCGTTTTCAGGTCCCTATTCAAAATTTTAAGCCCTCCCAGGGGTTTGCAGCTTGTTGTAACCGCAGTTACACACGTCTACATTGCAGTCATATTGCCCCATCTACGCAGGGTGGCATTTAGGCTGCCAGCCCCAAAGCTGAATATTTGGTCATTTTCAAGGCAATGTTGTGCAAAATTTTTGGCAAAATACGTGACATCAAAGTCAGAGGATGACTGGTTAAAGATGAGCATTATCAAGTCTCTTCAAAGCGAAGATTCTGATTCAGACTGTTGGCTGTTCAAGCAGGTTGCTTGGTGCATTCACGGGAACGTATAGAGGTTCCACCATATTGCCTAGGAGAAATATCAGGGTATCGCATACCCTTCAGCCTGTGCTGTCAATTCAAAAGTGCAGATGCTCGAATGAGTCGATATGAAAAAATATAAAGGAGATGAAAGAACAGTTTTGCAGGAGGTAGCGATCACTCACAAGTTTTCCTTCATCAATGGTTCAAAAACAAACGGCTCATATCTGCAAAGCTATGAGTTCCCTACGCCTTTTGCATATCAATAGGAGGATTCGGCCTGAGTATGGCTCCATGAACATTTGTGGCAACATGAAACTGCGTAGCGCCGGTTCTAAGAGGGAACAAGAATTCTTATATTCTTGGATGAATTCCTGGTACCCAGCCAAAGCTGTTCCATCCTAAGAAATGAAATGTCATAGATTTTCTGAAGCAAAAAGGATGGAAAATCACGGAAAATCGTTCAAATCCGTTAGAAAAAGCCTGGTCTTCTTAGGAATTCTTTGGATTCCTTAGACAAGCCGCAAAAGCCTGCCTGGGTTCGAAATTCCAGCATTGGTGTCAGCCTTAAGTCGAAGGTTAACGGAATAATGAACAAAATATTGAAGATAAACAAGCGAGCAAGCAACTTGCAATAGACAAATTTATGTGGTGGCTACAAAATTGCAGGTGGTCGATACTTATTTCGAACCACCCTGATATTTTCTCACTAACGTCAGATGTTGCTTGACAAGCTTAACTAAAAACCTGCCACTCGCCGGTTTTTGGGTATACACAAGATACTGGTCACAGGTGCTGATGTCGTGTCATGATGCTGTATACACAGAGATGTGTCTGTTGTTGGAGCACAGCACTGTTTAATCCTACAAATGGTCAATGGTAGAGCCTGTACGCCACGAGGGCAAGACGAAACCAGAATCTCTCTTGGACTTGATATACATTGGGCGTTTCAGATTCTCGATCAATGCCACATCCATGTAAGAGCTGGTTATATCTATGGAATTAACAACAGTCACTCTGATGCTGCGAGGGAGCCCCAAATTACGTATGATTCGCATGCAAAAGCTCGGCGTTTCTCTTATGGGGAGCTCCAATGATAGACCTGTTCGCAACTTGTCGACCTCGTGTAGTGACTTACGTCTTTGCCTTGGACTTTCATTCTCGCTTCAGTTTTTCTTTCACCATTATCTCAATAATGATTACAGAATTTATTTTCTTGACGCCCTCTTATGGAGACAAGCGTTTAAGTGTTCAGATATGAGCGAATGCGCGCAATATCAGACCAATTTATGATTTTTTATGATCTTGGCTTGAACAAAGTGGGCGTAGACATGACGACAGGATCACCTCCTCCAAAAGTGCTGGAACTGACGATGGAAGTATGTAAATATGGGGATAGTCTATAAGAGTCTAATTAAGACTTCTCCAGGAGTCTTGCTGACGTCATCCCGTAAATTGTGTGTCATTCCATGAAAAAGATGCATTGTTTGAGATGGATCTTACAAAACATATCACCTTGAGCCAAAATCCAGTGAAATTGCCGAATTTTATTGAATTTTTATTTAATTTTTAAATGGTAATTTAATAATAATAATTTCCATATTGCTGTATGAATCAGATTGTCACTTGTGTACATTATGTGGTATACACAGCACTACGTGAACTTATTAGTCGTCGAAAGATCCTATCTGGGATATTGGCGAAAAAGTGTCAATATTATATGTATAGTTATAATATTGTCATGTGTAATCATTTTCAAATGCAACGACACTGTGCTATCTTGCTGTCTCTTTGTTTAAGAAGAAGATTTCACCTTTGACGTTGCTGACGGTGGACATGGACAGCTGAGTTTTTAAAGGCTATTCCGTTTTATTTTTGGCCACTGCTTGGTTCAAAGACTGGCTTTATTTCATACAGACAGTAAGGATGGAAAGTTCAATTAATGAAGAAAATGTGAAACTAAATACGAATTTTTGGATCACATTAAAAAGGCATAGCTAGAGGATCGAATATTAAAAATAATAATCGATCGAAAATATAAATCATTTAATCTTTTTCTTAACATAAAATGTGAGTTCAGACTTGCATCTTGTACCTCGATTGGTTGCTGAATCAAAACCCTTATTGTTGCTGGTATGTCAACTACTCTTGGCAGCGTTCGATCTGCTGTTGCCTCTAGAATTGGTAATCAAGCCCTTGACGAGGTTCTGGCCAGAAATAATTTACAGAATGGGAAAAAAGAGGAGGCGTTCACAGGATACTTTTACAAAGTATTATATGCATTGAATTAAATCTGGTCATGAATCGGTAAGTGACCTGATTTTTTACTTCTATTATTTGACTTGAAGTGTTTACGTGATCGTTTCACTTTTATTGTGACTTGAGTATCTTTGCAATATCAATTCTATTATTTTATTTATTTACCAAGTTATGTCTTATTTGGTTACCGTTGATTGAAATATATAATTAACTTGTCTCGAATACACTTTCGACCATAATTAATATCAAGCTCGAGCGACAGGTTATGTTGTCCTCGTGCTATTTTGTGCTAATCTTAATAAACAATCCGTATACCAGTACATACTGTCACATTGGCGTTGATCACTTCCACCAGGCGATAACAGACACGTCTCATTTAATAAAGCTTCGAATAAGGGACAGTCAAATTAATAGCAGCGTTTTACCTGAAATAAAACGCTTATTAATTTACTTACCTTATTCGAAGCTTGCGGTTCACCGCTGCCTTGTGTACTAGTAAAACGCAATGAGTATTATCACCTGCGCCTGCGCTATTATACCTGCACCCCCTACCAAAAGCGCCGGTGCTGCCTAGTGGAAGTGACGTCACAGAGAAGGCGTGGCTTAAGAAGGAAACAGCTAAGCGGGAAACGGATGTGCCTATCTCATTTAATAAAGCTTCGAATAAGGTAAGTAAATTAATAAGCGTTTTATTTCAGGTAAAACGGTGCTATTAATGTCTAATTTAATATTAAGTTTAATTATTCAAATCAGTAAAACTTATTTGTAATGCAAAGTTTTTTATGATATTATTTTCGAATATTGAACAGAAATATCAATTGTTAAGTAAGTAAAAAGGACCTAATTATGAGTAGTAGTAAGTACCTACTAACACAGACAGAAGAGCTCAACTAAGTTCTAGTTGAGCTCTTCTGTATTAACGATCGTATGATTTTATTAATTTATTGATATTACTTTCTTATGTTATTGTGAAAAATGAACTCCCAACAGCGTATTCCTGGCCAAGAGCCAATACATACGTACGCTTAGTTGTACTCGTATATTATTATACGCACGTAGACAAAGTTCCGGACGCAGCTAGTATATTAATATAAATAAACATTTATCGTATACAAAAAAAATAAGAATAAGAAAGTAGATACATCAGAAACTTACATATTTTCTTTTAAATTTTATTATGTAAATATTTTTATGTACATTAATTAAATGTTATCTAATAATGAGTTCATAAATTGACATTACAATCATTTGACCTTTGATTTGAAAGAAATCTATTGAGTTTATAAATAACATTTTCGACGGTCCTAAAGTTTTTGAGCTTGTTAAATTAAAATGACAATTTTCGATTTTATTTTGATAAATCGTTTTCAGCCACGCATTAATCTCTTTCAATTAAGTTTGATTTATTGTATTCACGACTGTTTTTTTTGTAGAATATTCTTGTCTAACTCAATATCCACAGCATATAACAGCAATACCGATTATGACTTTTTATTTTAAATTTGCGAGCAGTGTACATAAAACTGCATTCCCCTGCTTATTTCCTAACTTAAACACCACCTGTAAAATTACAGCGGTAACTAATATTACTATTTATTTCTTTAAGTATAAATTGAAGCCACAATCACCGTGCTTACTATGGTATTTCTTAACATTTGTCTTCACACTGGCAACATGACATACAGGAACTTAGGAAATAGTTAAAAATATAGGGATCACATATTATATTGCTTCTTGACAATGTTATTCACAAAAAGCAACACAATGCCTACATTTTTATCCGCTTAAGTTCCTTTTTCTAGTGTAAATAATTAGAGTCCAAGTAATTAGACAAGCCACTGTACACAATAACTTAAGGAAAATTAGTTTTATACGCACCTGGTGCGACAATTCATGAAGTTTCGCTTAAGCAAAAACTTCGTAGAATTTATTTAAACAGATTATTTAGAAATGAATTATACAAATACAGATGTAATATACAAAAAACAAATATAAAATAAATCATAATTTAATGTCATTGGGCTATTTCTAATAATTTCTATTTCATATCTAACCGAGTGTCGTTACATTAAGTTCTCTCTAAATATTCTGGTAAAGAGGTAAATTTGCTTGTAAAAATAGGTAAGCTGAAAAAGTGCCTTTTTGATGATTTTCGAAAAATTAAGTCAAGTCTTATAATTGAAAGAGAACTAAGAGCGTTGGCTGTAAGGGCGAATATGTTGGCTCGCAGGTTTGCGCGTTGTTCAGCTACTGTAAAACGTACTTTATTCAGAGCTTACTGTACAAGTTTTTGCACATACAGCTTGTGAGTCAAATAATCGCAAAAAACTTACAACGCTCTTCGTGTACAATATAATAATGCTTTCAGAGTGCTGATGGGATTACCCCGCTTTTGCAGCGCATCAGGGATGCTCACTGCCGCTCGAGTAGATTGTTTCCACACCATAATGCGAAAGAAATGTGGATCTCTAGTGCGTAGGCTGTGAGGTATTGCTAACAGCATTCTCGGAATGATTTCGAGCAAGCTAGACTGCACATACGTGAATGATTGCTGCTCCATATCTAGTGGAATGGCGCGGCAATGAATTGCGTAGTTACAGACATGTTTTTTAATTTTAAGCTACTAATATAGAAACTAAATCTGTAATACAAACAAATTGAGTCGTGGTTACTTTTAATAAAAAAATATTATTATATTATTTAAATGTACTATTTTCTCAGTTCAAAAACTGGGTTTTATTATATCTACGGGTTCGAATCAAGTAGATACAATATATGTAAAAAGGTTCGATTATTTTAATTATTTAATTTTAATTATTATTATTATACCTCTGCATGGATCGGGAGGGGCGAAAGAAGTGAATGACATTGACGTTTTCCGTATACGGCATAATATACGTGGGCGGTAAACAAACTTAACAATTACGATAATATAAATAACAAAAAATGTGGACTTGGAGAAGGCATTTCACAGAGTTGTAAGAAAGAATTTACGGGAGATTGCCACGTTATAATGTTAGAGAACCCTTGCTTTTAGCTGTAAATATAACTTGTAAGAAATTATTTTTTTTTTCATCTTAAACTTTAATAAGCTCCATTTACATATTTCACATAGTTAGATAAGTTAAAATTGTGTATTGTACAGTGAAAATGGTGTATAAATTCATGCATAGGTCCAAGAATTTTCCTCAACGAAGAATAAAACCAAAGGACCAGTATTTTCTGTCTTCTGGTACTCACTTCCAGTTGAAGCATAAGTTTATATATAAACTAACTCAGGCATTTATACTAAAAATATAATAATAAAGGATAATTTTGATCATTATTACTAAGCAGGTAATTGTTAAGCAGGTTGTAGAGGAGTAACGGAACGCAACCGCGGGCCGCTGTGATTGGCCGTTTCATCGCAGGACACCACGCAGCGACTATTATAAAACGGAACGAAATTTGAACGAGCTCCTTCTTTTTCAATTACCAGCCGTTTTTGTGTCTGCTACGACATAACTGTTCCTCCGAGCCGAATTATTCGAAAAACGCTAAAATCACGCAAAATTATACGCTAAAATCGAGGAATATACGGAATCATCTGTCCAGTACAACGAAAAGTGCAAGAAAATCGCCAATTAGTATCCTTTTCAATCCTTTTTTCCACTACAGTTCCCGTTTTGAATCAACTTCAACGTTATTCACGTAAGTACTCCGCCTTTTTAAATTCTATCGAAATGAGTACTGAACAGCCACCAATGCCTAAATCACCTAGAATCACATTAACTGACGATGAAAGCACTAATAAATTAATAAAAGATCTCGTAAAGAAACGAGCAATCATCAAAGGTCGGGTAACGAGATTTTCAAATTACGTTAACGGTTTTAAGTGCAACGAAATTTTACCAAATCAAACTAGAATTGACTTAAAATTAAGGATGCAAGGTGCCGCTAGTATTTTTGCCGAGTTTTGTGATCTTCAAACTAAAATTGAAGAGTCCGTTTTAGATTCAGATTTAGATGAACAATTAGAACAACGCGACAGGTTTGAAGATTGCTACTACGGTACACTGTCTCAAGCTGAATGTACGCTTAGTAGGGGTGAGTTATTTAACGCAAGTTCTAAAAGTGAATCAATAAAATTGCCTACAATATCAGTTCCTACCTTTGACGGTTCATGTGAGCGTTGGTTAGAGTTCAGAGACACCTATTTGTCACTAGTACATAATTCACAAAATATAACTAGTATTCAGAAATTCCACTATCTGAAATCCTCGTTAAAGGGCAGCGCAGCACTAGTTATAGATTCATTAGAATTTTCAGCTAAGAATTATGAAGTTGCATGGGAGTTGATACTAAATAGGTACAATAATAACAGGTTGCTCATTCACAGCCATGTAAAAGCACTATTTTCCATTCGTCCGTTAAATAAGGAGTCACCAGAATTATTAAGAACATTAATCGATACAATTTTAAGAAATTTACGCGCATTAAAATTACTAGGTGAGCCAGTCGATAGCTGGGACACTTTAATTATTTATATAGTTGTTTCAAAATTAGATAAAACTTCAGAACGCGAATGGGAACAATATCGAAACACAATTATTAATAAATCTAATGACACCTCATCACGCTTGAAACTCGATGTTTTATTGAATTTCCTAAGAGACTGGGCAGATATGCTGGAAACATTGCAGGCATCACACAATAATATTCGATCTAACGACAACATACACAATAAAAAACAATACTTACAACCACACACTTCTTCTAAATTGCACTGCAACGTTTCTAGCTATAACACTAAGCAACACAACGCGAATAAATCTTGTTTACTATGCAAGTCGAATCATTCACTTTATGCATGTCACAAATTTCTTGAATTTAACTCGCAAGAAAGGTTAAAATTTATACACAGTAACAAGTTATGCGAAAATTGTTTCCGTACGGGTCATATAGCGAAAGATTGTCGATTCGGAACCTGTAGGAAGTGTGATAAGAAGCACAATACATTACTACATATAGATAGCGAAGGCGACCGCGAGCTCATACCGCACAGACCGCTACGCGACAATAAGGAACCGGTTTCCATAACGCTGGCAGCCGCCCGTGCAGCTATCCCACCTCATTATACGCAACTTAATTCGACGCACACAGAGACACTACGCATGCAATATACATGCACACAGCGGGTTTTGTTATCAACGGCGTTAGTAGAAGTTATAGATAAACATAATAAGTATCACTTAGCTCGCGCTCTTTTGGATTCCGGGAGCGAATTATGTTTAATTACACAATCTTTATGCAATTCACTAGATAATCCAATGATACAGTCCACACAAGAAATTCGAGGGGTAGGAAATACGATAACACAAGCTACAATGACTTGTGATATCGAAATAAAATCGCGCATTAATTCCTACACTACACGTTTACGATGCATAGTTCTACCGCAAATCACGTCTACGTTAGCCGCTATACCTAAACGGGAAGTTTCGCAACTTAAACTTCCAGATAATATTCAGTTAGCGGATCCATACTTTTATCAGGGAGAAAGTATAGATATTTTAATAGGCGCAGACAAGTTCTGGGATTTACTAGGTCAAGGTAAAATGCGTTTACCTAATGGTCCCTTTCTACAAAATACACGACTAGGCTGGGTCATTTCGGGTCCCGTGCATACGACTACGCGCAGCGCGGGCCACGTAAAGTGTAATTTTACGCAAGCTATTAATGACCAATTACGCAAGTTTTGGGAGCTAGAGGAGCTTAAGTTATGTAAGACGCGTTCAGAGGAGGAGAGGGCATGCGAAGATCATTTCGTCAACACAACTACACGCAATAGTGATGGAAGGTTTTGCGTTAACATTCCCTTTAAATCCTCACTACATAACTTAGGTGAAACGTATCCTCAAGCTTTAAATCGATTTCTTTCTTTAGAAAAACGCTTACTACGTGTTTCGGAGTATAGACATTTGTACAGCGAATTTATACACGAATACGAACAACTAGGGCATATGACGCGCATCGATGGCATACCATCGAAACCCTACTGTTTTTTACCACATCACGGTGTGTTTCGCGAACATAGCACCACTACTAAGCTACGGGTGGTGTTTGATGCCAGCGCCACTTCATCTACTGGCATATCACTAAACGATCTTCAACGCGTAGGGCCTCCCATACAAGGGGACCTTATCTCTATTTTATTACGTATGCGACAACATAAATACATTGCATGTGCCGATATCGAGAAAATGTATCGACAATGTTTAGTATCAGAAGATCAGCGCAATTTACAACTCATTCTATGGCGCGATCATCCGACGGAACCCTTAGGTATTTATCGTCTCAACACAGTGGTGTACGGAACCGCGTCCGCGCCATTTCTCGCAGTAAGATGTCTAAGGGAACTAGGATTAACTTGTGACGATTCGAATATCAAGCGAGTTATTAACGAGGATTTTTTCGTCGATGACGTCATTACGGGTTCAGACGATAAAGACGAATTAATAAAATTGTGTCAAAATTTATATAAAGTTTTACAATCAGGATGTTTTTCTTTACGCAAATGGAATTTTAATTTTGAATGTAATAGCTCGATGCTTAAAAGTATAAAACAATTAAATCTTGACGAAAAGGGCACTTTTAAGACTTTAGGTATCGAATGGGATAATTCTACAGATATATTTACATATAATATGAATATTAAAAGCAACATAAAACCATCTAAGCGCAGTATCTTGTCTCATATTTCGCAAATATTCGATCCCTTAGGTTTATTAAGTCCAGTAATTATAATCGCTAAGATTTTACTTCAAAAATTATGGCTTTTAAAATCCGATTGGGACGATGAGCTGCCGCGTGACATGCTAGATGAATGGAACCGGTTTATCGGTAGTTTTACAGCGCTAAACAACATTCGCATACCGCGGCACGTCATCGTGCCTAATAATTCATTTAATATTGAATTACATATTTTTACGGACGGCTCGCAAGTTGCGTACGGCGCGTGCGCATATGTTCGGTGCATTTCCAATACTAAAGAAATAACTGTGAGATTATTATTTGCTAAATCAAAGGTCGCTCCTATTAAACCTATCACTATACCTAGGATCGAGTTATGTGGTGCGTTATTAGGCGCACGACTATATCAAAAAATACGGGAGTCACTACAGTGTCAATTTAATCACATCGTTTTTTGGACTGACTCGACAATAGTTTTAGGATGGTTGCGAGCGCCTACTAACGCATTACAAACTTTTGTGCAAAATAGGATAGCGGAAATACACGAACTCACAGCAAATATTCCGTGGCGGCATGTCAGTGGGAAACAAAACCCAGCCGACATGGCATCACGAGGGGTTAATTTAAATAACCTTGCCACTGCTACGATGTGGTGGGAAGGGCCCCCATTTTTACACGAATTTGATTTCGTTTGCAGTACCACAACTTTTGATTCGCATATTATACCAGTGGACTTGCCCGACATCAAATCGAAGGCTGTACTCACATGTGTCGAGAAACAGGAATTATTCCCTTTTTCAAGATTTTCTCAATACAATCGATTAAAGCGAACCTTTGCATATATACAACGTTTCATTCATAACACGAGAAATTACGAAATAAATAGACGGACAGGCGCTTTAAGTTCAGTTGAATTGAGAAACGCAGAGTTAGGTTTAGCAAAATTATCACAACTAGAATCGTTCGAAAACGAATATCATTTAATTAATAAAAATAAAACACAAACTTTAAAATCATCGCTATTAAAATTAAATTTATTTATTGATAAAAATGATAACCTAATACGCGTAGGTGGAAGAATTTCGAATTCTGATCAATTTGAATATAGTAAAAGGCACCCTATTTTGCTTAGCTCGAAACATCGATTTTCAACACTATTATTTGCACATGAGCACAAGCGTCTCTTCCATGCAGCTCCTCAACTACTTCTTTATGAAATTAGACAACAGTGGTGGCCTGTTGGGGGGAGAAATCTTGCTCGTTGTATTGTTCATGAATGTGTGCTTTGTAAACGCTTAAAAGGTGATACACTACATCCTATTATGGGAAACTTACCCAAGGAACGCGTGACACCTACCTACCCTTTTTTATTCTGTGGGGTTGACTATGCCGGACCGATGCTCACATTAACACGGAAAGGTAGGGGTGCAAAAACCGTAAAATCATACGTTTGTTTATTTGTATGCTTTATCACGCGGGCAGTTCACTTGGAACTTGTGAGTGACTTAACCTCGGAAGCATATATTCTAGCTCTTAAGAGATTTATCTCACGACGCGGTAAACCACAGGAGATCTTCTCCGATAATGGTAAAAATTTCGTTGGCACTATGAACGAATTTTCTAAGTTCATCATGAGATGCTCTGATGACATAACTGAATACGCAACAAGTCAAAGCATTAAATTTAAATTTATTCCTGCTTATAGTCCTCATTTCGGTGGAATTTGGGAGGCAGGAATACGATCCTGTAAATTTCATCTTTCGCGCGTTGTCGGTAACGCTCACCTAACCTTCGAAGAATTCACTACTGTCCTTGTACAAATAGAATCCATCCTTAACTCACGTCCTCTCTCACCTATTTCATCCCATCCGCAAGACTTTCTTCCACTTACTCCTGCCCATTTTCTAATTGGTCGATCGCTAACTGCACCAATCTACGAGGACATGAGAGACAACACTAGCAGTCTACTCAGCCGATATCAGCGAGTAGAACAGATACGCCATCACTTCTGGGAAAGATGGACGAAAGAATACATCTCCGAATTGCAAACCAGATGTAAATGGATGAAAGGACTCGATACTCTACAGCCAGATATGTTAGTGGTCATCAAGGACGACAACCTTCCTCCACTAAAATGGCATCTTGGGCGCATCGTCAACACCGTGCCAGGAAAGGACGGCATATCCCGAGTTGCCGACATCCGTACATCATCAGGCATCGTCCGGCGTGCATTCTCTAAGATCTGTCCATTGCTCTGCGCCGACGACGTCAAGCACGAAGAGATGACTTTGGAACCAGGTGCTTCCAAGGCCGGGGGCATGTAGAGGAGTAACGGAACGCAACCGCGGGCCGCTGTGATTGGCCGTTTCATCGCAGGACACCACGCAGCGACTATTATAAAACGGAACGAAATTTGAACGAGCTCCTTCTTTTTCAATTACCAGCCGTTTTTGTGTCTGCTACGACACAGGTATTATGATAATAACATAATTGCACCATAAAGAATATAAGGAATAGCTCCGCATAGTCTTTTAATTATGAATTCTATTAGTACATGTATATAATATGCGTCAAGGAGCTACTTGACGCAATGAAGTTCTAGACAACACCTAGTATAGGTAAAAGAAACCGGAGTCCATTCACGCTCTCATGAATTATCTTTTAAAGCCTTAATAAGCACTAATATGTAACTAGATAGCTTAGCCCCTGGCGAAAACTAATTTTGCTCGTTATTCGTTATTTCAGTAAGCAATATTTTTAGTAAATATATATGTTTTTTAATATATATAAATTTATTAGTAAAATAAAATTTATTTTTTTCAATCGCCTGCAGCTACAAATATTAATTTACTTCGTTGAACAAAATTCCTATTCAAATATATATATATATATATATATATATATATATATATATATATATATATATATATATATATATATATATATATATATATATATATATATATATATATATATATATATATATATATATATATATATATATATATATATATATATATATATATATATATATATATATATATATATATATATATATATATATATATATATATATATATATATATATATATATATATATATATATATATATATATATATATATATATATATATATATATATATATATATATATATATATATATATATATATATATATATATATATATATATATATATATAATAGTAATGATAATTGTACTTATATATTAAAAGACGACAAAAAAAATATATTGTTTTCCAAATAAAATTCCCTTCGTATTTATATAGAAAAATAAAAAAACCTCTGAATGCGATATGAATAATTTACTTTATCCTAATTTCATAGGAAATTATGACTATATTTATAATTATTATTAAATTATCGCTATGCGTTATAAATGCTTAAGTATATACCTTCTTCCTAGTTCCTGGTTCAACAATATCATCGTGTATATACATCGCTGTGCTAACCTCGTCGTTAGTATTCACAATGGGAGCGGTGTTAAGGGAAATAAATCTTCATTATAAAATCTGCGTTCGTTGCTAGTATATGAAAAAAATAAAAAAAATGTAGAGATAGGAGTAAATTACGCATTATGGTACAAATTTATTTGTCACTGATGCAAAGAAAAGCTGCGTGTAAGGAGAATCAACACGATATGTCTCTACAGAAAAAGGAAAATTTTATTTCTTAATACTAATTGTGATATGTTAATAACCCATACATTTTTCTAAAACATAGTGTTGATGTGAATGTACCGTCCTATTCTAATTTGAAGTTTTTAATTACCAATAAACAAGCCATTCAAAAATATAAGCATGTGATCAAAAACAGAATAATTTTTATATTTTTATCATTCGAAACATTAACAATATTATTTAAAAAAAAAAACTTGTTTAATAATATTCTAAGGTTTATTCAAAATACGCCTAGTTGTCCAATTTGCTGCATTTGTCTCGCGAATTACAAAAAGAATTTTAAAATATAGTGCGTCTGTCTACTGTGGAAGATTGGCATATAAGAAGAAGTTATAACACTATAATCTTCCACCGGAATATATACAGTGAAATTTTCCTGAAGTGACCTTCAGTATAGCCAACTGCATGTCCTGCATACAAGTTAAACTATCTAATAGTTGTGTATAACAACTCATAGCTACTTTTGTTTGTTACACATATAATTATTACATTTATATATAAAATCATATAATATAAACGTTATTTCTTATGCAATATGTATTTTTTTAATTAAAAATGTTTTCAATAAAAATATTAAATAACTACTAGAATTATATTAATATAATAACCTACCAAAATATGCAAACAGAATTAAGATAATTTTACATAAACAGTCCAGTCACTTAGCACCGATACTAATACTTTAAATAAAATACCTAAACTGAGTACCGTCATTGAGAACCTTCGTGGCGCAGAGGCGCAACGTCTGCCTGTAACGCGACGGTTTCTGGGTTCGAACCCTAGTCGGAGAAGACAGATTTTTCTATTTCTATTTTCTTCGCTCTGGCAAACTAGGCAAAGCGCGGCGTTGAGTTCCGCCACTCAGCACGCAGTGCCTCGAAAAAAGACAGAAAGTGGGGACGGAGAAAGCAGTGACTAAGCAATGGAGTGTCTTAACACTAGGTTCCCACGGTCCCTGCAGTTTCGTCTGCCTACCCTGCCATGTACGGGATAAAGCGTGAAGTTAAAAAAAAAAACAAAAACTGAATAACGATAGTGGCGTTTATTCTAAGAATATTAATCACGAGCATTCATTACTGACTTAGAGCGATGTTCAACATTTTATTCCTTTAGGAAGCAAAATTACTTCACGTTTCTTGTGAATTAAATTCATTCTGTACAAAATGTTTAAGAGAACGTAATAGTGAGTAAAGTTCTTGACTAGATAATATTGAAATAGTTTCGGACTGTATAATTTATCAGGGCATCTAGGAGAAGAAAAATAGACATAACAATTTCAAGCAATTTTTAAAGTCCATTTTTCTTCTATTCAGTCTATCTGTAGATAAATCTATACTTTCATAAGTAAGTTTACGAAACATATTTGAAACATCTCTCATATGCAACAGTTACTTTTCTTTATAAAATTCTATCTTAAAACATTGTACATTTAACAATTTCTGTTTATAAAAAAACATATCCTATATGAAATGTATGTAAACGATAAAAAATTTTCCTTTGATACAAGCATTTTACTGAAACGTAAACTTACAGCAGTAATTTAATTATCTTAATCTTTAATTGCAAAGTACACGGAACGATTGTACTCGCAGTTGAACATAACTTTTTTTTTGTTTTGTGATTAATACTTTTGTTTTTGTTTCTGCTAATAAAACGATAGTCTTGTTTTATAAGTAAGCCTAAGAAATAAGACAAATAAAATATATGTAGCATATTAATATATAGCATATTTAAATTATTAATTTAAATAAATAATAAACATACACTGCTGCTCTATATATACATATATGCAATAACACACCGTAATATAATACTTAATAGAGCAAAAATATCAATACAATATACTAAATTATTCAAAATAAAAACAATTTTGATTCCAAGTACGTAACTATTTCAGTAATGATTATAGACAAAAAAAATCAAAATAGTCATATTAAAATATGATTTTTATATACCAACAAATTTTCAACCAATATGTAACATAAATGTGCGTGTTTAAAAGATACATTACTAGCTGTTACCCGCGACGTCGTCTGCGTCATTTTTACTAAGGACGTGTATATTCCAGGAATATACACGTCCGTCGTCATATTATGTTCATAGACGCGATATTTTTATTACAATACCTTTCTATACACTATGTTTTGTGACAATATGTACAGATTTTGGGGGCTAGATGCACGGGAACACGCCACATACAATTGCCCATGGGAAAAGCAGTTTTTCTCTAAGTGCACACCTGCTACCTTTAGTGTCAGCCCTTGACTTTTATTTATAGTCATTGCAAAGGCGGGTTTTAAAGGGAACTGCACTCTTTTAAATTGGAACGGCAAGTCTGTTGGAATAATGGGAATACGTGGAATCAGAACATTTTCTCCTTTTGCCGTTTCAGTCATAATTGTTCCTTTAACGATATTTTTCCCCAAGTGGTTAATTTGCAATCGAGTGCCGTTGCATAGCCGAGGTGCATCAAAATTACGCATTTATAGAATGGGGACACCAACTTTCAACCTCAAGTTATGGGAAGGCACGCCTGATAATTCTATAGAGTTAAGAAACTCGACAGGGTATGATGTTACGTGTTCTGTATCCATTACATTATCTACAGAGAGATATTCCACGACGTCACCTTCCACTTCTGACATAATATTTTCATTAAGCTGTCCAGCAATTTCGTTCATTGGTGCTAAAATTGCCCTTTCACACAACTATTCTTGGTCTTCTATATTAGTCCGCAGATCAGGGCACATAATATCATCACTCCCATAATACTTCTGTTGCTTTTGATGTCTTGCATTGTCCGGTTTAATGCTTCGACTGCTTTCTTTTGCTACATTGCTGCTACATTCTTTCGCGCTCACTATTTTTACTTATATTGCAAGCTGGCATTTCTTCATGAGCTAAGTTTAAAGGTAGCTTGAGTACTGAATTTGCTGTCCGGCCACCATTGAGCAGTGTGGCAGCAATGCCAAAGGACGCTACTGCAATAGCAACTCCCTTATCTTTTCGGATTCGAGCAAGAAGGAGATTCAAAAGAAATATTTTGCCAGCGCCTCCAGGAGCATCAAGAAAAAACAAACCACCTACGCCGTTTTCGATTTTATGCATGCTATTAATTCAAAAAGTGGTTCATTGTTATAGTCTTATGGTTACTGTTAAATATTTTTCCTACGCAAATTGTGCCACCCCCGTTCACCCTCCATAGGGGTTTATTTTCAAAATAGATTAGATTTGTATCTCATAATTTGTATTGCGGAGCATTATTTCAGTGTCACGCAAAATATTTCAATAGAATTAAATTTATAATACAAACTTAGCCACCCCCTTTAATCCCCGATGAGGGTGAATTTCGAAGAACTCTGAAATATGTGTTTCATCATTTGTACTAAAAAGCATTAATTCAAAGTTTCATGCAAAAATGTGCATAAAAATATTTTTCTCATACAAATTTTGCCACCCCTTTTAACAGTTTTCGGGGTTGAATTTCCAAAAAATGATATGCCTATGTCCTTGTCATGAATGCAAACTATCTACATACCAAATTTCAGCAAAATCGGTTGGGTCGTTAAGGCGTGAAAAGGTAGCAGACAGACAGAGTTACTTTCGCATTTATAATATTATAAGATTTTCGCAAGTTCGATAAAAGATAATTGTTAGAAAGTTTCCAAAATTATGACATAAGTTGTTATTTTTGTAATGTTATATTTAAAGAAGACAATATAACTTAGTCGTTTTCATAGCCCATTATGCACAGTAAAGATAAAAAACTATTACTTTCAGATCGTTTAACTAATTGAAATTTATGATCAAAACGTCGATGACAGAAAGCCTAGTAATTTGAGATTTATTGACAAATTATGTAACTAAGATAGATGCTTTCATATAAAAATACTAATTCTGAATTCTAATCAAACATTACTTTGCATGACATCTTGACAGTGAGTAAGTTGAATTTGTTAAGAAATAAATATTGACTTTTAGCTCATGACTATGTCAGTGCAATTTCATCTTATAATTTTTAAATATTTATTTTATGTATAATGTAAAAATATTTCCGCTTTTTCCGCACTGGTAAGACAAAACAAGAAAAGAGGTCTGTCAATGTAATGTCTTGACTTGATACTAAAGTTCTGACATTCAGCGTGTACAACTATAGTAGCAAAAAGTGTGATCCTAAAGAATAAACTTATAAATTAGATATGAGATATAACCATTCAGATTGATCGCTGTACTTTCAAGTACCTAAAATGAAAGTAAAAATAAAGTTGAGGATCATCTTGGCGCAGAGGCGCATCGTCTGCCTGTAAACACGACGGCTTGTGAGTTCGATTCCTATAAGGAGACAGTCGATTATTTTCATTTCCATTTTCTTCGCCCTGGTAACTAACCAAAGTGGAGAATAGAGTGTCTTAACACTATGAGCGGGATAAAGCGTAAAGCTAAAAAAATAAAAAAGAATAAAATTTCCCAAACACTTCCAAAATATTTTGTTCAGTGTTTATTTCACACGTCGAATAAATTTACTAATACTATTTGACTCACTGACTTTCAATACAACTTTTTTAAATGTTCAAACTACTTCCACAATGTGTTTCGTTGAGAAAGTTTTTTTTATGTTAGAGGAAGGCAAACGAGCAAGTGGATCACTTGATGTTAAGTAATAACCTCCGCCCATTGACACCCATGAAGCCCAAGGTTTCAGGGGTGCGTCGCCTGCCTTTTAAAAAGGTGTACGCTCGCTTCTTGAAGGTCTCAATGTCGTATCGGGTGGGAAATACCTCTGTAGAGAGTTCATTCCACAGTGCGGTCGTGCGTGGAATAAAGTTTCTTTTATAACGCACAGTGGTACTCCGCCAATCATCCAGGTGGTGAGGATGGTATTTTAATTTGTGGCGGGAGTTACGATAGTGGAAATCTGCAGCCGGTATTAATCTAAATAGTTCTTCAGAACACTCCCCGTGGTACATACGGTAGAAAAAGCACAGTGATGCGACATCTCTCCACAAGGCCAGGTGATCTTACTAAGCGGTAGTAAGATTCTCGTCATCAACAATCCGAACCGCCCGACGTTGGACGCGGTCAAAAGGAAGAAGTCAGTATTGGGGTGCCCCAGACCAGAGATGAGAACAGTATTCCATGTGCGGCCTAACTTGGGCCTTATAAAGTTGAAGGCGATGCGCTGATGTTAAATACCGTCTCGCTTTACTAAGGACGCCAAGCTTTTTGGAGGGTAACTTGGCTTTATCCTCCAAATGAACGCGGAATTGAACGTCTCTAGAAATGTCGATACCGAGAATTCTAATAGTCGGATGGTTTCAAGGGGAATGCTCTGAAAAACCGGGGATACGAAAAAGGGATTCTTTTTCGTGGTAAACGTACAAATTTGTGTTTTTTTGGGGTTGAACTCTACGAGATTATGAGAGCCCCAACTCGAAACCTGGTTGAGGGATATTTCGATTTCTGACACAAGCTTATTCCGAAACACAGTGACTTACGCCTGAGAGATACTAGGATACTTACGTGGCCACTATATGACACATCCAACGTACTGTCATCCGCATAGCAATGAGCGTTACTGGATTGTAATATGTCATTGATATGCAGGATGAACAGTATAAGGGATAGTACACAGCCTTGTGGGACTCCAGTGTTCACAGGTAAGAAATTAGAGCATATACCGTCGATAACAACCTTTATGCTGCGCTCTGTAAGAAAGCTAGAAATCCATTTGTATAATCTCTCAGGCTTCCCATTGAAAGGCAATTTTGATAGTATAGCTTTATGCCAAACCCGATCAAAGGCTTTCGCTATGTCAAGACTGACTGCTAAGGCTTCCCCCTTACTCTCAACCGCAACTGCCCAATTATGGGTCAGGTAGACCAAAACATCACTAGTAGACCGGCCCGGACGGAATCCGTGAAAGTATCGATTTAGTGTGGTATTATTTATCTTGAATTTAAATTATAAGTACTCTTGGTTTTTTTTATACTAATAGATGGCAAACGATCTCTAATCCAGTGATTCTCTTCCTTTTTTTACATACTTAAAGATTTCAAAATTTAAGGATTTCAAAATTTGGCGGCACAAACAAAAATCTGAAAATTAATAATGAACCGAATCGCATACATTTGCTAATTTTAACGAAAAAAAAGATGCAGTGACTACTATGCAACACCTTGTGAATGTGAATGTGGCAAGTGTGCGCCGACTTGAGACATATTCTTATATAGCTGTCATCATAATTTAGCACTAAGGAAAAACGGGTTGCAAAGCAAATAATAAAATATATTTTTTGTGGATTAAAATATATATTCATGTTAGACATATTTTATTAAAAATCTTTATTTAATTTTGTTGATGTCTAATTACGTTTAAATGTATGTGGGGTCATAATTTGAAGGAAGGATTAATTATTAATGCCGCCAACATTGTTAGTAAAATAAACCTAAATTTCTAACGTATCTACTAATGTTTGCTCTATGATTTTCCTACGGAAAGGGGTCTTTAATTAGAGAGTAACCCTCACAGTTAAACAACATGTCATTCGTATAAAATTATCTTGCATATAATATATAAAATAATGCAGTCATAGTAATAGTCACGTTTCATCGAATGCACCTTGTTGTCTATGACTTGTTTCAGATTACAATCTGAAACAAGTACACCTCAATTTATAACAGTATTTAAATGTAATTAATATGACTTAAGCAATGCATTCAAACTTTTGCTTATTTAATTAAAATATTTTGTGAATACAGATTATTATTTAGTACAATAACATAATACCACAGTAATAATACAGTTTATCAATAATACATTAAAAACTAAAAGATGGAATGTAATGATTATTAATGTAAATTATTATTACTGCAGAATTGCCTATTTCATTAAATACAATTTTATATAAAAATCAATATGTACCAATTTTTATATGATGTATATTTTAATATATTTATATTTATGATTTACTAAAAACAAAATTTCATAACAAGCATTTTGGTAATTCATAATCAAACGTAAGATTACGCAGCCTTAAAATAAGTTTTATACTGTCTTAAGTTGGTCGAATTAAAGCCGATCGACATGTAAGCTTATTGGATCCCTCAGTAAAAAGCTTCCTGAGGCGTGCTTTCGAATGTTTTAAAATAACTTCTAACTTTTACTATATTTTATGTCCAGAAATATATTTTTTTTACAATAGATAAAACCGCCAAATGAAGACAAAAAATATGAAGCCCTCGTGGCGCATTGAAACATCGTGCATTATAAGGAAATTTGTGCTGTATAAGGAATTTTGTGCTGTATAAGGAAAACTACAACGAAGTCTTACAAAAACCACAACACAGAACTAAACATCAATATTTAACCTATTTTGTCAATTTTGTCATCATATTTTAGTACTAGCAGTAGGGCTCACTTGGGGCTTTGCTTGTTTTGACTGTGCTATTATTTATTTATTTTATTTAATTATATTAATTTATTATAATTTATGGCCCTATCTTGTTCTGATCTATATGCAATATAACTGTAAATTTTCAATTTCAATAAATGCGTTCAGTAGTTTTTGCGTCAAATCAGAACAAAAATTTATCTTCATAAACTTTTACTAGTATATTAGAATATCGGAATTTCTTAACGTTGTGGTTTGTATTTTTCTTATTACAACTTTTGTCAATTGTTAGACCATTTACAAGTTGCTACAATACTTTTTAAAATTAAGGCGAGTTCGATAGTATACGTACTATAAAATGTTTGAATGGTTTTCTAATAAAATAGACTAAACGGCGCCACTTTGAATAATATTTTTTTGTCAGGTATATTTATTTTATCTTGTTCATTCAACGTATTTCTTTAAACGCAGAGCTACGTGAGATTACCGTAAATTAGAATGATAAACGCTAGTATTTGAAAAGAACTCGGAAATTAAATGCTCGCTCCAGTGGATTCAATTTAAGAGTTGCTAATATGAAATAAGGAGAAAACTACCTTTAGTAGATTTGTTCAGCAAATGTCATTGCGATTGCGTTTTTTACGTTCCGTAGCCAAAGGGTAAAACGGAACATTGCTAAGCCTCCGATGTCTGTCTGTATCTAGACAGTATCGCATAAACTGTGATAGCTAAAACTACTGAGTCTTTTTCCAAATAATTCATTACATATGCAACTAAATTGATCTAGATTGATCTTGACTAGGTTGATCTTTTTTCTAAATATATCGGGTAGAAGTCATTCCATTAGTCAGTTGGAAAATATCTTACCGATCTAAATAAAGATGATAGACGACATTGAAATAATTGGAAATCTCTGCGTCAAATTGTAAGTGTATCGACCACAGTTCTACATTTATTTAATAAACAATGTTTATAGTGTAATCAAAAAACAAAAAAAACCTAAAACATTTCTTTTCAAATTTCGTTTCGTAACATATAGTTTAAAATAGTTAATCGGAAACACAAAAAAAACTTCCGATTTACTATTTTATAATTCTATTTAGTTTGTAGTTGTCACAAGAGTTGTAGTAGTTTGCAACTAGTCGTTAATATAATAAAATTTCTTTTCAAAATCGACCTATAATTTATTTAATAGGTTTTAACTTTTAAAAAGACCTAGAAGATCTAAAAATCTAATTCACTGCCTATTACAATAAAAAACATCACTTAAGAAATAAAATATATAATAACGTTTATTTGTGTGTAATACCTAATTATATACAAATAAACTTTATCTTAAGTAGAAACCATTTTAATCTAAATTCACTAATTTGTGTAACCGTTAGGAGATTATACGCAGCGACTGATTGTATAAGATTTGTTTTGCAAAGGAGATCGGGTCGTATCGAAACGTAAAGTTGTCAGAATGAGCTACAATAATTTTCATTACTAGGAAATTTGCTTCAAAGACCGCTTGGATTATATTTGTACCGCCTTGCTTTCATCTTTGTTTGGACTTTAAAGTTACATAATGGATTTTAATTACATTATAAACGAAAAGTAAATTTGTATTTGTAGGAAAAATGAAACAATCAAGGTTTCATCACAATTTTAATATTGTACACATATATTATTAATTTCGTTAGTGTATAGGTCGCGCTGTGTGGGTCCATAAAGCGCGGCGTTAAGTTCCGCCGCACTACGAATCTCGAATTCTGTAAGATATTGGATTTTAATCATGTATGTTACGTAGCATCATATTGAGAGGCTGTTTAAATCATACATTTAATATAATTGGTGTGTTGCTCTATAAAAGTCAACTAAACATATTGCGTGCTATATGTAAAATATTCTAAACTTTGCTCTTAGTTAATTCTTAGTAGAACGTATGCTGTTTACAAATTATGCCCAAAGTTTAAAACAAGAGTTAGTTTACAATATAATTATAAGGTACGTTATAATACAGTTATAATGTAGAAATAAATAACGGTATCAAAGACGAATGTGTTGTTAAAGTAATTTTTAAAAGTTTTTACTCTAGCGTAAGTAAAAATTCTAAGCATTAATATATTGTACTATATATGAACTACTTACGCATTAAGTACTTAGACGGCCCTAAAATTTTGATGTTTTTTTTTAAACATTAACTTGAAAATAGGTTCTGTTTATGTAATTTAACTTTGTTGTATTATAATGTTAACTTTATTGTTAACTAAAAAAAAATATTTTAATTTTTGTGTTAGTTTACTTGAAACATTTAGAAGTATTAACCTATATTTTGCATAAACCTATCTATAATTAAAAGACAAAAAGCGTTTTTACATAGTTGCTTAATGAATTTATTTATAAATATAAAGCGTTTATAGGGAAAAATAATTTAAGCTCCCATGCAAATATTAAAGTTACAATGTTTAATTACTTTATATAAAATTATTACCTTTATATAAAATTACCTATATAATAAAATATATATAATGGCAAAAAATGGCGGCACACTTTTGAAATTTGGCTGTACACAAAATTGCGGCCGCACAGTGGTTGAGAATCACTGCTCTAATTTGTTGAGTAAAAGGGCGAACCATGACGCCACATCCAATGACTGACTAACATTTCAATATTCGGTAATTTGAAGAAGATGATCAATTTTGCTTTTGTAATTAAAATATGTCAATCTTTTGTAATTAAATTATGTAAATATAAAGTAATTAAACCTTGTAACTTTAATTTTTGCACGGGAGCTTAAATTATTTTTCCCTATAAACGCTTTATATTTATAAATAAATTCATTAAGCAACTATGTAAAAGCGCTTTTTGTCTTTTAATTACAGAATGGCTTATGCCAAATATAGGGTAATACTTCTAAATGTTTCAAATAAACTGAAACAAAAATTAAAATACTTTTTTTTAGTTAACGATAAAGTTAACAATATAATACAACAAAGTTAAATTACAAAAACAGAACCTATTTTCAAGTTAATGTGTAAAAAAATATCAAAGTTTTAGGGCCGTCTAAGTACTTAATGCGTAAGTAGTTCATATATAGTACAATATATTAATGCTTAGAATTTTTACTTACGCTAGGGTAAAAACTTTTAAAAATTACTTTAACAACACATTCGTCTTTGATACCGTTATTTATTTCTACATTATAACTGTATTATAACGTACCTTATAATTATATTGTAAACTAACTTCTGTTTTAAACTTTGGGCATAATTTGTAAGCAGCATACGTTTTACCAAGAATTAACTAAGAGCAAAGTTTAGAATACTTTACATATAGCACGCAATATGTTTTGGTTGATTTTTTTAGAGCAACACATACAATAAATGTACACAATGATAAAATTCTTAACATGATGCTACGTAACATACATGATCAAAATCCAATATCTTACAGAATTTGAGATTCGTAGTGCGGCGGAACTTAACGCCGCGCTTTATGGACCCACACAGCGCGACCTATACACTAACGAAATTAATAATATATGTGTACAATATTAAAATTGTGATGAAACCTTGATTGTTTCATTTTTCCTTCAAATAGAAATTTACTTTTTGTTTATAATGTTTTATCCTTATTTCATATTAGCAACTCTTAAATTGAATCCACTGGAGCGAGCACTTAATTTCCGAGTTCTTTTCAAATACTAGCTCTTTTACTCGCGGCGCCATGACAAAGTACTGGAAATCATACGTGAAGCCGTTAGTCTTTCAGTAGCAAGAGCACAGAGAAACATAACAACCAGCAAACGCTCAATAGAGTTTGTGAAAGAAGGTTCTCATAAAAAACCTATACAAAAGCCTTTCTCCATATTAGATCCAGCTCCGGATTGGACACTTGTGATGGACACGTATAAGAAACAGTATAAAATCCCTGAGGATATTTGTGTTTCGTCATCCAGACCGGATATTTTTCTATATTCTCGAAGCCTAAAACGCGTAGTACTGGTAGAACTTACAGTTCCGTGGGAAACAAATATCCCGAAAAGTCACCACCTTAAACTCAACAAGTATTTCGATCTTACAAACGAACTGACCAGGAATAGGTTTAGAGCTAGCTTATATGCGGTTGAAGTAGGAGCGAGAGGTATAACAGCGAAATCTCTCTATAGTTTATTAAAAGATCTCGGCCTGTCTAGAACTATCACAAATTCATTTCTAGAACGCACTTCGAAGGCGGCTTTGGTAGAATCATTTAAAATTTGGTTAGGTAGTGGGAGGAGCTCGGACAGTGAAGGTGAGCGTTAATGCATTTTAAAGGGGCCCCTTTAAACCTACACTTGGGTCGCAAGTCCCAAGCGCTGCTCGGAGCTCCTCTTCCTACAACACGATGGGCCCGGCACCCGCACGGTGAATCCATGGAACGCTAAGTTGTTTCTTCTCATTTATCATTCTAATTCATGGTAATCTCACGTAGCTCTGCGTTTAGAGAAATACGTTGAATGAACAAGATAGAATAAATATACCTGACAAAAAAATATTATTCAAAGTGGCGCCGTTTAGTCTATTTTATTAGAAAACCATTCAATCATTTTATAATACGTATACTATCGAACTCGCTTTAAGTATAAAAAGTATTGTGGCAACTTGTAAATGGTTTAAAAATTGACAAAAGTTGTAATAAGAAAAATACAAACCACAACGTTAAGAAATTCCGATGTTCTAATATACTAGTAAAAGTTTATGAAGATAAATTTTTGTTCTGATTTGACGCAAAAACTACTGAACGCATTTATTGAAATTGTAAATTTACAGTTATATTGCATATAGATCAGAACAAGATAGCAAAGCCCCAAGTGAGCTGCTAGTACTAAAATATGATGACAAAATTGACAAAATAGGTTAAATATTGATGTTTAGTTCTGTGTTGTGGTTTTTGTAAGACTTCGTTGTAGTTTTCCTTATACAGCACAAAATTCCTTATACAGCACAAATTTCCTTATAATGCACGATGTTTCAATGCGCCACGAGGGCTTCATATTTTTTGTCTTCATTTGGCGGTTTTATCTATTGTAAAAAAAATATATTTCTGGACATAAAATATAGTAAAAGTTAGAAGTTATTATAAAACATTCGAAAGCACGCCTCAGGAAGCTTTTTACTGAGGGATCCAATAAGCTTACATATCGATCGGCTTTAATTCGACCAACTTAAGACAGTATAAAACGTATTTTCAAGCTGAATAATCTTACGTTTGATTATGAATTACCAAAATGCTTGTTATAAAATTTTGTTTTTAGTAAATCATAAATATAAATATATTAAAATATACATCATATAAAAATTGGTACATATTGATTTTTATATAAAATTGTATTTAATGAAATAGGCAATTCTGCAGTAATAATAATTTACATTAATAATCATTACATTCCGTCTATTTGTTTTTAATGTATTATTGATAAACTATATTATTACTGTGGTATTATGTTATTGTACTAAATAATAATCTGTATTCACAAAATATTTTAATTAAATAAACAAAAGTTCGAATGCATTGCTTAAGTCATATTAATTACATTTAAATACTGTTATAAATTGAGGTGTACTTGTTTCACATTGTAATCTGAAACAAGTCATAGACAACAAGGTGCAAGCGATGAAACGTGACTATTACTATGACTGCATTATATTATATATTATATGCAAGATAATTTTATACGAATGACATGTTGTTTAACTGCTGTGAGGGTTACTCTCTAATTAAAGACCCCTTTCCGTAGGAAAATCATAGAGCAAATATTAGTAGATACGTTAGAAATTTAGGTTTATTTTACTAACAATGTTAGCGGCATTAATAATTAATCCTTCCTTCAAATTATGATCCCACATACATTTAAACGTAATTATACATCAACAAAATTAAATAAAGATTTTTAGATGCAAGAAAAAGTATAAACATATGTGGACCTTATATTAATTATTGAAGATTCTGTTCTACAATGTTCCTAAATTATTTGCTGACTTTGTCGAAAGTATGTATAAGTGTTTAAATCTTGTTTTCATATACAATTAAATAACTCAAAGTATGACGTTGTGCTCGAAAACTAAAAGACTGGTGAAATTGATAATAAGGAAGATTACAACAAAAAACAACATTATTGCCGTTCTTCAAAAATGTTATTTCAGTTTAGCATTTCGAAACATACATGACAAGCAAAAACATTAGGTTAAACTTTGTAGTCATAAATGGTTTTCTTTTAAAATAAACCGCTTTAAGTTTTCAGTACTTTCCAGTACCATTGTATTTTTAGCTATTGCCAGGATAAAAAGAGCTAAGCCCTCTGAAACTGCAGCAGCTGTACTCAGTACGAATATTTTCATAAATTTATATAAAAGCATTATCTTCTCAACTACAGCTGTACTGCAATAGATTTTTATTCTCATTTCTTCATTATAGTAATATTGTGTAATATCACAATAGAGTTTTTCATCTTTGGAGTTGCGGATCGCATATAGTATTTGATATATCAAATTTCGGTATTAAAATAAAATGTACTAATTAAATTACTAGTTATATTTTAAGAGTTAAGATAAATTTTGATACACAGAACACACGGCACCCCAATATTTATACGAATTAAGATTTAACTTTCCAATGAAATAAAGAGTTAGTTAAAGGTTAGTTAGTATCCTAGCCGTATCGATGGATGTGGTCAATGAGTTAATAGCTTGCCGTTCAAAACGTCACGAGAGGTGCGAAATTATCATGGCGTTTATTAAACGACTTCCTCGAGGAGAGAGAAATCGTATACCCTCTATCCTCCCGCCTACCGCCTACCCTCTGACTTACGTTGATAATACTCTAGTTACCACCAGAGGAGCGAATTACTATGAGACAACGCGTTGTGGACCGCATCAAAGCGCTGGATCTAAAAATATATAGTTCCAAAACTGCTCTTTTATTTCACGGCCTGCGAAAGGGATTACCTCGTGGAGCCACTCTGCATATCTCCAAGTAAATGGAGAATTTTCGCTGGGTTTTAGAGGATAGAATTCGTTTTATTTATCGAGAAGTCCCACAATACGTTTCGTCTGTACGAATACGTGCGAATGAGCAGTCTGGATAAACTGCATTTCCCAGTGTTAAAAAAAAAAGGAGTAGTTAGTTAACAGATTTATCAAAACATGTATAATATAATGTATAATAATTAGGTATTCTCTACTTGCCCTACAAAATATATAATGATTAAAGATAAGAAGACTACAATACATCATATGTCAACAATTTATCCCAATCCCAGTTAGGAACCAATTATCGATAGCAACAACATAAGAAATATATCACAAATGACTTATACTTTGAGTTTATTTATTATTCATATTTTGCCTTATTTCTATATAGCAACCTGTCCTATTTGTACGTTGGAAACTTCTAAAGTAATACGATATATTACAAAGCTTATCTTTTTCACGAGCTCCCTTGTGTTTTCCAGAAATACGTTCTAGCAATATTATCCTCAGTTACACATAGAAGTCTTTGTGTACTATGTTTTAGGTTTTTTTATATAATTTGTTATTTGATATTTCAGTTTTATATGTATGGTATTTATTAAATGTAATATTTGAAATCTGTTTTAATCGTTCACCAAAAACGCTTTTTGTTCGATTAATTTAAATTTTTCATGTTATTTAATCATGTGCCTTTTCATTAATGTTTTGTTTGTGCTTAATGTTTAAGAATATTGTACTCGACATTATTTTTAATTCATTTTATAAGTATTATGTTTTTAAGTAATTTTTTTATCTTTATATTAGCATATATAGTCAAGTCACGCAAGAAATGTCTTAACACTAATATCTCTAGTGGTTATGCGGAAAAGAGCAAAACTGAAAAAATTCTAATGTAATCGTAGCGTAATTGGTCGGTTTAAAAAGGTACTACGAGTTTTTGGTCGGTTTAAAAAGGTACTCGTATGTGTTAAAAGTGAAAAATTTTATTTAATTTTACCAAGACTTTCATATTTCAAAAAGTTGTACCTTTTATTGTACAGGGAAGAAGAGAAGAATCAACTTAGCTTTCCATGGATTCACCGTGCGGGTGCCAGGCCCATCGTAACTGCATTAGTAAGAAAATTAAATATTTAGGACTTTTTTTTCAGAGATCTTAATACCAAGTAATTATCTAGACTATAATTTGTTATATTCTTTTTCTCACCACAGAAGACCCCTCATGTGAATAAGTCATTGTACTTGTCAAAACAACAATAAGCGAACTTTATTGAACGGCCACCGTATCTAGCAATTTTGTTTAGTAATCTACACATTCCAGTTTCGTTTTTGTCCCAGACAAATTTATTATAACTATATTTTAACTTCACCTGGTAAATATAATTTCAATTTTAAAGAAATAGAGAAGATACTATGGTTTAAGTAACTATTAAATAAAATATATTATAAGCATTTATTAATTATTTATTGTTATGACACTCCGTTTCCATTTTCCAGTAACATCTCACCATGAGGTACCAGGATTCGTCGCTTTGCACGATACGCTTTGCCTCCCAGAGCGAAAATACATTTTTAAGCAGCGCAAACCTATGCGTGCGAGCTGTTTCCGTTTTTTGTGACCTTGTCACTAATAGTGATATCCAGAGTCATGTGCTCTCAATTTTTCATTTTAATATTTAAAAATATATACTATAGAAACTATTTCTACAATAATTATAGAGATTTTCTCTTATTAGTGAATATCTTAATTTTTTAAAAATGTTATTTAATTCTGAGGTTTGTGTTGAAAATATGTGTTTATTTAATATTAAAAATTCTTCCAATTGTCGTTCTGTGGAAAGATTAAAATTATGTCTAAAGGTAGATTAGAGAAGTAGTTTTAAAATTTTAACTTATTATTTTATTTATGAGATGTTCTTCCGCCGCAATGATGGATCACTCTTTTATCTGCGTTGCTGTAGAAGATATATGATGATGACCTACAAGAATAGTAGAATACATCCTAAGACTTGTTCCGTTGGCATAGGTTTCGAGATCCATCACGTGGCTATGCCAAAAATCTATAAAGTTTTGTGGTCGATTACTTCAACGCGTACCCAGTATTTTAATCCGGTGCACGCCACTGGTGATATATATTAGTAGAGACACACTGAATTTATGATTCATATATTCTGATAAGTTAAGCACGATTTATAGTAGATGATTAAAGTATCATCCACGAAAAGTTTCTACAGAGAGCTGTTAATACAGCATCGAAACATATTAGCTATTCACAAAGTTTATTTAACAAAAGCTTAATCAAAAAACGTTTTATATTTTCTTCTCAAATCACAACCACGAAAATGTTTGAACGAAACAATTCTCTGAACGATACAGCTCCTTGAAATTGTAAGAAAGGCTCATTCTTATTAAAAAGAACAAAAATTGAGCCTCCCGCTGGAAATTTTGCATTGGCCGAATGAGATTTTAGAATTTTTGTTGTTTGAATACTCTTTCAATGTATAACATATATTTTTCAAAGGACATATGAGTGTTACGTGCATAATATGAATCACAAAATGCTCCATTAATTTTCTAAGCGTTATTCTTTTCCTAAATTACGTTAATAGCTAAAATAGCTTGAATATTTCAAAGGTCCCTTTTAATAAAACAGATGGACTTTTTAGCATATTGGATCTCATGATAAATTGCTCTAGGGAGCGCATTGACCGATTTTTTTTAAACTTACCAAATATTTTCGTAAAAGAAATTTATTTCCTTCCTCATTTCTTAAAAAACTCTGTTTAAATTGTTTTGCGTAATAAATGTACCTTTCCTTTTAAAATTCCAAGCGTAATACAGAAACAATAAACAAATAAACGTAGAGTATGAGTGTAAGTGACAAAATAGCACACTCAGTTAAATTTTATAATGAAACTAAATGTAATTTTCAAGTCAACAAGTCTCGTATAGTAATGAACCATAAACCTGAAATGATTTGCAATAATAGAAGAGATTTTTTTATGGATTAAAAATTTGTACATTGAAGTATTTGTATTTGATTTTGTGTACTAAAATGATTGTAATTAAGAAAAGAAATAAAATATAGCAACTTCCGATGTGCAGTAGTAGTCATGCAATGAATTGCGCCGTCTGTCCACCCCTTGAAAAACGCGCATGCGGTAAACAATGTGAAACACAACTACCAACAGGTACGTAAATTATTTCAATTTATATCAACACAAATCTTTAACTGTACTCGCTATGATATTACATACCCAAACTGAATGCGGTGCTTTGTCCTAATTGACCACATTGAAAAGGGCGAAAAAACTGAAAAAAAAAATCATTTTTGTGCAAAGTCAAGTTAATTTTAATATTTAAACCAATATCTTATTTAATAGTATTTATCAATTGACATTAGATAGTCCTGAATTAGTGTTCTGTTATATCCCTTGGTTGCCATCCAAGACACGAGCGTTGGTGTATATAGAAACGAAAATAAATGTCGACAAGGGCATTTATTAAACCCATAATTTGTTAGTTATTGCCCAATGAATAGTCTTAATAGATATTGCTTTCCGAATAACACTAAGGAAGTACTCAATGGTTAGTAGGAACCGCTCCAAACGGAGGATCCATCTCGGGACATGTTTATGACGGTCACATTAATGCTTTTTTACGTTGCGACCGTGGGTAAAGGAGACAATAAAATTAAATTAAAAAAAAATATATTATTCAACAGTTACACTTACAGATAGCAAAGTAGTTGTCATTTTCTTATCGTAATAGACAGTAACACAATATAATAGGCAATATTATTCCTGAGTGCTCAGAAAAAAAAATTAAATTCATTCACTTAATTTTTTGAAAGTTTTTCGTATATTATGTCCCTTCTCACTAATTCCATTAGCAGTCACATTTTATGAGGGGATATTATATTTAAAATGTTTCCAGTCGACGGTCTACTGATAAAAATCAAGTTAATAGTAGCAGAATCAATAGCTCCTTTTCACTATCTCAATGCGTTTAGGTTTTTTATGTTAACACTTATAATATATTTTAAATATAGTCATAATTTTTTACAAAATTTATGACTATATTTAAAATACTTTATAAGTGTACATCTCTGTACGTTTCCTGTTTATTTTTGTAATTAATATCTTGTAGTGATGTACTTAAATATAAAATTTGCAAGCAAGTCAAATTTCTCATTTTTTGTTTTTTTTAGTATTCATCCCGCGCCACCTTGCTTGTGTAACTATTACATCCGATGAACACAGCAGTAGTCAATTCAAAATGGACTAATTTTGTGTACAAAGTACAATACAAAAGAATCAAAATAAGTGACAACGAAACGAATATTTAGTAATATCAAAATTTAATAAGGAAATTTCGCTATAATACATATAGCAGCAAAATTCTAGTTTTGCTTCAATTTGGAAAAAAAGGATCAAGTGCTTATAATAATTAGTAATTATTGGTTCCGGCTTTGCCCGTGGTACTGTGAAAAATATAGTTATATTAAAAATTCTGTGTGAATGAGCTCAGTTGCTAAATTTAAACGAAAATATCGTAAAAATATTATATTTTTCATTATAAAGCTGATATTACGTCCATTTTTATTAACATACTAACTAGTGGTATTAAGAGATCAATAAGGTGAAATAAAGTAGTAAGATTTGAACGTGCATATTGTGTAAAAGAGCTCAATGCTCTATCTACTACGTCTTACACTAAAAACTACTTCGAAATTCGTAGAACCACTGTATGGGACAGATAATGTCATCAAATGTGTCGTTGTTTAGAATTTAGAATTGTTATATCTAGAAATATAATAATAATATTATTATAAATCTTCATAAGATTTCAAATAAAAAAGTATAAATTACACTTTGATTACCTTCTAAAGAATCTACGTACTATATACGTAACTTTAATCTAAGTCTATTGAGATCCATGTCAGCCTAGAGTCTAAATGAATTAGATCATTACGACCGCATTGCTTTATTCAGGTTAACAACGTAAATTAAACTTGTCTGGAACATAATTAGGAATAAGTAGCGAATATAAATTTGTTTGAGGTAGTATTGAATAATTAAACAAAAAAATTAAGTTTTCGTAATAGTAAAATTATAAAATTTTATTTAAATATTGATATGCGTTTATACATATATGAAAGCTATGATTGTTTGTTATAATATTAAATTTTAATAATTTAATGAAACTGGAAAATTGTTAAAACCATACATTGGCTCTTGAAAAATAAGGCCGTTAATCTTGTTACCAATTTTTTTGGAAGCTTAAATAACTAACAGCGCGGCAATCGGAAGTTTAAATAACTTCCGATTGCCGCGCTGGTTTCATATTGATGGATAGAATTGGATAGCTCATCAGATTCTGCGGTTAAAAAGGCAGATTATTATCTAACTTTCAGCTACTTTCGTATAAGTGGTTCACACAATCTTTATAGATTGTACACAATCTTTGTAGTTTACCTTATGGTAAACTCTATAGATTTATTAACGCACGAATGTAAAGAAATTAATGTATTAATAGTGGTACAATTTGGTAACTGTATGCAATGTAATTGTAGGCGATATTGGAAGAATATTGATGATTTCACTAAATCTAATCTAATTTAGAGTAAAGATTATTTGACTTTAATTTTTGTTAAAAGTAAGCCCAAATAGCAGTTTATTTAAAACGATACAATTAGCATAACATCATTAGTCTCAAATCCAATTTATCTTACTCGCAAATTCCAGCCCATTTCCACTAATCGAGATATTGAATTTTGACCGACCCTTTGAATTTTAATAGACTATGTAAATGTATATATCCAAATTAGTTAAAAACCTTCAATAACACATGCCTGTTTTTGAATAAGTATTAAAATTATAAATTATTAGTAACCATTTTAGTAATTTAGCTAGAGATTGTTAATGACTGAATATGTAATGGCAAAGCTTGTTGGCTTATGAGACTTTTCGAGGCCTTTATAGTGTTGTGGTGCAACTCTATGGGTTCAATTCTAAATTTTAAAAATAAAATAATTTTTATTTCCTTGCTCTAAAAGAAAGACTAACCCTATAAAGGGAAATTATATATTCATTAAAATATTGACTAACTTGTCAATATTTTAATGAATATATCATTCCCCTGACAAAAATATATAGCAAATTTATATAATTTTCAATAAAAAATTGTTGTATAACTTCCCTGAACTAAATTTATAGATTCATTATTTACAGGGTTATTGAAAATAAAAAAGAATGAAAAACCTGCCTCGATTTAGTTATTACAATTAACCGCAAAAATTTTACTTCGAGCTTTCATGAGTATTTTGGGAACTGAGAGGTTAGACAACTTTTTTAATATCAGCGTTTGCGGGTTTGGCACTTACATCGTCGAAAATAACTTGCTTTGTGAGATTAGCGTTGAAAGGAATTTTATGTTGAGAATAAATTGCAATTTTATAATTCCGACACAATTCTAGAATTAACCACTGAAACTTAACTTAACTTGTTAAAGATTATTTAATTAATATATTTTTTTAATTTTTGTACAAAATTTTTATGACAGAGAACAATTATAAAAGAGGCAAAAATTATGAAAGTAATAATGATAGTTCAGAAACATAATTTATATAAATTAAACATATTATGCTATCATTAATTTCCTTTTACTTAAATGAAATTCGTGGAGTTTCATTTCTCTCGTAAAATATCGAATGTACGAAATGGTCTAAGCGATAAGCTTAATAATTTCATTATTATTTTCGTCACGATCTCTTGTTAGATTAGATTCTTAACAACACTTTTATTATATTCTCTAAAATTTAAAACCATTAAATTTACAATTTCGTTGATGCCCTGTTCGGGAATATGATTTAGCAAGAAAAAAGTGGCAATAAATTTCTCCACTCAACACTGCACAATCTCAGGAGCAATGTCTCGATCTGGAAAGTCTACCCTGCTTTTTACGGCATACAAGTAGTATAATAATATTGAAAAAAATTAACTGCTAATAAGTACCCAGATTATCTATTATATTATCTATATCTGTAAATGCGACGATTTGTGGGTTCGATTTCTACTCGGCGAAAATCGTTTTCTACATTTCCATTTAATAATCTCTTAACGTAAATTTAATAATCTCGCTTAGCCTTAATGTAATCTCTACATATAAGTTTCTTGTCCAGGAGCATTCCCAGGTATTTTGCTGATGTTTGCGGGGTACTTCAATATCATCAAATTTTACGGGCAGGCATTCTTTTCGTTTTAGGGTAAATGTAACATGAGTTGATATTGCAGAACTTGTTTTATTCTTCATTTTCTAAACCATTTTCCCACATTGCCCAGGTGTCTTTGTAATTTTACAAATGTCGTGTCTGTGTGATATATTTAATACTTAATAAACACAATTTAAGTACCAACTAAAGACAAAGTTATTTAAATATTCGATATTTAATACTTACAATTAATATCACTTGAAAAAACAGATACTGTAATAATAAATTAGGGGTTGTCTAGGAATAAATTATTTAATAATTTTCGTGGTTGTCAATTTAGTGATTGTTTTACTTGAAACCTGTAAATTAAACCAAAATGATTTTTAGATTGGATTTCTTAAATTTGCTAAAACTCTGTAGATAAAATAATTAAGATAATTTTATTAGATCGAGTCAGCTACTAAAGTTTACATTTAAATTTACAATTTAAATAGTACAGCTTTAGATAATAAGACTTAGTAGTATAATTAATATTACAAATTTGTATGGAAAATATTTTTGTACTTTTTATATCTTATTTCAAAGAAAAAAAAAACTATTCATAAAGTACTCATTGCATGATGTAAAAAAGTAACAACTACCACGTCAACGTAAAAAGCAAAAAAATAATATAGATGTAATTATATTTCAATTTATTAAAACCTTATTAAAACCTTCAAAAAAGAAGAGAGGGGATACATAGAGGAGACTGAATGACGAAGATTACCGAAAATGGATCCTTCTGTAAAACATTACTTACTTGTTACTTATTTTATAAAGGAAGATAAAGGAGATCTAATAACGTTAGAATCAAAACCTTTTTTACTTCAATAAGTAAGATAGATAAGGTATATAAGATCTTTAGTAATCCGGACATCATGTTATTCAGAAATGGCTTACGTGCATAGAAACGAAATGACGACAAGAGCTCTATTACATATTTGATAAAACAAGAATAGCCTATAAAACATTTCTAAAGAGACTGGTTTCATGTAATCTTAAAATTATATTTCACTTTTCAATATTTAATACAATGTGCGTATAAATAATTTTGTATGTAAAACGTGTTTTTGAGTCTAAAACTACTATTTCCATACTAAAAACTATTAAATGTATATATTGACAAATTGTATAAGTTATTGTGTGTTTAGTACATTATTTTTATTGATTTGAACTATCTGACGACTACTTCTGGTAGAGGCATACATTCGAAATATGTTTTTTATTAAACTATAGGAGGTTAATTTATACATCGAGCTATATTGTTTTTCCTTATACCGATTTTCAGTATTTTACAGAGTTGTTTATAAATTGAATTATAAATAACTCTGTAAAATACTGAAGATCGGTATAAGGAAAACCAAAATTATTATGTGTATAGTTTTGCAATTATCTAGCCCAAACTGCATATTAATATCTTTACTAAATTTTTCTGTTTTTGCGTATAACTTTATAACATCCATATAGAGAAGGTGAGAGATAGTAGTAATTTCAGTTGTCTGCTTAAGGCAATACCCGGCTCGGCTAATAAATATATATATATATATATATATATATATATATATATATATATATATATATATATATATATATATATATATATATATATATATATATATATATATATATATATATATATATATATATATATATATATATATATATATATATATATATATATATATATATATATATATATATATATATATATATATATATATATATATATATATATATATATATATATATATATATTGAAATACAGAAACATCCTTATTTCAACAGAGAAGACGGTTGGAAGCTTTCTACCACTTGGGATCCACTTATAAAAATTTTAAAATCCCAAACACACCACACCAGAGGGCAGGATACAGTCACCTCATTCTGCAGGAATCCAGGGCAGTACGCGAGGTAACTCAGGAACCGTTGGCGGTAGTTTGATATAATAATTATATCAAATGACAGACGAATGCCACCTTAGTCTACCCGTGACCACGGACTACTGCAAAGTGTTCGAAACGTCGGGTTTCACAAAAAAAAATATATATACATAATATACGCGATAAATCCGGTTAAATTGTTTTATTTAAAATGTACTTTAATTTGTTCTGAACATTTAAAGTACCTATATGTACATAATAAAATCTTTTATTCGGCAAGACGAGAACGATAAGTATAAGGTGCACGCAATGGGCTTAGAAATGCAAAATGAGTGGCTAACTATAGGAGAATTCTGTATCCCTTTAGCTTTAAAATGGCGCACCCTAATTCACGACTAGTCTCCAGCACTACTAAAATTCTACCTAAATGCGTTTCAAATGACTCTTCCAGATCAAAGTAATTTAGTAAGATGGGGTAAAGCTACCGATAAATCTTGCTACATCTGTAAAGAGGCAGTGGGGACAGCTAAACATATGCTGGTGGGGTGTAGGGTACTCTTAGATAGTGGTCAATACTCGCGGCGCCATGACAAAGTACTAGAAATCATACGTGAAGCCGTTAGTCTTTCAATTGCAAGAGAGCAGAGAAACATAACAACCAGCAAACGCTCAATAGAGTTTGTGAAAGAAGGTTCTTATAAAAAACCTACACAAAAGCCTTTCTCCATATTAGATCCAGCTCCTGATTGGACACTTGTGATGGACACGTATGAGAAACAGTATAGAATCCCTGAGGATATTTGTGTTTCGTCATCTAGACCGGATATTTTTCTTTACTCTCGAAGCCTAAAACGCGTAGTACTGGTAGAACTTACAGTTCCGTGGGAAACAAATATCCCGAAAAGTCACCACCTTAAACTCAATAAGTATTTCGACCTTACTAACGAACTGACCAGGAATAGGTTTAGAGCGAGCTTATATGCGGTTGAAGTAGGAGCGAGAGGTATAACAGCGAAATCTCTCTATAGTTTATTAAAAGATCTCGGCCTGTCTAGAACTATCACAAATTCATTTCTAGAACGCACTTCGAAGGCGGCTTTGGTAGAATCATTCAAAATTTGGTTAGGTAGTGGGAGGAGCTCGGACAGTGAAGGTGAGCGTTAATGCATTTTAAAGGGGCCCCTTTAAACCTACACTTGGGTCGCAAGTCCCAGGCGCTGCTCGGAGCTCCTCTTCCTACAACACGATGGGCCCGGCACCCGCACGGTGAATCCATGGAAGCTAAGTTGTTTCTTCTCTGACAAGAGCCACCTTTGGTTTAAAGCACTAAAAGACGCTTCTAATTAATTCCTCACTGAATTTATTTACAAATACAAAGCGTCTAAAGGAAAAATTTATTAAAGCTCACGTGCAAAAAGTGAGGTTACAAGATTTAATTAATTAGTTTTAAGTTACACCTTTGAGACGTAACATTTGAAAAATTTATTTGAATATATTAAATTTTTAAAATAATAATACAATAGTTTTATATATAATAAAATAAAATGGATTATATTTAATTAAAGCATTATGCTGAATCAAATCCTTACTAATTTTTCTTCATTTTGTTCGTAACCGTTTTGCGTTTTGTAAGTTATCAATAATTTAGAATATTTTTTATTAGTGTCTGTAAATTAATCGTCACATGTTCTTATGAAAAACAAGGGCCTTTCCCAGAAATTTATAAATCATTTTAATTACAAATATTATTCATAGAATTTATGATAACTATAAATAAAATCAGAATAATGTATTATTTATAAAATAGTAGAGTTAAGGAGTTCCCAATGGGCAGCATCGTCTTGTGCAAATGAATGTCAGCTCCTAGTCTTCTGAAGTTAATAATGTTCATGATAACGGCAGGGCAAACGATGCTAACAGTATGGCAGATATACCTGATAACAGATAAAACTTCAGACTGACGAGAAGTTAGTCGAACTGGAGGAAGAATTGAACAGGTTAAATTAGAACATGAATTTGTTTTGAGGGACGCCTTCACTCGGCGTTGGGTGAAGGACCTCACCTCTGCAGTGTTCGGTCGCCGGCTGCTGGACGCCATCGGGCTCGTCCTGGGCGATTGGCTTGATTGGCGGCACGGCTCCCTCTCCTTACGTTTTGTGCAGGTGCTGTTCGGGCATGGATGCTTCGGATCGTACCTGCATCGGTTCGGAAGAGAGGAGTATCTAGCATGCCACCACAGCGGAGCCGCAGTGGATACGACGGAGCACACTTTGGAGGTGTGCCCATCGTGGGCCAAACCTCGCTGCGCCCTGGTGGCAGTTGTCAGGGCCGACCTCACGCTTCCCATCGTGATCGCCGCCATGCTGAGCAGGGAGGCGACATGTGCGGCGGTAGCCTCCTACTGTGAGGATATAATGTCATAGAAGGAGGCGGCGGAGCGCATGCGGAAGGACGACTCTCTCGCGGCGCCGCGCCGCAGACGAAGAGGGGGCAGAAGACGGCGGACGCAAGGTCCATCATCGTCCGCCGCCGTCGTATCTTCAACAGAATTTTGAGGATAAAACCACAAACATAAGGAACACCCGAAAGTAACGCAGAATTACCACCGACAGAGCAACTTGAGTCATTTTGGTCAGGCAAATGCGAAAATGTAGCGCATCATAACGAGAAAGCTAAATGGATATTAGATGAAATAACTAGGTTTATTTCTACGAAATCCATTTCTGCCAATATACTCCACATTGGCAGAAATGGATTTCGTAGAAAAATTACTGAGGATGATATAGTATTGTATATAGTAGTATACAGCGAAACTTTGTAACTGGAAGTCCCCCGGTATTGACAAGATTATGATTATTTAAATTTAACAGATATAGTTTTTGGGAATCGGAACACACCAGAGTGTATTGCTACTGATATAACTTATCTGTTACCAAAGACACAACCTTCCCAATATCGACCAATTACATGCCTACCCACGATATACAAGATACTAACGTCAGCCATCGCCACAAAAATTAACAACCACATAGAACAACACAATATAATAGCAGAGGAGCAAAAAAGGTGCAGACGAGGCTATATGGGGCTTAAGGAACAGCTAGTTATTCAGTTATACCCAAGCACGTTGACTTAAAAAAAAATTTACATTGTACCTATATAGACTCCAAAAAAGGTTTTGATAGCTTTTGATTCCACATTCCTGGCTGATTCAAATTTAACATATATATTTTTAAATATATATATATATATATATATATATATATATATATATATATATATATATATATATATATATATATATATATATATATATATATATATATATATATATATATATATATATATATATATATATATATATATATATATATATATATATATATATATATATATATATATATATATATATATATATATATATATATATATATATATATTTTAGCCGAGCTGGGTATTGCCTTAAGCAGACAACTGAAATTACTACTATCTCTCACCTTCTCTATATGGATGTTATAAAGTTATACGCAAAAACAGAAAAATTTAGTAAAGATATTAATATGGAGTTTGGGCTAGATAATTGCAAAACTATACACATAATAATTTTGGTTTTCCTTATACCGATCTTCAGTATTTTACAGAGTTATTTATAATTCAATTTATAAACAACTCTGTAAAATACTGAAAATCGGTATAAGGAAAAACAATATAGCTCGATGTATAAATTAACCTCCTATAGTTTAATAAAAAACATATTTCGAATGTATGCCTCTACCAGAAGTAGTCGTCAGAGAGTTTAAATCAATAAAAATAATGTACTTTATATATATTTACAAGACACTTAACTAAACATACAATAACTTATTCAATTTGTCAATATATACATTTAATAGTTTTTAGTATGTAAATAGTAGTTTTAGACTTAAAAACACGTTTTACATATAAAATTATTTATACTCACATTGTATTAAATATTGAAAAGTGAAATATAATTTTAAGATTACATGAAACCAGTCTCTTTATAAATGTTTTATAGGCTATTCTTGTTTTATCAAATATGTAATAGAGCTCCCGTCGTCATTTCATTTCTATGCACGTAAGCCATTTCTGAATAACATGATGTCCGGATTACTAAAGATCTTATATACCTTACTCGTATCTATCTTACTTATTGAAGAAAAAGAGGTTTTGATTCTAACGTTATTAGATCTCCTTTATCTTCCTTTATAAAATAAGTAACAAGTAAGTAATGCTATACAGAAGGATCCGTTTTTGGTAATTTTCGTCATTCAGTCTCCTCTATGTATGCCCTCTCTTCTTTTTTGAAGGTTTTAATAAGGTTTTAATAAATTGAAATATAATTACATCTATATTATTTTTTCGCTTTTTACGTTGACGTGGTAGTTGTTACTTTTTTACATCATGCAATGAGTACTTTATGAACAGTTTTTTTTTCTTTGAAAATAAGCTATAAGAAGTACAAAAATATTTTCCATACAAATTTGAAATATTAATTATACTACTAAGTCGAATTATCTAAAGCTGTACTATTTAAATTGTAAATTTAAATGTAAACTTTAGTAGCTGACTCGATCTAATAAAATTATCTTAATTATTTTATCTATAGAATTTAATTTATTAAATTTAAGAAATCTATTTTAAAAATCATTTTGGTTTAATTTACAGGTTTCAAGTAAAACAATAAATAAATTGACAACCACGAAAATTATTAAATAATTTATTCCTAGACAACCCCTAATTTATTATTACAGTATCTGTTTTTTAAAGTGATATTAATTGTAAGTATTAAATATCTAATATTTAAATAATTTTGTCTTTGGTTGGTACTTAAATTGTGTTTATTAAGTATTATTATTATTATTAGAAAGACACCTGGGCAATGTGGGAAAATGGTTTAGAAAATGAAGAATAAAAACAAGTTCTGCAAAATCAATTCATGTTACATTTACCCTAAAACGAAAAGAATGCCTGCCGGTAAAACTTGATTATATTGAAGTACCCCGTAAAAATCAACAAAATACCTGGGAATGCTCCTGGACAAACAATTTTTTGTCTTTCCTTGATATTTTAGTTATAAAAAATCCCAATGGCACAGTAGGCCACACAGTGTATAGGAAACCCACTCACACTAACAGATATCTCAATGGTGAATCTCACCATTACTTTGTTTCATAGAGCCCACCACCTCTGCTACGCTGAATACCTAGGGGACGAGCTTTAACTGGTGAAAGATGCCCTTCATCAGAACAAGCTGCCAGTTCCCCGCCAGCGTTGTAAGAAGACCACCAAGCCACCCACAGTAGAGAGACAGCCAGCACTCCTACCATATGTAAAGGGAGTTACAGACAGGATCGGCAACATCTTAAGAGGAGCTTTAATAAAAACTATTTTTAAGCGTAACAAAAAAGTGAGCCAATTCTTAAGAGCAGTTAAATGTAATATTCCCTTGCAGTGTACAAGTGTATACAAACTTGATTGTGACTGTGGCTTATCTTACATTGGTCAAACAAAGAGAAGCATCGGTGTTAGGGTGAAAGAGCACATCTCGGATATCAAGAATGGGCGTGTATTAAAGTCAGCTGTGTGTGAGCACTCCTTGAACAAGCCTAACCATTACATCAGGTTTGATAAACTTCATATATAATGATGAATGAATGAAAATAAATATATCCCTAGAATGATCCGCGAGGCTATTGAAATACAGAAATATCCTAATTTCAATAGAGAAGACGGTTGAAAGCTTTCTACCACTTGGGATCCACTTATAAAAATTTAAAAATCCCAAACACACCACACCAGAGGGCAGGATACAGTCACCTCATTTTGCAGGAATCCAGGGCAGTACGCGAGGTAACTCAGGAACCGTTGGTGGTAGTTTGATATAATAATTATATCAAATGACAGACGAATGCCACCTCAGTCTACCCGTGACCACGGACTACTGCAAAGTGTTCGAAACCTCGGGTTTTACAAAAAAAAAAATTAATATACGCGATAAATCCGGTTAAATTGTTTTATTTAAAATGTATAAAAATCGCGAAAATCAAAGAACTTAATAAATTAAAGTACTTTAATTAACAACAAAATTATTTAACAAAATGAAATAGTCACAAAGCTTAATTACAAGAGTAAAAGTCATTTTCAAGTTTGTCTTTTAAATATCGACAACAAATTTCTGAGACTGTGTATTAAATGATAAGAGTTTTATATTTATGTGAAAACAAATTTTATTATTTTAATATATATAACGGAGCGGAGGTGCCTATATTGTTTTTAAAAAACATGACGTCAGCGTTGCTGATGTCATGATCTTCAGAATCACTCATATTAATAATTCACTTTATAACTTGAAAATAGAAATAGGAAATTAAACGAATTTTAGTCGAACATTATAATGAATTCTATTTACTCTCAGAATAACAACATTTTAATAGGTAAGAATTAACTTTTAAAAACACATATGAAACTTGAAATTTTCAAATCAAATAAAGAATGAATGAGACAATAATTTCACTAAAAGAAAACTAAATTATAATTCAATTAATTTCTTACTTTTTGTAGAAACAAAATACTTAGCTTAATACCGACAGCACTTCCGCACCGATCGACCGTGGCCCTCCGAATGAATTATTTTCTTGTACGGTCGATCGGCCCGGGCGGCTGGGAAACACCTAGCGCCATCTGGTCAAAACACCTAGCGCCATCCGGTCGCTAAGGTGGGTTAGTAACAATTTAACAATACCTTAATCACTAATCTATTTCTTAACATTACAATTACATGTGCTAAAATCAGATAATAATATTTACAATTTATTGACGTGTTCCCAGCTGGAAAATATTAAAGTAAACGAATTTATAATTTAAACTAATACAAAGTCTCAAATATCTTCATTACATAAGTATTAATTCTTAAAACTATGAGATAATCAAAATATGTTTAAATAATTGTTAAATATTTACGAAAATAGTTTAGGAAGGTTTTAAATTGTTTTTATTTTAAAAAGATGCTAAACTGATTTGTGCCTATATATAATTTACTTTAAATTAATACAAAGTCTCAAATATCTTCATTACATAAGTATTAATTCTTAAAACTATGAGATAATCAAAATATGTTTAAATAATTATTAAATATTTACGAAAATAGTTTAGGAAGGTTTTAAATTGTTTTGCTTTTAAAAAGATGCTAAACCGATTTGAGCCGATATATACATCCATAAATAACTAATTAAGTGTTACGAATCCAATTTGAAATGTTGCATAAAGTACTTAGTTCATAAGTAGTAGATATGAATACTGTAAATTGAAGATCTTATACATTTTTACTTACGCTATGTTAACAACCTCTGACGAGTACTTAAAAAACACGTGCTACAAGAACATATTAATATCTTTGATAACGTTATTTATTCCAACTTTATAATTGTTAAAAAAATATTTTTATTTTTAAACAATAATAAATGCTTTCAAAACTTTTGGCGTAATTTATAATTAGATTACGTTGTGTCAAAAGAGAAAAGAAGTTTAGAACACTACATATACTGTGCGTAGTGTTTGGTTAACTTTTATTAACAGAGCAACATACCGACTTTATATTGAATCATATAAACACTCTTAATATAAAGTTACTTATTATACAATATATGATCCAAATACCTTTAAGAACTGATTTTCCGATAAAACTCGAGATTTGTAAAGTCCAAGATGAATCAAACAAGTAATAATCATACAAAAGTTGCAACCACAAAAATATAATTGCGATGAAACCTTGATTGTTTTATTTTCCAACAAGTAGAAATTATAATTTTCACTCATAAAAAATGTAAATGCAATTTAAAATCCTCCATGTATAGTTTAAAATTCTAAACGGAGATGTCCGCTTTTTTGAAGCAATTTACCTAGTAATAATGAAAGTACTTTGGTAGCTCATTGTGAAAACTTTGCGTTTAAATACGACACGATCTCCTTTGCAAGGGAAGTCTTATCCCAATTATAGCCGTAGATAATCTCCTCAAGAACACCAAAATAACTTCATTTTGTTCCAATTAGTACACGTATCTGTCGTAAGAATTAGGTACTGTTTTTTTCAAAAATTAAGCCTATTTGTTATCTTTCTTAAATTACAGACACATTATGAGATAAAGATAAAATATGTTAATATACGTCAATAATTTTAATAAATTTTTATGTAAATAGCGTAAATCTATTTTAAAGCCACCTTATATCAGCAGATATGAACTACAGTACGTTTAGTGAGAAATTTTATTGTCCAGACATATTATGAACTAGATAGGTTTATGAAACTGGAACTTCCGATATACTATTTTAAGCTGTTTTGTCCATTTTTCACCAGCTGAAAATACTGTGCAAACTTTCAACATTTACGATTTAGTATAATTAACTAAAAAAAACAATTTACTCTCAACTGTCAGAAGTAATACCATCGTGAATATTATTTGAGATATTTATATTACAGTAGAAATTAGTCTACAGATTTGCGAGCTTACAAATTAAAGTGATTAAATCGCAAAGAAATTTGCTCAACCATTCTACTAAAGGTGGTTTTCCCCATATTAATATTTGCGTCACTTAAATTGAATCCACTGGAGCAAGCGTTTCATTTCTGAGTTCTTTACTAACATTATATTTACTAAAATATAATAAATATTACTGAATAAAAAATATTACTGTGAGCAGTTTTATCGTATCTCATTAGAAAGCCATTTATTTTCTGTGTAAAATATATAGGCTAGAATTTACTTTCGTATCAAAAAATAAATTGGTTAGTTACTATATTATAGCTTGTTATTTATTTTTGTTTTCTTATTATACTAAGAAGAAGTTTTCACATAAAAACTACTGAAAGAATCAACTAAAGTTTGTAACGTAAAAGTTAGTTATATATATATGAATAACGCATGAGCCAAAATTCATAATAAATGTCTATAATTAACTTTACTGCTCTATAATAATAGCATAGTTCAAGCAAGCAAATTCGCGTGTGAGCGTGTGTCACTAATATTGAAATATGGTGAGGTAATTGTCAAAATAGACCAAATGTTTAGCGGTTAAGTTCTATTCCTGCCTGGGTCTTTTCTGCACATGGCTCATACAAGATATTTATGGATACATGGAATAGCACTTACGAGTAGCCAATATTTTTTATTATACACATTTTTTGTAGTCTATTTAACACAGTACGAGAGTGCTAACTTTTACTGAATAGCTATATAAGTTTACCACAAAAGCAAAAAATGATCAATTTTAATATTTCAAAATTTCGTTTTGATATCTTTGAAATACAGCAGGAAAGATTGATCTATGCTTTCCTTATTAATATTGCGTTTTCCACTTTTACCTCATTTTAGAGATATGTGTCAAATGTCGGTAATTAATGTAATATTTTCTTAGACGACTCGAAAAAATAAATTTGTCTATACGATTATATAAATGTCCTGTTTTAAGTATACCCATTATTTACGTACTGTTAAAAATTTAAACACAACCTAACCCAAGCCAAGAAGAATCACTTGTCGGAACGTAACCATTATTACGACGATAACATAGGCTTTACGCTTTATCCCGCATATTGCAGGGTAGGCAGAGGGAACTGCAGGAACCATACGATCTTAGTGTTAAGACACTCCGTTGCTTAGTCCCTGCTTTTTCCGTCCCCGCTTTCCACCGTTTTCGAGGCATTGCATGTTGAATGGCGGAACTCAACGCCACGCTTTGCCTAGTTGCCAGAGCGAAGCAAATGGAAACAGAAAAACCCATCTTCCTCAAGTGAGAATCGAACACTCAAACTCAACTCACGACGGTCCTCGAATACTTAGGCAAGTTAAATTATTTTCGTACGATTGGCATGTTGTTTATCTTCTGTGAAAATTACTTTTTAATTAAAGAAAAGAATTAGATGTTTACATAGGTAAATTATCGTAGAGCAACTTTTGGTCGAAATTACAGAAATTTATATCTATTTAATTAATAATGTTGGCAACATTAATTAAATTAGGTTACATAATATGAGTTTTCAATATATATATATATATATATATATATATATATATATATATATATATATATATATATATATATATATATATATATATATATATATATATATATATATATATATATATATATATATATCGCATTATGTAAAATGATTTAACTAAAAGATTCAATATATTTTCGTTTCCTTAAAGAAAGTATTTCGCCACTGTGCTTTATCGCTTCCCATAATCTTATTTGTAGACGCTGTTATGACTTTTTGTATAAGTTGTTATAAGATATTTCTCTTGAATTTTCAAATTTTCATTTATTTGTATGTTTTTCGTACTTAAGTTTTAACAATTAAAAAGAAATTATAGGGCTGAATGAGGGTAAAATTTGAGGATTTATGGGTTCGACTCCCATTAGGGAAGTACGAAATATTTTTATGTTCTTCGCTCTAGCAACAAGGTCAAAGCGGGGGACGATTATTTCAGCTACATAACACGAAATACATTGAAATTTGGAAAGCAGGTAACGGAGTGTCTTAACACTAGCTCCGTTGAACGGTTATCCCTACTAACATACGACCGACTCTGCTATGTGCGGAATACAGCGTGAAGTTAAAACAAAAAAATATTCATTTTCAATTAAGTAAATTAAATTACCTATCATTATTTACAACTATTTTGAATCCCATATTAAAAACTACTCTTATTAATAAATATTAAAGCTAACAACAATATCTTATTTCCTGATAACTTTCAATGCAAGCAAATATAAAAACAATTTGTTTAATGTTGGCAACATTAATTAAATTAGGTTACATAATATGATTTAAATGAATGTGAAATATTTATAATACCTTTTCCTTTCTTCTTTCATTATCGAATGGTTGCCCTTTTCGTTCCACTAAAATAAAGAACAGCGTTGCATCGTCCAGGAGGAAGTTTCTTGATGAAGGTATGTTTAATTAGGTAGGCTTATTGTAACTTTGCTAGGATCTTCAGCTCGAATCGAATAAAACTGAAACAATATTTTATATATATATATATATATATATATATATATATATATATATATATATATATATATATATATATATATATATATATATATATATATATATATATATATATATATATATATATATATGTATATATATATATATATATATATATATATATATATATATATATATATATATATATATATATATATATATATATATATATATATATATATATATATATATATATATATATATATATATATATATATATATATATATATATATATATATATATATATATATATATATATATATATATATATATATATATATATATATATATATATATATATATATATATATATATATATATATAGAATAGGCGTTTATCTTCCACACTCGATAAATAGTATACATAAAGAATTCAAATCTTAGCGGGTCTCACCAAAAAGTTTTGTTGTTTTAAGTTATTTCACTGTTATTGACTGGTTGTTAGTTGTGTTTGCCAGAAACACAACTTTAAATTTAACAAAATGTTGAAATGATAAGTCTTTAGCCAACAACTTAACAAAACATTTAGAGGCACCGATTACCTGTTGATTGTTAGGAATCTCTATTTACATATTCCATTCAATTTTCTAGACACGAGATTTGGTGGTAGGGTAAAACTATTCAACATGTCACACGTTTTGTCTTTCATAGAAAACATATTTTTAGGTGTCTTTCGAGAAATTGCGTGTTGAATGGCGGAATTCAACGACACGCTCTTCTTTGTTACCAGAGAAAAGGGAATAAAAATAATTCATTCTTTCCGTCATATATTAAAATTCAATCACGATGTACAAATATGTTCACTACGCCAAGATGGCTTATTATTTTAGCTTTACACTTTTTCATGCCTCTAGCAGAGTAGGCAGAGCGAAAAAAATGGCAATAAAATAATTCATTTTTTCTATGTGGGAATCGAACCCACAACCTTCTTGTTTACGCTGCGCTTCTCCTCAAACAACACTAATATTCTTTCCTAATAAACTTTCCTTGTTTAAATTAATATTATTATTCTGTTAATTTTGTAAACAGCCACGCTTTAACCTTCTTAACATTTCTTTTAACTTAACGTATTTAATCTATTGTAAAATTGTGTTAATTTTTCATGAAAATGCAAATGTTATCGGGATTTATGCAGCCTATTAGTTAACAAATATTGATGTTACCATAATGTGCATGGCTGGTACTTATTAATGTATTTGACTTAATAGTTTATAGTTAACCGTCGTGGCGCAAAGGCGCAACGTCTGCCTGTAACGCAACTAACACGACGGTTCCTGGGTTCGATCCCCAGTCGGGGAAGATGGATTTTTCTATCTCCATTTTCTTCGCTCTGGCAACTAAGGCAAAGCGCGGCGTTGAGTTCCGCCACTCAACACACAATGCCTCGAAAACGGCGGAAAGCGGGGACGAAGTAAGCAAGGACTAAGTAACGGAGTGTCTTAACACTAGGTTCGTATGGTTCCTGCAGTTTCCTCTGCCTACCCTGCCATGTGCGGGATAAAAGCGTGAAGCTAAAAAAAAAAAAAATTATAAACAAAGGGGTCGCTGCGTTGTCTCCGGTGGAATATAAATATAAATGAAACCGTGAAAACAAAGCACTACAGTTTCTGAAGACCGCAATCACTGTCAAGACCATTTGCAGTCAACAGCGGACTGTTCCTCAGGAAAAAAAACACTACGGATTCATTTTCGTATTTTTGTATTCTCTCACTAGTGTTTTAATGGTATATCTGAGGGACTGAGTTTATACACACAGTAGATACGAGAATATATAAAGACACTATAAAATACAATTTCGTGAAAGACTTAAGATTTGATGAAGACATTGATTTGTTAACCTGCTTTGACATTTCATATAAAATAGTTTTGTGAAAATTTAGAATTTCTGTACAAATAGTTTATATAAATTTGGTAAATAAATTAAGCCAATTCTGTCTTATGCCTTAGGACTAAAAGTTATTAAATAAGCTTTAGTTTGTTGTTATAATAATAATATTATTTATTTTAATTTTTATTTTTCATAGTATTCTTATGATTTCTGTCATAGTGCCTAGTGAAAGTGAAATTGTAGGGGGGCCGTGGCTTAAAAAGGAAATAAGTTAAGTTTGAACCGGAAGTACCTATCTCTTATAATAAACGTTCGAATAAGACAAATTCTAGGGACAGTCAAATTAATTCCGATATTCATATTTTTTAAACTACCAACATATCGAGAATATAATATTTCAGAAAAATATTTCTTACATAATAAAATCAAAATTCTTATAGTAAGTTTCGCAAGCTAATTGCAGGACATGACCAGGTCCCGAGCTGACGTGTACGTTCCGTTTTCAAATTGATATTTGTGCCGTGGTTATTAACAACGGCAACAGACAGTTTTCTTACTGACAGTTATCTTATTAAACAGTTTATTTTAATTAAAATGGACGTTCTAATGTTTACACTATCAAATGACCTTTCCCTAAAGTCAGATATTCAGAATTGTAACAACAATGAAAAAGCATAGTAACTCAAGAGTTTATGTGCATATTACAAGTAATATTGATATGTATGCGGTTTAGAATAAAAGAGATAGTACTGTTGCAATGGTCACTTTATTACTCGCTGGTTATGCGGTACATCAGCTATTTATAGACACACACACACATACGCACAAGGCACCATAATACAGTGTGCGTAGACAGCATATACATCATTCCTCTGACATTAATTTTGAAACCTGCATAATAACAATAAATATATAAAAATACAAAAATGATCATACCACTAATTCTTATATCTAATTACAATTATATTTTGTAATTAATATATTTTCTCGGGCGAAGATTATAACGTTGCGGTGGATCGGGTTCGATTGGCAAAACATTGGTTTGACTATTATCGCACTCATGAGGCGTACTTAAATTAGTTGTCGAATCGACTCCCGTGACCGCATCGTTACCTTCGGCATCTTCCCATATTTCCCCTACCTCTATACCTTCTTTGTCCTTCTCTTCCTGCCCACGTGTATCTATAGAACCAGGTGAATATTGAAATGACAATAAGTCTTTGGGCATATTACAATTTTTGTCATTATTATCATTTTTATATATTAATAGTTGGTCAATATGACGTTTACATGAAGAGCCACTATTTTCTATGTTAACCAAGTACATTCTCTTCCCCAATTTTTTTAAAACTATCCCCTTATCCCAATGTGGTTTACGATTTTTGAAACATTTAACCCAAACATGCTGACCTATTTCTAGTAAACGACATTTATTGTGTATTTCATCAATCGATTCATTATTCACCTGTTCTTTTTTACAACGCGGAGGGATTAAAAAATCTAATTTATTTCGTAAATTACGACCCAACAATAACTTTGCTGGAGTCTCTCCAGTGACACAATGAACTGTATTCCTATATTGAAATAAATAATCTAATAACTTTTCATTAATTCCACTTGCGGATGATTCTAAGATTGATTTAATCATTTTTTTAATATTTCGCACAGAATTTTCAGCTTGGCCGTTACTACATGGATGATATATAGGAGTTGTAACGTGTTTAATTGAATTCGATAAACAAAATTCAGAAAATTCTGGTGCAACAATTTTTACGTCGTTATCTGATACAATTGTCTGAGGCAGGCCAAATCGCGAAAATAATGTCTTTAATTTATATATTAACGATTTACTTGCAGTCCCGGTATTCATCTCTAAGCACTCCACCCATTTACTGTATGCGTCCACGACTACTAAATAAACTTTTTGTTTTATCGTCATATAGTCGATATGCAGCCGCTCCCACGGCCCGTCCGGCTGCGGCCAGGGTGCGGGCGCAGCGCGAGGCGGGGCGGGGCGCGTCGCCGCGCACACGGTGCAAGCGCCGATTGTTTGTTCTATGTCCCTGTCTATGCCCGGCCACCACAGACGCGAGCGCGCTATGCTTTTTGTTTTTACGACGCCTTGATGAGTTTTATGCAACTCCGATAATAATGTGTCCCTATATTCTAAAGGAATAACTACTCTATGTCCTCTTAATAAACAACCTTTTTCTATGTCAAGATCATTTTTACATAAAAAATACGGTAATATTTTTTTACATTTAATTTTTTTAGGCCAGCCGTAGTTTACATATTTTTTTACTATTCTTAACGTCTTATCTTTATCCGTAGCCAATTGAATATTTTTATAGGTGATAGGTAAATTATCTACCTGCCAGAAATTTGCTACCAGGCTGCGGCACGCGTAAATATCTTTTTCGTTACTCGTACATATTGGCGCTCGAGAAAAATAATCAGCAACTTGATTGTTCTCACTTTTTACGTAATGAATTTGATAATTATACGCAGAAAGGAATATCGAATATCTTATTAATCTAGCCGCTGTCATTTCAGATATGCCTTTTTTCTTGCCAAATATCGTTAATAATGGCTTGTGATCCGTTTTTAAAATAAAAGGTTTGCAACATCCGTATACGTACTGATGAAATTTTTTTATACCGAATATAATCGCTGTTGCCTCTTTGTGCAATTGACTGTAGTTCCGTTCAGTAGCCGACAAAGAACGCGACGCGAATGCCAGCGGTCTCTCGACGCCGTCGGTGCTAATCTGTGACAACACTGCGCCCAAGCCTACGGGGCTCGCATCTACCGCCAAAGTCAGCTGTGCGTTAGGATCGAAATGAGTCAGAACTCGGTCGGACGATAATTCGCTTTTAATTCTTTTAAATGCGGTTTGTTGTTTATCGCCCCACTCCCAGCGTTTTGACGATCTTAAAAGTTCATGAAGCGGGCTTAATATTGATGACACGTTCGGCACAAAATTTCTATAATAATTTACCATACCCAAAAATCGTTTTAACTCCGTGCAATTCTTAGGCGGGAGCGCATTATTAATAGCTACTACTTTTTCTGGACATTTATGTAATCCCGTCGCATCGATTATGTAACCTAAGTAATTAATACTTTTTTCAAAGAATGCACATTTATTTTTTTGTAATTTTAAACCGGCCTTACTTAAACGTTCAAACACTTGTTGTAATCGTTCTAAATGTTCAGATTTGTTAGACCCCGTGATACAAATATCATCAAGAAAAACTGATACGCCGTTTATACCTACTAATAAGTTTTCTAGTGCTCGCTGAAATATCGCTGGTGCATTCGCTAAGCCGTACACTAAACGCGTATACATAAATAAACCTTTTGACGTATTAATAGTGGTAAGCTTTTGTGATTCTTTTGATAGCTTAAATTGCGTATAAGCCTGGCTACAGTCTAACTTAGTAAACCGCTGACCGCCCCCTAATTTAACGAAAATTTCCTCAATCCGCGGTAATGGATATTTATCTATATAAATGTCCTTGTTTACTGTTATAGAATAATCACCACATATTCTAACACTGCCGTTCGGTTTAATCACAGGTACAATAGGGGTTGCGTAATCGGAGTAATTTACCGGGACTAAAATGCCGCTTTGAACTAATCTACTAATTTCCGATTCTACTTTGTCTTTTAATGAAAATGGTAAAGATCGAGCTTTAAAAAATTTTGGCTTGGCTCCCTCTTTCAATTCTAATTTTACCTCAAACTGATTAAAACAACCCAACCCATCCGTAAATAGATTATTGAACTTATTTAACAGTAATCGAACCTCATTATCATTGCAATTGCTCGCAGTTAAGTTGTTGTTATCAGTTGACAATGTTATGTTGAAGCTAACCATAAAATCTCGTCCCAATAATGGTGGACCGCCATTTTTAATTACATACAAAGTTATGTTTTCTGTTCTGTTTAGATAAGTCATTTTAACATCAAAACAACCCAATGGTGAGATTTTATGACCGTTATAAAAACAAATTTTTATAAAACAGTTATCCAAGGGAATATGACAAAAAAATTTTTTATAAATATCATCAGAAATCACACTTGTACTTGATCCTGTATCAAGCTCCATGTTTAAATTTATGTTATTGTTAATTATTACTGATAATAAGATAGGACTGTAATTCACACACCTTAGAGTAAATAATTGGCACTCTTCACAATTAGCGTCACAACTGTCCAGTTCCTTTGATTCTAACTGCGTATCCAACTTATTATTGTGATAATTTCTCTTCTTAACCTCACAAACTTTTTTTAAATGACCTTTTTCGTTACATTTTTGGCACCTATAAAACCTATATCGACACTTTTCTGCAGAGTGATTTTTAAGACCACACACAGTACACTGTGGCTTCGCGAACTCTCGTCCGGTCGCAGATTTATTGCCGCCAGAGCGTCCCGCGCTCGTCCGGTACAACGGTTCCTCCTTCACGTTCACGTCGACTGCTTTGCTGGCCGCCATGTTTCTTGCCTTGCGGGCGCACGCTGCTTGTTGCGCCAGCTCGAGAGCATTTGCAAACGTTAATTTAATAGCGTCTTGCTCGAATAGGCGATCTCGTTCTGGACCCAGGATTAACCCGATGACGAAACGGTCTCGTAGTATCGTGTCCAGTGCCGGTCCAAACTCGCAATAGGCGGCTAAGCCTCTTAATCTAACCGCCCAGTCTTCGATTGTCTCCCCTTCTTGCTGTACTGCATTGTAAAAATTGTCTTTATCTGCAAACGTCGATCTTCTCGGTGTAAAATGTTTCTCCAAAATTTCGAGTAATTTTTTAAATTCCACTGCTTCTACGATTTGCGGGTGTACTAAATTTATTAGTAAGCGATAGGCTTCATCCGACAAATGTGTTAATAGTACCGCCCTTTTTTGATCTTCCGTCACCACATTGTTTAACATTAAAAACTGCTTTAACTTGCTGCTAAATATTTGCCAATCCTGGAACTTGGTATCAAAAGTGGAGAGATTTCCAACAAATCCAGACATCTTCAACAAAATTTTCTATTTTTTTCTTCTTTATTGTGGGTAGAAACTCGTCGCCACTGATATGTATGCGGTTTAGAATAAAAGAGATAGTACTGTTGCAATGGTCACTTTATTACTCGCTGGTTATGCGGTACATCAGCTATTTATAGACACACACACACATACGCACAAGGCACCATAATACAGTGTGCGTAGACAGCATATACATCAAATATGCACGTAAATACACACTTATATTAAAATACAATAATAAAATATTGTAATATTTCAAATAAGATTAAAATATACAATAATATTAAGCAATATTATTAGGCCCTCAATGTTGAATTAATTCAAAATTAATTCAACATTGAGGGCCGTCGTGGCGCAGAGGCGTAAGCGTCTGCCTGTAAACGCGACGGTTTGTGGGCTCGATTCCCACTCGGAGAAGATGAATTTTTTTATTTCCATTTTCTTCGCTCTGGAAACAAGGCAAAGCGAAGCGTTGAGTTCCGCCACTCAACACGAAATGCCTCAAAAAAAAGCGGAAAGTACGAAGAAAGCAGGGACTAACAAACGGAGTGTTTTAACACTAGATTCATATAGTTCCTGCAGTTCCCTCTGCCTACCCTGCAATATGCGGGATAAAGCGTGAAGGTAAAAAATTCAACATCAATAAATAAAATATTATTTTGCACAAGCTTTGATCAAAATAGGTTTCCGGAATATAACGGCACGGTTGGGGATAATTATGTAAGGTTGATCATAAACCGATGGCAATTGGTAACGGCTAAAATTTTACATATTGGAAAATTTGAATGTTTTATTGTGGATATATTTTTATATTCATGATCATTAATAATTGCAATTTATTATTTTTTACTTGATTAAACTCAATTTATTAGACTAGAAACTTCTAGAGAAAATTAATCAAGTTCATTTGACCAGTAATATAACCCAGTGTGTGACAAGTGTATATAATAAAATAATTTTTATATGTTAATTTTTAATGATTCTGACGTATTTTTTATTTTTTTAACGATCAATCTGTTCATAATTTTTCCATACAATTTGCGCAATTAATAAGCTCGAAACGCAAGAGTTAAAAAAAAATAAAGTGAACTATTCTTTTCTATGTAAACATTTTTTTCGCAACTGCAAATTATTTGCGAATTTCATTTTTTTCACGTGACAAAACTTAAATGCTAGGCTATTCCTCTGTCGAAAGGATTAAGATAAAGACGGCTACTATATTTAAGACAGTAAAGATATAATTTTCTACTTTTACCGATTATATCTGCTATTAAAAATATGTTTAAATACTAAAGACTCATGAAAAGTTTATGATAGAGTAAATACCATAATATGTTCATTGTTTTGTGTATATGACCAGTAATGTCTATTGTTTATAATTTAACATTGTTCGAATAATTGAGCAGCTAAGTAGCAGTAATTTTGACATATATTCAAGAGAAACGGTGACAGTTGGAGCGAAGAAGGTGTCTTGAGTGACTATCACAATCCAGACCATGCTTTCTGGGTAGGTTCTATACAACGTGGACCTGCGCTCTTATCAAGGCAAGCACAGTACCGATTGTATTGTATCTATCAGAACGCCTAACAGAAAAGATGTAATGAGATATAATTGTATATTAAGTTATTTGTACTCTCGTGTGTGGTTACACAAGATTAACATGGTTATGTCCACCCTGAGTTTTCATGAGAAATTCAATTCATTCTATTATGTGCAACAAAATGTGTAATTTTCATTTGAATGAAAATTATTTACCGATAAGATACTACACAATGATTGATTTAGTTTAATCAGATACAAAATTAGTAGCCGCGTAACTATAGTTTAGTTATTAGTTTTGACAGTTCAAATGACAGAATTGTCTGCTAGAATATATCAGAAGTTTAGTTGGGAGACACTCAGAATCTCCAACAATAAGAAAATTTCAGATTTCCAATTCACATAAATTAATATTAATTTTGTTATAGCTTCACGCCTTATCGCGCATAAATCAGGATATCAGAGAGAACCACAGGAACCGTGGGGACCTAGTGTTAAGATACTTTTTTCCCCGCTCAACTCACCGCCACACGTTGCCTAGTTACCAGAGCAAAAATGGAAATGGAAAAACTCACTTCCTCGAGTGGGAATTAAACCCACGAATTGTCGAGTTTACAGGCAGATGCTACACCTCTGCGTCACAACGGTCCTTATATAAATCGTGATTATTTTATAAATATATAGTGCTTGTAAATTTCAGTTAAGTTATTCTAATTAACTTCTTTCTATTGGAAGAAACTATACAATCAAGTATTATTAATGAAAAACTGTTAATAGTCAAAATTGAAGTCCCTGGTCGATAGGTAATACATCAATCACAGTACAACAATTAGCATTGAGCTGTCATTAATGTCTGATGATGCAATGTAGGTAAATTATTATCCTATGACTTAATTTATCAACAAATTAAACTCAACTAGTAAGCTTAGAAAAACATAGTGTAATATTTTGTAACTAAATTTTTCCTGCTGCCCTATGCAGTATGAGAATAAGCAGTTAAAAGAACATGTATTTAAATTGTTTAACATTTTAAACTATTCCATTGAAGGTATTTTAACTATGCCAGAGTAATTATTATTATTTTTTTAATTTTGAAATTTATTTTACAGGCTAGTTATGTAAATTTAGTTATTTAAATTGAAATTAACATTATTTCCTATTTAAAAAGGGCCTATTAATATCTAGAATACCATTGTTTTAAAGAATAATATACGGTCCAATTTATTTACAAAATGGATACAATACCAAAATGCTAACACTAGATTTCAATTTGCTTTAATAATATGAACGACTGACAAATGAAACAAAATGACACTGTTAGAGAGACGATACGGATGGTAAGAGACGTTAACTATATGGATTATTGTGTAGAAGTTTAATGATATTCAAAAATTGAACATATTTGGCATAGGAAAATACAGATTTATACGGAAATTGTAAATAATACTATCCCTTAGAGTTTAACAACTCTCTGTCTCTGTCTGTCTGATTTTTGTGTTTTAGTTTTTCACACACTTTCTTTCAGTATTATCAGCACTGCGTTCTCGAAAGTCAACCGACATTTTCCACTATAAAATAAACCTACACAATGTTCTTTCTCATAATGTGGTTCTCTGTTTTATTTCGCTACAACATTGCTTAATAAATTAATTACAAATACTATAATAAGACTTTAATCAGAAACTTTTCCTAAGATAGCTATAATTAATATTTTTTTTCATTATCTATTGTTATAATAGTTACAATACATTGTAGTGTTGAAAAAATTAATATTAATCTAACAAAAAACTATTAAGGAAATTATGTCAATCGTGGTTGGTGGATGCTGGTAACGGTACGTACTTAAAGAATTCTTCTCTGTAATATTATTATACGATGATTTATGTCATTTTCTACAACTACGTAGAATCTCTGTTCAATTACTGTCGAAATATATAATGTATTTTTGTTTCCATACTTAATATTCTGTTCTAAATTTATACTTTTAACCATCAACAGATACTAAATTGTTTTTTTTTTCACAAATTAATTGTGAATAATCTCTTTGCCAAATTTATATTGATTAACTTTAGCTTGTCGCATGACACTTTGCACACTTGTGTATAGGTCATATTCATATTAAAAGCAGAGAAAACTCAATACTAAAATCTCAGCTTTCTAGACACCGCTTGACGATTTATTAATTCCTCGGAGTGAATAATTAACTCACAAACATGACATCTATATTCAAACGCCTTGAAAATAGCCACATTAGACACAAATAAAGAATTTAATGTATTAATAAACCAACCACCAAATAATAGGTGAAAATACAAGCAGAATAAGCAGTTGTACACGTTAAAGCTATTTAAATTTAGAGAAGTACCCACAAAAGTGACTAGCCTTAGAGTGAAATAGACATCATATTTCTCAAGCCTGTAGTAAAAGTTAAATCAGTACCATTACAAAATACTTTGAAAGTCATTACATTAATGTGATACCATCTTAACGTGTACATAAAACGGGTCACATAAAAATACTGCTCACGCGGGTCTCTTTAATATCTCAACGGATTTATGTAGCCTTAAAAGAGATCTACAAAGAGAGATTATAGTTTTTTTTTACGTAAACTAATTATAGTGTACGGTAGTTGCTAAATATTTCAAGCCAATACTGTCTATAATGTGAAAAGGTTGTGTTTATAGCAATTCGTTATGCATTAGTAATTGGTATTATTTAATACTATTCATTAGTGGTCGATTCAAAAATTTCAAATGAGATGAAAAACTTTTTGCTTGATATTCGTTACGTAAATGATTGATGATTTGACTTTAATTTTTTGGATAAGCAGGCAACTGCCAGTAACGACGCGTAACATTGGTTAGCGTGTCTTTATCGACGGGCCCGGCAGCGTGGCATCAGTGGATGGCGCTGGTGATTGTCAGAACAGTGTGCCCTCGTCTACTACGACATTTGTTCTACTTTTTGAGCTAGTACGAGTTTTATGCATTACTAATATATTTATTGTAAAGTTTATCGTCTTTTATTACCAGAATTAGGGCAGGAAGCTCAGGGCACTGTCTCCAATAGTTAATTATTTTATTTAATAAATTATACCTTTATCTACACAAATAAGTTAATATAAAATATATTGTTTTCAATTTATTTTATTTTTTTTTAAATTGTGTCTATTGGCACAGCGGATAAGGAACTCACATCAAATACTCTAGATTAATCTATTCACAAATATCTGTTTAATGGAGTTACGAACATTTCGATGGTTTGAGTTTCTAAGAATAAAGGGCTATAATACAGTCTTTGGAAATGTTATCAGAGTTTAATATTACTTTAAGATAGCGAGGTAGATACTTAAATTTTACCACTACAATTATATTATCTTGCGACATTAAAATCAGTAATGTACGCATTTAATGTAGAAATATTTTTAAAATATGTATTTTTAAACTTTGTTTTAATATATTTCTTAATACTATGTGGGCCGTAAAAGCTACTTAGCATTCCGTGGATTCACCATGCGAGTGAATCTGGGCCATACTTCAACCGCATTTAAATTGACTCTAAGCTTATTTATAGTTAGTTTATTAGTAAGTTCGAAATACTTGTTAAGTTGCAGGTTAAAACTTTCAGTGATATTTGTTTCCTTCGGGAGTAAAAGTTCTACCAGTATAACGCATTGAAGATTTCGAGAATAAAGGAAAAGATTTGGTATGAATGACGAAACACCAATATCCTCAAGAGTTTTATACAGTCTTTCATACATGTCCATTGTAGGAATCCAGTCAAGTTGTCGATTCTGAAATTGAGATAGGTTTTAATATTTGTGTGTGTGTGGTGTGTAAGTGTTTGTGTAAGTGTGTGTGTGTATGTGTGTGTATGTGTGTGTGTGTGTATGTGTGTGTGTGTGTGTGTTTGTGTAAAAGTTGTGGACTAACTTAAAAACTAACTACATAAATTCACACGTTATTTCTCACTTGGTTCATATGTAGAACCATTTCAAGTCTTTAGGTTTTATATTTTTATAGCATTGTCAAGATCTTCAGAATGTTGTAGAATTAATATTATATTTGTGTGTTTATATGGTATATTAAATAACTATAACACTAAAATTCAGTAATGTACTATAAAATAGGTGCGAACAAGGCTCAATCTTCACTCTAAAAGAAAATTGTTCAAAGAAAATTTCTTAAACGATTTCAGCAAAGGTTCTGGTAGCAAATCTAGATTTCCAAGGAAATGAAATATAAAAATATGAAACATTAGACATTTTGAAGTTACGTATTACTTGCCTACATAACAATGTGTAAGTTCAAAACTTTCCAAATTTATTGTTTAAATTTTTTAAATAATTTTATTATTCACATTCATCAAAAAAATATAGAAATATAGTTACTTTATTCAAAATCGGGGGATATAGTTTGGTACTAAACACCTATGGCTTGAAAGTACCTATTTATAACGGGTACCTTTATTACGGGTATAGATTGTAACATATTTCAAGTCACCATCATTCACAGGTAATGCTAAATATCACAAATTATATCTATTATAACCTGGTTTAGAATATCTACAACGATTGTTCAAGATCTAACCATTCTTTATAAAATATAAGTATTAATTTGTTGCTGTAAATATTAAAAATAAAGATATATAAAAAAGAAGTAGTACATTGTGATATTAAGTTCTGTCTTTCAACACACAATGTATCGACAAGTAGAAAAGGGGAAATAGAGTATCTGAACATTAAGTTTCTTCTTTCCTCCTACCCTGCTCTATGACGAATATAATGCAAATCTGAAAAAAGTTCAAATCCAAATACTGACAAAAAAGTGGTAGTATCAATCAATGTAAATATATGTCGTCATAAGAACTCGGAAACAGCTAGAAAAACGTAAACATAAAAAATATTTTAAAAACAAGCAAACTTAAAGCAAAAGCTATTATAAGTGGATGAAAATATATTTTTTACATACTCTTTATTGCACAAAAAAATTTCATTTAAGAAACATAGAAATAAAGCTTTAACGACATCAAGACAACAAGAAATCTCTTCCAGCCAAACAATGGAAGTGAATATATCAAACAAATAGCGGGAAGTGATAGTGTAATTAAAAAAGCACTCAAATAAGAGAAAACTTTAGTTGCCCTCACAATCAAATATTTTTTTTTTTTTAATTTTAATATCAGTTCGTTGATATCATGCGAATCATGCAAACGAATGTCAATGGCGAAGTGGGAAAGTATTTTGTGGAAAAAAGCGTGAAGCTATCTAATATGTATTAGAAGGCCGTCATAATAATATATTTACGCTGTGAACATAATGACAGGCAACCGGAATGATGACCAGATGACAAAGGTATGACTTTAGTAAATAAATGGTTAAAAAGAAATGTTATAAAATTAAATGTAGTGACAATAATTATAATTATATTAGAGGATCGTCTATTAATACGCAACGGCGTGTCTTTAAAAATTAAAAATAAGTTGAAAAGCTAAAGAGTTTGTTTTATAAATGTGCTTGTTTTATAAAGCCTTGACATACAATGCTTTCTGATTCGAATTGAAAGAAACGCAATATAATATCAGTGGTTTTAATATATTCCACTGTACCTGCTACAGTAAGACTATTCACAATTTTTAGTAATTTCAATGTGTTTCTCAGAAAACCTTCTTGTATCGACTTCAGGGAGAATTTTGTTTAATACTACTTTATTTTTTCCTTTGACGTGCAGCTAATTTGAAATAGCTGCAGAATGACACCTATTTCGAGAAATTAATAATCGTAATTTTACTCGTAAATAGCAAATTGAAAATAAAAGTACAATCATGAACCTTTTACTTTAACTGACATTAACATAAATGAATGGTGGAATGTACAAAATATCCCTTGGGAGTCTAGACTCTCTTCAGTATAATGGTCAGGCTGGCTTTAATTCACTTCTCATGTCAACCTAGTAGCTATATATTCTTAAGTTATATCACGTTCACTAGAACAACTTCATGATTTATCTCTATGTACACATAATGAAGGTGATAAGTGAAAATTATATATAAAAATAACAATGTATTCTGTGTTCTTATACTTATAGAATATTTAATATAAAAAAATAATAATAACATAAAAAAGTATATTTTTTTATGTTATTATTATTTTTTCCCCTAAGCCTGCCTGCCTGCATTCTAATACTTTTGCATCTTCTCCATCCCTCTCAATCTTCATCCCTTCGGAAAATCGCCTTTCCAATTTTAATGTGCCTACGTAATATCATTTATTGTTCATATATGAACAAGAAAAGGTCCCATGATTGACCTCAGCGGTACACTAATCACAGCCGGAGACCCCAATAAAACTGTACGATTTACACTAACTTTTTGTATACCATTACTTAAATAGGAATCGATTAAACTAAGAGCAACTGTGTTAGCAAAATAGTCACTAAGTTTGGAAAACAAGGTTTTGTGCTCAACACAGTCAAAAGCTTTGGTAAGTCATAGAATACACCTATTCTGCTTTCTGATGATGCCTCTCAGGCTTCATAAATATGTTTCAAGAGCACTACGCCAGCACTAGTCGTACTACGAACTTTAGTAAAAACGTATCGATCAGGATGCAATAATTTATTACCGTTAAAGTGCACAAGCATTTGATTCAATAATATCTTTTTAAAAAATTTACTCAAAGCGGGTAATATGGACTGTGATCTGTAACTATTTAATTCAAATTTAACACCTGTTTTAAAATTGCTATTCTGCTACATTTCATTAGATCGGATAATATCCCTGAATCTATTGTTGATTAAATATTATACTTAAACAATAACGTCTATAAAATGTTCAACCACGTTTATTGAAAATATCGTGTTTTTCATCTTACGGGACTGAAAAGTTTTTATTACTTTCTCAGTAGTAATGTGATTAAATTCCAAAGAAACTTTGCATTTACTGACGTTACTGTTCAATAGAGCAAGTGCTTCTATCGAGAAAGAGGCGAGTTCACTTGTTAAATTAATAGAGATGTTGCAGAAATGACCTTCATAAACGTCTGAGACTAAATCTACGGTAATTTTATATCTGTTACTTAATATTTCATAACTCAGGTCACGGGATTTAGCTTCACCGGTCTCACGACTTATAATATTGCAGATTGTTTGAATTTTGTTTTCAGAATTTACAATTTTGTGTTTAATATACATTGATTTCGCTTGCGTGCAAACCGTTTAAAAGTTTCTGAGTAATTTCTCACATAATCGACATAATCGGGAGAAATTGTATTGCTTTTCACCACAAATCTCATATAATTTATTCCGGCTCTTAAAAATACTCGCGGTAGCCCAGTCACTATATTGATTTATTTTATTTTTGTCAACGGTCCTAACTTTAAACACTTTATTAAACTATTTTCTAATACTCTTAAATAATGTGTCATTTAATTTATTAGGGTCTTTAAACGCAGACGGGTCGGGAATTTGTGTATAAATTTTCCTTTTAAATCTTAATAATTTGTGTTTAGTTATTGGTATTCTTGTGTAAATTCTCTCTGAATGTTGAATTTATTCCTTTAATTTTCAAGTTATATCTTTGTGATGCTGTTATCGTCTATTTGCATTATTATATATACTTTATAATGTGTTGTATAATTGCTTTAATATGTATATGATTAGATGTCGAGAAACCTCACCGGAATCCGGCTTGCCCATTAGGTTGGTTGTCATCTAATTGTTTGGTTAAATATTCTACAATATTTTTAATATACTAATATTTAAATCTTAAGATAAAAATTTAATTTTTTTTAGAGTTTAGTAATAATAGTATATTCTAATAGAATATAAATTCATACGTAAGTGACAACAATTATAAAAAACATCGTACCAATGTACGATCATACCATTTATTATCTTAGCTATAATATTATGATCAACTGCCTATTTCTATGTTCAATCTAAGTCAACGAAGCTTAACAAAAAACGTGAGGGGAACTCACTTCGGCAACAACACGGTCACAGTTCGTGATAAGGTGAATTGACGATAATTATTGTTTAAGCGTAGTAGTTTAGCGACTTTGTTCTTCAGTTAGACAATAAATACTCTTCCAACAGCAAACACACCATCAGGGATTTGCTTACTATAAGATAATTGCGCCAAGTTGATCAGCAAAAAGGTTGTATTATTGATAGCATTGTGACTATCTCTGACAAAGTAATACTAATAAGTAAAAGAAACCTTTTTATAGGATTCATTTAGTAAATTATTAAATTTTATACACGTTATATTTTAACAATATCTTCAATACGCATGTCATATAAATTTAAACAAAACCAAATAATCTAAGAGTAAGAGAGTTGGATTCAAATGCTATAATTATTTTCTTTTTTTTACGACATAAATGGATCAATTCTTTTTCTGATCAATCAATTGAATCGAATAAAAATTGAGTACTGCGTGTCAAATTTGAGGTACTTGCAAACAGAGAATTCCTTACCAATTTCACGTTTGTAGGTTTCTGGCTAAGAAATTTACAGAAAATGATAAACTTAAGCGCATTTTTGAGTTCATAATGTGAATATGAATATGTATTTAGTAACACGAATTGTTTGTTAATTATCTGACAGAAGACTAAAATAGTAACAATGACAGAAATATTTCTATTTTTAATTTTCTTTAAAAAAACTTGTATCAGAAGATCTGGTATAATACAAAATATTTTCCATTATAGGTCTAAAAAGCTACAAACTAAACTTACTGAATTGCCTTGAGCTTATATAGCTTATATATAAAAGCGTACATAGCGTACATGTATGGAAATCCTGGTAATTTAAAAAATATAATTAATATCTACATCACTTATATTTTCTAAATACAGCGCACAAATCGTATGCCTTGTGGAGAACAACGTCTTCTACATATCATATCTTCTTTCCACACGAAATAATTCCAAATATAAAATACAGACTTCATTTTTAGGTAGACAGAGTGGCGCTATCATATGACATCAATTATTACTTTTCATGTTTAAAAACACTTGTTTATAACACTTGCTTGTTACATAAAGCTTTTAGTTTGCTCGCTTGAAGCGGTTCTGTTTCATATTTATTTTATAAAAAAGATCAAAAATATCTTATTAATTTTGTTCCTTTTTGGATATTTGTTAACTAGTATTTTAACAATTTAAAATACATGTTTTAACACTCGCTATACATTATTGTTTATTGCAAAGAGGCTTTTTTTAACGTCGAAGAATATTATCACGAGTGATATAGTGTTAACGCACTACGAAGAACGGGTGGCCGTTAGTACTCGCAGTTGACAGCAGCGCATATGGGCCAAGGTGTTGTTTTTTCTCACGTTTATGCAGATGGGACTGAGCGAGCCCTCCGTTGTGTGTCAAGAACTCTGAATACGGCGGATAGGAACAATAATCAACTAAATAAAGACGCACTCGCTATTTTTTTAGTACTATCAATATACCATCAATATTTGCTTGGGCGATCGTTTATGTTACGCACCGATCATCAACGTTTAAGTTCAATATTTGTTAAGAAGGTTTAAATTAATTAATTAAAAAAATTAAGGTTTACAAACGTCAGCCAGTTGATTATAGAGGTAGGCTGCTCGTTTAACGTGCTATAAATTTTCGGCACATTTTCGTCACAATTGAGTCCTGGACAATTGAATGATACTAACGGACGTCTGCCATTTCAACAGCCTCGAATTGAGAAGTCGACAGACGGTGACGGTTTCTCTAGAGGTGTGCACCGGTTTCACTATCGCGAGAAGCTCGTGAGCGCTGCCGTGCAAATCATAATCACAGTAAGTCATATTTTCGTCAATATTGAGTTAAGCTCATATTCAGAAAGCATACTTCGAGATTTACATTTATGTATATTTAGAATTTTTAAATATGGCCTATTGAAATAAACTTCCACAGAAACGTCAAGAATTAAAATAAAAACTTTAAACGATTTTTTCTCGAAAGTATGTCCAAGGCATTTACTGTATATATCACAAGTACGGCAGAGCGGGTTTCCCTGTTATTATGTAGATTGAGTACTTCTACGTAGATTCAGTAAATTCATATGCGGTTGAAGTAGGTGCGAGAGGTATAACAGCGAAATCTCTCTATAGCTTGCTAAAAGATCTCGGTCTGTCTAGAACTATTAGTAATACATTTATAGAACGTACTTCAAAGGCGGCATTAGCAGAATCATTTCGAATTTGATAAGGTAGTTGGAGGAGCTCGGACTGTAAAGTTGAGCGTTAATGCATTTTAAAGAAACCCCTTTAAACTTTCACTTGGGTCACAAGTCCCAAGCGTTAATCGGAGCTCCTCTTCCTACAACACGATAGGCCCGACACTCGCACGGTGAATCTATGGAATGCTAAGCAATTTCTTCTCTGAGCATACAGCTCTTGCGTTCCACTCTGCCAATGAAAGCAAGCTAGAGGTGGGGGTTGAATTACAATATGTTTTGGAGGTTTTGTTAACCCATAATTAAATTTTTGCTCTTCATCAATATAAGATAAAGATATTGTAGGATCTTGGGCTCATATTAAAACCCGCCAAAATGCAGCGCCGCCACGGCGGCGCTTGAGTCTTATCCCGTACGCCGAGAGCCGCGTGTCACGCGACGTGAGCTACGCGAATATACGCAAAATTCGAAACAAGAAGCTATGAACTGTGCTAAACAGTGTTGATATTGTGATCTGTGTTACTTAATGAACTGTATAACGAAAAATACAACTAGTGCAGCCGTCCCGGGACTTTCAACAGTCTTCAATACCGTGGCGGTGAGTCGAGCCCGAGAGATTTAAAGTAACACATGAAATATTACAATAATCCACTGAGCTATCGTAGTATCCAACCAGATATAGATATAGATAATAGTAGCAGTACACTAATTTTACACTATATCTAAGTCCATATATTTCCACCACTCAACACGCAATGTTAGAGACATTGTGGTGGGGATTTAAGAACAAAGTATTTTAACACATTTTTTTGTCTTTCTATCCTTCTATAATATGTGTATGTATCTTACAGTTGAGTAAGCCCCTGCGTCTGTTTCGTACACTGAAAAGTAATATGTGAATACGGCCGATAAAATCGATTAATATCTGAATAATATTTTATTTTAATTAATTGAAAATACTAATTTTTAAAATTGAAAAGACAGATAAAATTGAAATTATTAAAATTACAGTATCCGATCACATTACTGTTTCTATTGTCTATTATAAGATATAATAATACAAATATATATTATAAAATCTTATTTATTTTATACTTTTCTTACAGTACACTAAATATATAAAACATTTAGCGTACCTACTAAGTAGGTAGAACGCTGTGCTTTCTCGTTATTTTTAGAAAGGTAAATACGAAACCATGTCCTGTGTAGTGTAGTACCATTGCACCACAATAAAATTATTAACTAATTAATGTGGGGACAGAGTAAGCAGGGACTAAGTACCGGAATGTCTTAACACTAGGTTCTTATGGTTCCTGCAGTTCCCTCTGCCTACCCTGCCATGTGCGGGATAAAGCGTGAAGCTAAAAAAAAAAACACTAATTAATTACGTTACATGACCACGTAAATATACTTACTATTTATAAAAATATATAAAATCAATACAACAAATATGTAATTCCTGAACGTAACTTATATTTTCTAAAGCCAATGAGCTTTTATTATTACTAAAGTGACAGTACTGAGATTTAATTACCTTTTTCTAAGTTAATAAAACAATTTCATCGAAATTGACATAAGTTACTGGAATCGTTATCGATAATGTCTTAAATACATATGTATGTGTTATTTATTACTATTTTATGTTCTGTTATATTATGTGTATATATGTATATATATGTGTGTGTATTTATATATGTTTTAATATGTCGAAAAATGTGCTGCATACCATTACACCTACAACACTAAAAGCCAATTACGTCGAAAAAGATTTCTGGTAAATTGTCTAAAGGACACGTGCCGCTGTGATATTCTTTCATCAAATAAAATCAGGAGCACGCTGAATAATATATTATTTGACCTGAAAACGACTTTCCCTTTGGATATTATGATAGATGTATCAACGCTTACATGTTCAATATTTCATGTGTATGTTTTGTTAGCTTTAGGTAACGTTTTTATTAACTTTATCAATAGAGTGGTAAGTTTTATGATATCGTTTTATTTGGATTTGATTACTTTTTATTATTTTGCGATTATTTACTATCATTAGGTAATTTGTCGGTATTTATACTTTGGGAGTCGGTCCAAGTTCGTTGAGGGTAATTGTTTACATTTTTTATTGAAAAAATTGTATATAAAGTTGTATATTGTTATGAATCAAAAATATTTTGAAAATTTAAAAAAAAACATATTAAAATTTGAACGCAACGAGATTTGAACCAACGCCTCTAGCAAACCATGGTGGAAATTTTTGTATGCTTTATACAACTTATCTCTGTGGGGTGAATTTAACAAATTTCCTGTTCCTAAAGATTTTCATAAAGAATAATCGTTTGGAGACAAAGCTATTTTTATTATATACATTTTATTTTCTAAAATGTTATTCAATAATAAAGACAGAAAAAATATTTAAATATTTGAAAAAGCAGGATTTGAAAATGGCATGCAAGAGGCGTGAGTTTGAATACACTATCTCATTGCGTGGAATTAATCAATAGTACTATATTTTTTTGTCTAATTAAATATGAAAGTTATTTGTAGAGACAAACAGAACAAAGCCAACGCGGATATTTTCAATAACTCATTACGTACCTAATTACTAAGTTCACATTGTATCTGCAAATACGTCGTATAATTATTTACGTCGTGTTTTTTTAGCATTATTAACAAAGTAAATATTTCCATTTTATGATCCTGTTAATCCTATATATCATTTTTTTAAGGAAATCATATATTATTTTGTATGGTACTTCTGGGCTCAAACTAGACTTGAATTGCTTTATTTAAGTATTTTATTTTCTACAATCTGATCTAAGTTTCAGGGACTCATTTATTCGAAATATTTAAAAAGTAGAATGGCTTTTCATTACATTTTCTGTCTTTGGTAATACAAGTAATTGTATCAAAATGAAAGGAAAAAAAAAGGTAAGTAAATAATTATAGGTCTTCATCCCGATAGTACGTGATAACAGTTTCGTGTAACATACGCCCTAGGACGTTACTACATTCTCTTTGCCCATCACGATATATAATATGTAACAAGTCAAAATAATATATGTAAGTAAAGTAAGTACATTAATAATACCTTCCTCAAAGAAGAGAAAGGATCTCAAAGTTTGTTTTGTGGATTAATTATTATTACTCCATAAGGCGGAACCTTTGGTTTTCCTTTCAATGTTAGTATTATTTCTTTCACTCTCTTTGTCTTTTTATATTTATGTATGAGAGCGTTTACTGCTATTTGTCCAGAATGTTACTTACGTTATAGTGATTAGCTTAGCTTGTTCTAAATGCAGTCTTGAGTGAAAGCCGAACACACAGTCTTTGTGCTTACCATTTGTGAAATTTTTCTGGTGCCCTACTACTCTCTCTCAGATTCAGCACATTTGAGAAACAGTATAATATCCCAGAGGATATTGGTATTTCGGCATCCAGACTGGATATTTTTCTTTATTCTTGAAGCCTAAAATTCGTAGTAATGGTAGAACTTACAGTTCCCTGGGATACAAATAACCCTAAAATTCATAACTTCAAGCTTAATAAATATATCGAGCTTAGAAAAAATACTTAAAGAAAACATATAAAAATTTGAACGCAGCGGGACTCGAACCCGCGCCCTCCTGCGAACCGTGCAGGCGCTCTCACCACTGAGCCATGCGTTCTACATCACGCCGCGTTGAAATTCTTATATGCTTTTTATACAACTTATATCGTTGTTAGCATCTCTGTAGGGAGATTTTTACAAATTTCCGCTACCCAAAGACCATTACAAAGAACAATCGTTTGGCGAGAGAGAATGCTATTTTTATTAAATATTTTTGATGATTTTTAAGTGTTAATCCACACTGAGGATAGAAAAAATACTTAAAGAAAACATATAAAAATTTGAACGCAGCGGGACTCGAACCCGCGCCCTCCTGCGAACCGTGCAGGCGCTCTCACCACTGAGCCATGCGTTCTACATCACGCCGCGTTGAAATTCTTATATGCTTTTTATACAACTTATATCGTTGTTAGCATCTCTGTAGGGAGATTTTTACAAATTTCCGCTACCCAAAGACCATTACAAAGAACAATCGTTTGGCGAGAGAGAATGCTATTTTTATTAAATATTTTTGATGATTTTTAAAGTGTTAATCCACACTGAGGATAGAAAAAATACTTAAAGAAAACATATAAAAATTTGAACGCAGCGGGACTCGAACCCGCGCCCTCCTGCGAACCGTGCAGGCGCTCTCACCACTGAGCCATGCGTTCTACATCACGCCGCGTTGAAATTCTTATATGCTTTTTATACAACTTATATCGTTGTTAGCATCTCTGTAGGGAGATTTTTACAAATTTCCGCTACCCAAAGACCATTACAAAGAACAATCGTTTGGCGAGAGAGAATGCTATTTTTATTAAATATTTTTGATGATTTTTAAAGTGTTAATCCACACTGAGGATAGAAAAAATACTTAAAGAAAACATATAAAAATTTGAACGCAGCGGGACTCGAACCCGCGCCCTCCTGCGAACCGTGCAGGCGCTCTCACCACTGAGCCATGCGTTCTACATCACGCCGCGTTGAAATTCTTATATGCTTTTTATACAACTTATATCGTTGTTAGCATCTCTGTAGGGAGATTTTTACAAATTTCCGCTACCCAAAGACCATTACAAAGAACAATCGTTTGGCGAGAGAGAATGCTATTTTTATTAAATATTTTTGATGATTTTTAAAGTGTTAATCCACACTGAGGATAGAAAAAATACTTAAAGAAAACATATAAAAATTTGAACGCAGCGGGACTCGAACCCGCGCCCTCCTGCGAACCGTGCAGGCGCTCTCACCACTGAGCCATGCGTTCTACATCACGCCGCGTTGAAATTCTTATATGCTTTTTATACAACTTATATCGTTGTTAGCATCTCTGTAGGGAGATTTTTACAAATTTCCGCTACCCAAAGACCATTACAAAGAACAATCGTTTGGCGAGAGAGAATGCTATTTTTATTAAATATTTTTGATGATTTTTAAAGTGTTAATCCACACTGAGGATAGAAAAAATACTTAAAGAAAACATATAAAAATTTGAACGCAGCGGGACTCGAACCCGCGCCCTCCTGCGAACCGTGCAGGCGCTCTCACCACTGAGCCATGCGTTCTACATCACGCCGCGTTGAAATTCTTATATGCTTTTTATACAACTTATATCGTTGTTAGCATCTCTGTAGGGAGATTTTTACAAATTTCCGCTACCCAAAGACCATTACAAAGAACAATCGTTTGGCGAGAGAGAATGCTATTTTTATTAAATATTTTTGATGATTTTTAAGTGTTAATCCACACTGAGGATAGAAAAAATACTTAAAGAAAACATATAAAAATTTGAACGCAGCGGGACTCGAACCCGCGCCCTCCTGCGAACCGTGCAGGCGCTCTCACCACTGAGCCATGCGTTCTACATCACGCCGCGTTGAAATTCTTATATGCTTTTTATACAACTTATATCGTTGTTAGCATCTCTGTAGGGAGATTTTTACAAATTTCCGCTACCCAAAGACCATTACAAAGAACAATCGTTTGGCGAGAGAGAATGCTATTTTTATTAAATATTTTTGATGATTTTTAAAGTGTTAATCCACACTGAGGATAGAAAAAATACTTAAAGAAAACATATAAAAATTTGAACGCAGCGGGACTCGAACCCGCGCCCTCCTGCGAACCGTGCAGGCGCTCTCACCACTGAGCCATGCGTTCTACATCACGCCGCGTTGAAATTCTTATATGCTTTTTATACAACTTATATCGTTGTTAGCATCTCTGTAGGGAGATTTTTACAAATTTCCGCTACCCAAAGACCATTACAAAGAACAATCGTTTGGCGAGAGAGAATGCTATTTTTATTAAATATTTTTGATGATTTTTAAAGTGTTAATCCACACTGAGGATAGAAAAAATACTTAAAGAAAACATATAAAAATTTGAACGCAGCGGGACTCGAACCCGCGCCCTCCTGCGAACCGTGCAGGCGCTCTCACCACTGAGCCATGCGTTCTACATCACGCCGCGTTGAAATTCTTATATGCTTTTTATACAACTTATATCGTTGTTAGCATCTCTGTAGGGAGATTTTTACAAATTTCCGCTACCCAAAGACCATTACAAAGAACAATCGTTTGGCGAGAGAGAATGCTATTTTTATTAAATATTTTTGATGATTTTTAAAGTGTTAATCCACACTGAGGATAGAAAAAATATTTAAAGAAAACATATAAAAATTTGAACGCAGCGGGACTCGAACCCGCGCCCTCCTGCGAACCGTGCAGGCGCTCTCACCACTGAGCCATGCGTTCTACATCACGCCGCGTTGAAATTCTTATATGCTTTTTATACAACTTATATCGTTGTTAGCATCTCTGTAGGGAGATTTTTACAAATTTCCGCTACCCAAAGACCATTACAAAGAACAATCGTTTGGCGAGAGAGAATGCTATTTTTATTAAATATTTTTGATGATTTTTAAAGTGTTAATCCACACTGAGGATAGAAAAAATACTTAAAGAAAACATATAAAAATTTGAACGCAGCGGGACTCGAACCCGCGCCCTCCTGCGAACCGTGCAGGCGCTCTCACCACTGAGCCATGCGTTCAAATTTTTATATGTTTTCTTTAAGTATTTTTTCTATCCTCAGTGTGGATTAACACTTTAAAAATCATCAAAAATATTTAATAAAAATAGCATTCTCTCTCGCCAAACGATTGTTCTTTGTAATGGTCTTTGGGTAGCGGAAATTTGTAAAAATCTCCCTACAGAGATGCTAACAACGATATAAGTTGTATAAAAAGCATATAAGAATTTCAACGCGGCGTGATGTAGAACACATGGCTCAGTGGTGAGAGCGCCTGCACGGTTCGCAGGAGGGCGCGGGTTCGAGTCCCGCTGCGTTCAAATTTTTATATGTTTTCTTTAAGTATTTTTTCTATCCTCAGTGTGGATTAACACTTTAAAAATCATCAAAAATATTTAATAAAAATAGCATTCTCTCTCGCCAAACGATTGTTCTTTGTAATGGTCTTTGGGTAGCGGAAATTTGTAAAAATCTCCCTACAGAGATGCTAACAACGATATAAGTTGTATAAAAAGCATATAAGAATTTCAACGCGGCGTGATGTAGAACGCATGGCTCAGTGGTGAGAGCGCCTGCACGGTTCGCAGGAGGGCGCGGGTTCGAGTCCCGCTGCGTTCAAATTTTTATATGTTTTCTTTAAGTATTTTTTCTATCCTCAGTGTGGATTAACACTTTAAAAATCATCAAAAATATTTAATAAAAATAGCATTCTCTCTCGCCAAACGATTGTTCTTTGTAATGGTCTTTGGGTAGCGGAAATTTGTAAAAATCTCCCTACAGAGATGCTAACAACGATATAAGTTGTATAAAAAGCATATAAGAATTTCAACGCGGCGTGATGTAGAACGCATGGCTCAGTGGTGAGAGCGCCTGCACGGTTCGCAGGAGGGCGCGGGTTCGAGTCCCGCTGCGTTCAAATTTTTATATGTTTTCTTTAAGTATTTTTTCTATCCTCAGTGTGGATTAACACTTTAAAAATCATCAAAAATATTTAATAAAAATAGCATTCTCTCTCGCCAAACGATTGTTCTTTGTAATGGTCTTTGGGTAGCGGAAATTTGTAAAAATCTCCCTACAGAGATGCTAACAACGATATAAGTTGTATAAAAAGCATATAAGAATTTCAACGCGGCGTGATGTAGAACGCATGGCTCAGTGGTGAGAGCGCCTGCACGGTTCGCAGGAGGGCGCGGGTTCGAGTCCCGCTGCGTTCAAATTTTTATATGTTTTCTTTAAGTATTTTTTCTATCCTCAGTGTGGATTAACACTTTAAAAATCATCAAAAATATATCGAGCTTACTAACGAGCGAGAGGTATAATAGCGAAATCTCTCTATAGCTTGCTAAAAGGTCTCGGCCTGTCTAGAACTATTACTAATACATTTCTAGAACATACTTCAGAAGCAGCATTAGCAGAATCATTTCGATCTTGGTTAGGTATTGGGAGGAGCTCGGACAGTAAAAGTGAGCATTAATGCATTTTAAAGGCGCCCCTTTAATCGTACACTTGGGTCGTAAGTCCCTAGCGCTGATCGGAGTTTCTTGTCCAACAACGCGATGAGCTCGGCACCCGCACGGTGAATCCATGGTATGCTGAGCAGTTTCTTTTCATTTCTTTAAAATGTTGCGTAACTATGTATATCGTCTTTTATACTACATTACATTTAAAAGCACATTTTAACCAACTTATCAAAGATTCAACTCGTTACCATAAAATTTCAATATACAAACGTCAGTAATAAAAAATCTTCCAAAATAGCAATATTTATATTTCTGTAAAATATAAATTTATATTATTACAGTGGCAAACAGATTTCGAACTACGCAAAAGGGCGTCGTGAGCGGAATTTTGTTCACACCTTATTTCTGTGTACGAGGGCCAAACTGAAAGTTTTTAGAACTGGCAACTTAAAAGCATTGTATTAAAAAAATAACTTTTAAATTTTGAAAATAGAACTCTACCAATAATATCGAGTATACATTTCATTCATTTGTCATTTGTTTTACGATTTGGCGGCAAATTGAAAATTGTCTGTGCACGTCAGAATGAATTTAAGCCGAGAAAATTTTCATGCAATGATTTTTTATGACTTTCGATGTCATATAAGTCAACAAGAAAGTTATGATAGACTTCGATTGGTTTTTCACGATGAAGCCCCATCTCGTGTCACAGTTTACAACTGGTTTAATGAATTCAAACGCGGTCGAACTAATCTCACCGATGATTTGCGTGAGGGACGGCCTTCTACAGCGACGACTGAAGATAATATCAGTGTTGTGCGGCGTATGATAGAGACTGACAAAAGAGTGACCTATCAGCAGATTCGAACAAGTCTAGGCATAGGTATGAGTCAAGTGCACAAAATCCTCCATGAACATTTAGCGGTCAGGAAGCTTTGTGCCCGCTGGATACCGCATAATTTGACCGAGGCTCAAAAACTCCGCCGTGTTGATTGGTGCCGAGAAATGATCCAAAAATTTAACGGAGGTGACTTAAATGCTGTGTTCGACATACTAACGGGTGACGAAAGCTGGATTTACTGTTATGATCCGAAAACCAAAAGACAATCTGCTCAGTGGGTGTTTCCTACCGAAGAGTTGCCAACTAAAGTAAAGGAAGTGTTGGAAAAAAGATGGTGGCCTCGTTCTTCGGAAAGACAGGTCATTACGCGACAGTTGTCTTAGAGGATCAGAAAACGGTTAATGCAGAGTGGTACACTAACAACTGTTTGCCACTTGTCTTGGAAAAAGATCGAGAGAAACGACCTCGCAGCAGGATCCTCCTTCATCACGACAATGCATCGTCGCACACCGCCAAGCAAACGATCGACTATTTGGCGACCTTAGACGTGGAATTACTGGGTCACCCGCCGTATAGCCCCGACCTCGCACCCTGCGATTTTTATTGATTCCCGAAAATAAAAGAAAAACTTCGAGGAAAACATTTTATGGACGCCGAAGAAGCAGTGGCTGCGTTTCAAAACGCCGTTGAAGAGACCCATAAGGCCGAGTGGGCAAGGTGCTTTTCTCAATGGTTCTATCGAATGCAGCGATGTATTGATGTAAATGGGCGCTATTTTGAAAAGTTATAATAAAACTAATAACTTGCTAGAATGCTTAGTTTTTGATTTTCTAAGAACTTTCAGTTTGACCCTCGTATAATGTAAAATTACCCAATAAAATCGTAGTCTGGTGTTCAATATGACATAATACAACAAAAACTTCAAGATAATTCTTCTCGTTTTCAAGTCTTGACACTTAACTTTCAAAATACTAATCATGTCGTAAGTGCTTTTAACATGGGAGCTATTTGGAACAGTCGCAAGTGATTATTTTCAAGGCTATGACGACATTACTTTATCATACCTAGATTAGGACTCTGATTCTGTAGTTTGGGGAGCTACCGGTGACATGATTTACTATCTAACAAAAATGTTTTAATATATTTAATAAAATGCATTCTGCTTGTGTCCATCTCGTCAGATAACGGTGCAAAGTGAATTTCCCATCTATTTTTATTCTATTTTTCAACAACGAACATACTCAATAACGTTAAACAGAAAGGATACTGCAGCACAGCCGAATGCAACAACAAAAACCCCTAAATGCCGCGAATAGCGTCATCTAATATGTGTAATGTATCCATATAATTGACACACCATATGTAGAGGATATTCAGGATTCAATTATTGGCTAAAGAAAAATGTATATATATATATATATATATATATATATATATATATATATATATATATATATATATATATATATATATATATATATATATATATATATATATATATATATATATATATATATATATATATATATATATATATATATATATATATATATATATATATATATATATATATATATATATATATATATATATATATATATATATATATATATCATTACCGTTCGATATGCTATGTGGCGTCC